>CM035167.1:132439482-132759409 GCA_020205615.1 Panax quinquefolius | reverse complement strand
CTTTAACCAACCGAGTATAATAAGAAATGGAATAACAAAAGAAATCATCGTATGCGATAGACCGCATAAGTAGGTTATTCTAACAAAATAATAAATAACGGAATCAGTCCAACCAGAAATGCATGCATGTGATATTCCAATGTAATAATAAAGATTTTAATCAGTCCCAGATGTAACGCATGCATGTGATATTCCAAATGTAATAATAAAGATGTAATCAGTCCCATAAAAATGCATGCATGGATATTCCAATGTAATAATAAAGACGAAAACCAGTCCCACAGAATGCATGTATGGATGTTCCAACAAAATGATAAAGAATGGAACAACAAAAGAATTTCACCAAGTATAGGGTAGCTCACAGATATCTGTGTTATTCTTACGTAATAATAAAGAATGGAGTAATGTAAGTTCTCTTCATAGATAAGAAAAAATAATACTCCCTACCTTGAAAAAACTAGATACTAAAAAATAGTGGAGGTAATGATTTCTTTCTTTTCTCTATAATTTCTCTCTATAATAATCGCCTAAAGCTTTTGTGAATTGGTGAGAAATGAAGGAAGAATGAGCTTCTATTTATAGGAAAATATAGTTTCGATAATTGCACGCGTTTTGGGCAAAGAAAAAATTACAAAGACAATACCTCCAACTTTTCTTTTATTTATAATTTAGTCCTGCAAAGTATTATCAATCTTGCACTAACTCCCCTAATAGTAAATAATGTGATTCAATAGTACATATGTGAACAAATAGTTATATAAACATGTGAATTAGTAGCAATTAATTGCTCATTTATCCGATAAATTACCCGATTTATCAATATAAACCCTGACATCAATTATCATCTAATAAATGTGGATTTTCACTAACACAAACAATTCCAACATAATGAAACTATTTTTATCAAAAATATAAATTTTGAAATTTTGAAGTTTGATTTTTCCCCAAAAAGTCAATGTTGACTTTTCACCAAATAGTGAATCCGAAAATTTTGTGTTTATAGACTATTTTTACTAATTTCACGTGCTCGACTCAAATATCACGTCCGCGTCTCCAAATTCAACTCCTAACAACATTCATTATTAATATTATAACTCACAATATTTATCAACCGTGTCGTTCCTGTGAAAGAGGGGCTTTCCAATAAGGATTTCTCCCTATCGCGCCAATTAATTAGTGTGACCAAACCTCTCCTCGATGTAACTTCTGTAGACATTGTAAATATTGAAATTTATAATATGAATAACTTTGTCGCCTCAAGTATTGATTTAATAAAAAAATTATGCAGATGATATCGTGACAATAATTGAATCAATAATATGATAGATATGATGCAAAGAATTATCAGAAGTAATAATTGAGTATAACTGAGTGACTTCTCGCAGAAGCATCAATAATTAATACCGTGTACTACTATAAATTACGCGCCAGACATCGCACTTTTTACTACCGAAAGTAGTTCAACAGCTTTAACGGTAACACTTCCGCCGTTATTTTCATAAAGTATTTTTATCGCCATTCAAATCCCAATAATAATTTCATTGTGAGGTCCACTAATGATTGTGCCATTGTATTTAATATTCCCTGCTCAAACGAATATTCCCTCACCAATCGAATATTATATAACAACTTGCATACTTTGCAAAATTTATAAATATTACCCACAACTTTAACATTAAATCAAATCCACACCATAATATTCAAAAATATATTTCGAGAAAATTTAATCTTTATTCAAAAAATCGGGGTCTCACAATCTCCTCCTTATGAAATTTCACCCTCGAAATTTACGTATCGCACTGTATATGCCAACGGTGAGGATACCTCGACCTCACTTCAAATTCTAACCTCGAGGTATAACCTTCGAGTGTTGAATATAATCCTTCTTATCCAAGATTTTAACACGTATCTCCTCATACGTTAAATCATCCGCTATCTCATTCGGTTCTAAATTAATAATGTGGTTCGGGTCATCCCCATATTTACGTAACGTCAATACGTTAAAAACATTATGAACACGCGACATACTTGGCGGTAAAACGAGTCTATAAGCCACAGTTCCTACTTTATCGAGGATTTCAAATGGGCCAATTAAATCGAGGGTTGAGAATTCTTCTCTTCTTCGATTCTTGCTTCTAGAATAATGCCCTCCTGAACCTTCTTAATTCTTCACATTCATCAGCTCCGGGTGTGTAGCTTGAGCGACTTTAACTTTATCGATTAAAGTCGATTAATTCTACTCAGATATTCAAGTATCTTCACGTGGGTTCCTAGAGTCTTTAACTCTATCTTCATCATTTGTAAGTCGTTACAAAATGGGTCTTTGTGTTAACAACATCGCACTCATAAATGCATACGATCTTCTACTCAACGCGTCGGCCTACCACGCTCGCTTTCCCACGATGGTATTGAATGGTACGATCGTAATCTTCAACAAACTTCGAGCCAACGTCTTTGGCGCGTATTACGTTCATTTTAGTTGAAGAAATATTTGAGGGTTTTAGAAATGGGTTTTGTCTTCGGGGTCAATACAAAATTCGATTTCACGCCTAGGGTAGGCTAAGAAGTCTTCAAGAATACGTAAGGAAATTTATTAACAATAGAAATATCATTCAAAACTGTGACTCTCATCCAAGACTTGGGTAACACGTCACATTGATACCTATCAACTTGCCATCGTCATTCACAAAGGTAACCCTCTGTGAAATCCGTCCGGTCAATTCCACACAAGGAAGTCAACAACGAAAGGACCGGGCTCTTTACTTATGGCTTGATATGACCATGATTGACTTTAGTGATTTGGTTGCTTGAATTCGCATAATGTGTTGGTTAGGAATATGAAAGCTAACAACCCGATTTAAAAGCATGATGAGTAGTTAACCAATCGATTCCTAAAATCACATCAAAGGCAAGTATTTTCAAAGAGATACGATCGACAGTAACGTGAAAGTGTTGATTTGAACAAGATTTATAAATAAAGGAGGTAATGAAGGTTTCTCCCAACCGAGTTTCAACAGATAAATCAAAATCTAACTTCTCCTGAGTTAAATTCAAACATTGAACATAACTAGGTGAAATAAAAGAGTGAGTAGAACCCAGATTCAACACTTCAGGTATAGACTTCACAAGAGTTTATGACTAACATACCCGTGATAATTTTATTCGTGTTCCTTGTCACGAAAAAAAAACGTTCTCTCTTAAACTACCCATTTTGTTTTGTTTGGGACTACCTTTGGTGTTTCCATCCTAGCTAAACTCGTCTTCGGTGAACGACAAAATCGGGCTAAGTGACCTTCTTCCACAATTATAACACGCTTTGACTCAAGATCGTGCGGTTTGACTGATGTGTCCTCCCTCCGCATTTGAAGCATATGATAGGTGGTCGTTCTCATTCCTTAACAACTAAAAGTTGGTCGACGCCTTTCCATCATTTTGAATCTCCTCTTCTTGAAATGTCTATTCTTATTGTTTTGACCATGATTACCACCGAAGTGGTTACCATTTACGGCATGTTGATTCCCTCTATGCTTATTGTCACCGCTTTGATGACCATTATCATCGGTATTATCATTTTGTCAACCGCTCTCTTTTGTCATGCGTTGACTAAGTTATCGCTACTCCACTAATTGAGCCCTATTTAAAACATCTGAATACAAACACATTTTATGAGAAATAAGATATTAATGCGTATCTCGCTTCGAACCTCTTAAAACATTCGCCATTCGCCTCCTCATTATCGACCAAATGGGATGCAAACCGGGATAACTCATAAATTTAGCTTCGTATTGCGACACTAAGTCATATTATTTTGTTCCAACTTGATAAACTCCACCTTCTTCACGTGACGAATACTTTGGGAAAGTACTTGTCGTTGAATGACTCTTGGAACTTCTCCCAAGACATCTTGAGTGCATCGTCTTTGAGTACGCTTTACGATTCCCACGTTGATCTGCCTCTTCACGCAACATAAAGGTGGCAAAGGAACCTTTTGCTCCTCGAGCATCCCAAGACATCAAATATCTTGGTGATCTACTTTAACCACGTCTCACTTTAAGTGGTTCTCGCTTTCCCAAAATTCCGTGGTCCCGGCTCCTTGAATTGCTTAGCGGTGACCAACCGTGGGTTGCCATTGTTTCCTCTGCATTATGAAAAGGAGCCGTCTTCCCCTTGATGTTGCATGAATTCTAAAAAGCTCTTAAACGTCACAAGTCGTTAAATCGATTGATCGGTGTTGTTGTTTACGGGAGGATTATCGCCATCCTGTTGCATTATCCCGATTATTGATCTGTGGAGACTCAACGGTCTCTTGTGCTCCATTGCTATTCTCAACATTCTCGGATGCCATTTTCAAACACTGCCACAAAACAACGGTTAATTGACATGCAACATATTATCACTATACTCTAACCGACCAATCAAATACCAAATAAACTTAGGTAGGTCATACTAGCGAAGAAATTCCCCGTCTCTCCCCTCCTAGTTCTAGTCTCACATCTTAGCCAGGGATCATATCCCTAAGCTTTGATACCAACTGTGACGCCCCCAAAATAGGTATACATCACCCATCTTGGGTCGCCACTTACATGGTACATAAATTCAAATACAACTTAATAATACAACTGTCGGTATAATAATACGAAAAACATAAACCGTGAGTTTGAATACAAATATTGTCTACTGTAGATTATACAAACTCAAAAGGAGTCCTTATTATAATTATTATTACACTATTTCACGTAATAGTGAGGACTACTAATGCTATCATCTCGTCCGTCACTCCGCTCCCCGACTAGTCCTCGCTACGCTTCTCATTTCTCAAGAGAACAATAAAAGTAAAAGGGTGAGCTCAACTAGCCCAAAGAGAAAATATTATGACTAAGATAATGCGTAATATATTATCGTTAACCTTCAATAAGTGTTAAACTGATACAATATAACAACCATCAAGTTTAATTGCAGCGGAACAAGCAATCCATTAAAAGAGTCAAGTAGAGAATAAAATCTAATATCTTTTATGATTTAGAAGGTTTTCATCACTTTTATCATTTGGGACTCGACTTAATAAATAATTCACATCATCGAATCACCCCTGCACTATGACCAAAGATATTCTTTAGTATCACAACCACAATTATCCATGCACTACGGGCTAAGAATATTTGTGTATTCATTAATGGTCATGATCATGCCAACAAACTGTCCATCAATGCACTACGGGCCAATGATGTGACGCCCCCAAAATAGGTCCATTCCATCCAACCCATTCTGAGTCGCCAAATACATGGTACGTAAACAACTACAACTTTATTATCACAACAATAAAGCGTGAGTTTAAATACAAATATTATCTTCTAGACAATATTTATACTCAAATAAATCCTCATCATATTTATTGATACATTATTTTACAATAATGGTGAGGACTACTAAACAACTCTCTCTAGAACCTTCATTCCATACCCGACTAGTACTCGCTACATTCTCGCCTCCCCGAGAAGAAAAATGGAACAACAAGGAAAAGGGTGAGCTCAACTAGCCCAATAAAGAATACTATGACTAAGATAATATACAACAAATTATCGTTAGTCTCCAACGAGGAAAAATCTGATGAATACAATAGACAACAAGTTTCAGATCAATATTCGCAATGAAATAATAATTCATAGAAGAGTTACGTAGAGAATGAAATCTACTATAATCTATGAATTTAACGACCATCATCAATATTTTATCCTGTAACACCAATCAATATTCATCTCAAATCAAATATTCATCTTTGCACTCTGTGCCAAAGATATTCATCAATCGGTCATGTTCATCTCAACACTGCTCATCTTTGCACTAAAGGCCAAAGATATTCATCGATCGGTCATGTTCATTTAAACACCGCTCATCTTTGCACTAAAGGCCAAAGATATTCATCGATCGGTCATGTTCATTTAAACACTGCTCATCTTTGCACTACAAAGCCAAAGATATTCTTCAGAAATCATTCATCTTTGACTACAAAGCCAAAGATATTCAATAATATCATCATTTAAGACCGGGATGATGAAAATATTTTAAAGAACGAATCCAAAGTGAAACAAAATGACAAGGATTAAGGATTAAGGATTCGTACTTTGTTTTATCCTTGTCCAATAATACCTCAAAAATAATCATAGTGGTGTAAAATTCAAGAATGATCAAAACATGGATACAATCAAAAGCTAGTATCCGAATAGATATTTTGGACGAAAAAGAAGAAATTTTATTTTTCTATGAATAGTCTTGATATCGTGAATAGTCTTAGTATACGTGAATAGTAACTCAAACACCAAAAGATAGAAATTCCACAAAAAAAACATTTTCACGCTTAATAATAGTACTCGTGAATAGTAACTCGTGAATAGTAACTCATGAATAGTAACTCGTGAATAGTAGAACTCATGAATAAATAACCCGACATGAAAAAGTTCCAAATTTGATAAAAGTTCCAACCAATATTTCAAAGATAATGATATTGAAGAAATAATATCATCCGAGAAGAAAATAACATCCCTTACCTCAAAATAACCGTATCTTCCTATTTGAATTTCTATATAGTCTTGTGAAAACTTGCAATCGCCTAACAATACTCAAAGTATACTCAAAATACTCACAAAATACACTCGATAATATAGAGAGAAGAGAGAAAACTTGTTTCGGTGTGATTTTCAATTCTAACTTAGCCCTCTATTTATAGGAAAATGTTAAGACGCTAGAAGGCGAGACTTAACTCCTTGACCTTGATGGCTTTACTCGCTACTATTCCCACCCACCACATTTGAAATAAAATTCAGCACATTTCTTCACCAACCACAAGTGGGGCCCACTCAATTCTAGAATTTTCCACCAAAATCAATTATAAACCTAATTTCCGAATCACCACCTCTTAAAATTCATAACAAATCATTCGTTCATTTTAACGGTTCAAAATTTGTGGACATATACTCAACTTATATATGTATAACATATCCAAAAATTACAACGATCCAACGGTTTGGATTAAATATTATAGCTCACACAATAAAGTCAGAATAACACCGATTTTGATCTTTTAATTCCTCCAATCCGACAAAATAAAACATCTCAAAGATTAATTCCTTCATTAATAACCACATAAATAAATCCATCATTGATACTCATATAAAATAAATATTTTCTTATCATATGAATCAATAATTAATTATTCACAAATAATATTACGAAATCACATTTACGACAATGACGGCGCTTCCTGTGAAAGAGGGGCTTTCCAATAAGGATCTCTCTTCTCAAGCGCAAGTTAGGTGACCAAACCTCTCCTTAGATGAACTTTCTAGACATTGCCAATAATGTTATCTAATAATATTATTCAAACAATATGAATTATTGATCCGATAATGGGAAATATCAGGCAGTTGACAATTATTGAAACAATAATAATATAAAATACCAACGCAAAGAATTATTGAATCAATAAAATAAACTATTGAACAAGAATTCACTCGTAATAATTATTGAGTAGTGCCTTCTTCACGTAAGGATCAATAATTCAACAATTACATGCGTACTGGTGTCTGCTACTGTGCAACCAATGCGTATTCATCAGATTTTAACCACCGGTATTCCAATGATCTTAATTGTGAATAACTACTGGCTATTTATAACCAACTTATATTTGTCATTTTCCTCATCCAATCGCTTTCCGTTATGGGGCCACACACGGTCATACCGTCGTCATTTAATATTCTCCGACAAGATTTAATATTCCACGACCAAACGAATATTCCCCGACAACAATGAATATTTTATAATCACTTGCTTATTTTGAAATATTTGCGTATTTTACCCCTAACTATCCACATTAATCAAATCAACCCTTACTATTTCAAAATAATAAATAAAGGAAATTCCTTTTATTTAAAAAAATTTTGGTCTTACAACCTCCCTCCTTATGAAATTTCGTCCCTCGAATTGACGACGCACTGGTGTTTCAAAAGATGAAGATACCTCGCTTTTATTTCCGCTTTCCAATTCCCGGGTCATTTCCTCTATATCATGATTCCTCCACAAAACTTTAACTTGTGGTATGACCTTTGCAGCGTAGGACATGCTCCTTTCTATCCAAAATCTTGGCAGTACCTCCTCATACGTTAAGTCTTCGCTCTATCTCGGCGGTTCTAACTTTCAATGACGTAGTTCGGTCGTCTCCACATATTTACGTAACATCGATCGTGAAAAACGTTATGAACACACGTCATACTTGGCGGTAAAACGAGTCTATAGGCCACGCCTCCTATTCGATCGAGAATTTCAACCGGATTAATAAATCGAAGGTTTGAGCTTTTCTCACCTCACCGATTCTCTCGCTTTTGAAATAACAACTTCGTGCACCTCCTCTTCAAATTCATCACTCCGGTGTGTGGCTTGAATACTTTAACTTTATCGATTAAAGTCGATTATACTCGTATATCATCACGCACTCAGATATCATCACGCGTGGGTACCTAGAGTTTTCATCTCCATCTCTATTATTTTATATTATACAAAATGAGTCTTTGATGATATTGTACTCGTGCTTGTATACGATCTTCTACTCAACACGCCGCCTACCACGTTAGCTTTTCCAGATGGCATGGTCGTAAACATGTCTTTGAAATGAGTCTCCTCTCGAGTTCTTGAAGCTCTTCCCACATTCCTTGCTCCATTCGAATTTTGTATCTCTACGAGTTAGTTGCGTTAATGGAATAGCGATTCGAGAATATCCTTCAACGAATCTCCGATAATAACCAACTAAGCCTGAAAGCTACGTATCTCGATTACCGACTTAGGTTGTTCTCAATCTGTGACTCATATCCCAACCTTGATAAGACGTTACAATGACACCTATCGGTTTACTATTATCAGACGAATATGGTGTCCCTTACGAGATCTGTCTTGGTGCATTCCACAAAGGAAGTCACCAGATAAAGGCTCAGTACCAAATTCTATAGTTGAATTTTTAACTCCTCGAAGTTCAATAGGAGCCATTCGATATGAGATTTTAGGAATGAGTTTTGTCTGGGTTCAAAGTCGATACAAAATTTAATATCGATCTTTAAGAGTAAGCCAAGAAATTCTTGAGAAATACATCGGAAAAATCAACAACGTGAATATTATTCAAATCGACGTGTCTTTATTCAAATCCATAACATGGACTAAGAAAACTTGACATCCGTAATAAACGAATGACTTCATGGCTTGATATGAAAATGTTTGACTACAATGGTTTGATTGCTTGAATTGAATAACGAAGTTGCTTAAGAATATGAAAACTAACAACCCTACAAAAGCAATCAATTTCGGCGTGATGAGTAGTTAACCAATCAATCCCCAAAAGCAAGTATCTTTAAAGAGATAAGGTCAACATGTAAGTAATGGTGCCAATTTGAATCAAACAAGATTTTTTAAACAACGGATGTAATGAAAGTTTCTCTAACGAGTCTCCATAAATAGGTCAAAGTCTAATTTCTCCGTGAGTCAAGTTCAAACGTTGAAGCGCAAGTAAGAGAGATAAAAGAATGGGTAGAACAGTATCTAGTAAGGTATAAACTTCAAGAAGAATTTATAATTAACTAACCTGTGCTAACTTCGTTCGGGTTCCTCGATTTTGACCGGTCACGACAAACGCTCTTCGAAGAACCGTTGACTTTGACTTTTCCGGGACATCCTTTTGAGTCACCATTCATTGGACTGAGTTTCGACATCGTCTGATCTCAAGCGATATGTCCTTTTTTTTCCATAATTATAGCATACCTTGGAAGGCTTTGAGCAGTTTGACCTTATATGTCCCTCCTCTCGCATCTCGTAGCATCTAACTGGCGATCGTTCTCTTCCCCAGAATTTGTTCTTTGGTCTTTGATCTCACGCCTTTGCCGCCTCTTCCGTCATCGTTAAATCTTCTCTTTTTAGATTGGACATCTCTTTCCATAATATCAACGCGTCGTGCGACTTTTACCCATGCATCACTCATTCTCACTCGTTCGGTTATTTCTTCTTTCAAATTTCGATTCCGACTTTATCATCTTATACTCTTGCCAAAAGTGCTTCGTTTCAAGCATCACGTGTCGGGTAACACAAGCTTGAATTGTTGCTTCCTTTTATCTCATTTGCTCTTGCAATTCTTCACTGCTTCTTCTAACTCATGAATACGATTTTGCAATTCTATATTTTGATCATAAAATACCTCTAATAAACTCTCTTCGTACCTCTTCTTCCTCTTCTTCCTCACTATCAATTTGTTACATCCGCGATTATCTCAAAGTCAACTATCAATTCTTCACTCACCACATGGATATCTCTAATTCCTTCTTCACCGACATCACATTATCACGGTTGGCGATTAGAGAGTGTCTCCACGATCTCATTCACTCCATTGTTAACGTTCTCGTGATGGCATTCTTAAAAACTATCATAAAACAAGGGTTAATTAAATAAATTAACAAATCACATAATACCCCTATATAATGACCAACTAACAAATAAGCTTAGGTAGGACACACTAGCGAAAGGATTTACTGTCTCTCCCTCCTAGTTCTATTCCCCGATCTCCGCCAGAGATCATATCCTAAGCTCGATACCAACTGTGGCGCCCCCAAAATAGGTCCATTCCATCCAACCCATTCTGAGAATGCCAAATACATGCATGCAGAAACAACTACAACTTTATTATCACAACAATAAAGCTGTGAGTTTAAATACAAATATTATCTTCTAGACAATATTTATACTCAAATAAATCCTCATCATATTTATTGATACATTATTTTACAATAATGGTGAGGACTACTAAACAACTCTCTCTAGAACCTTCATTCCATACCCCATTAAGTACTCGCTTACATTCTCGCCTCCCGAGAAGAAAAATGGAACAACAAGGAAAAGGTGAGCTCAACTAGCCCAATAAAGAATACTATGACTAAGATAATATACAACAAATTATCGTTAGTCTCCAACAGGAAAAATCGATAGAATACAATGACAACAAGTTTCAGATCAATATTCGCAGTGAAATAATAATTCATAGAAGAGTTACGTGAGAGAATGAAATCTACTATAATCTATGAATTTAACGATTCCATCATCAATATTTTATCCTGTGTAACACCAATCAATATTCATCTCAAATCAAATATTCATCTTTGCACTGAGTGCCAAAGATATTCATCAATCCATCATGTTCATCTCAACACTGCTCATCTTTGCACTAAAGGCCAAAGATATTCATCATCGGTCATATTCATTTAAACACTGCTCATCTTTGCACTAAAGGCCAAAGATATTCATCATCGGTCATGTTCATTTAAACACTGCTCATCTTTACACTCTGAGGCAAAGATATTCTTCGGGAAATCATTCATCTTTGCACTACACAGCCAAAGATATTCAATAATATCATCATTTAAGACCGAGAGGATGATGAAAAATATTTTTAAAGAACGAATCCAAAGAAACAAAATGACAAGGATTAAGGATTAAGGATTCGTACTTTGTTTTATCCTTGTCCAATAATACCTCAAAAATAATCATAGTGGTGTAAAATTCAAGAATGATCAAAACATGGATACAATCAAAGCTAGTATCCAGAATAGATATTTTGGACGAAAAGAAGAAATTTTATTTTTCGGTGAATAGTGCGTATCGTGAATAGTCTTAATAATCGTGAATAATAACTCAAACACCAAAAGATAGAAATTCCACAAAAAAAACATTTTCACGCTTCATGAATAGTACTCGTGAATAGTAACTCGTGAATAAGAACTCATGAATAATAACTCGTGAATAGTAACTCATGAATAGTAACCCCATGAAAAAGTTCCAAATTTGATAAAAGTTCCAACCAATATTTCAAAGATAATGATATTGAAGAAATAATATCATCCGAGAAGAAAATAACATCCCTTACCTCAAAATAACAGTACTTACATTGAATTTCTGGATATAGTCTTGTGAAACTTGCACCGTCTAACAATACTCAAAGTATACTCAAAATACTCACAAAATACACTCGATAATATAGAGAGAAAGAGAGAAACTTGTTTACGGTGTGATTTTCAATTCTAACTTAGCCCTCTATTTATAGGAAAATGTTAAGACGTAAAGCGCATTTTAACACCAACCTTTGATGGCTTTACACACTACTATTCCCACCCACCACATTTGAAATAAAATTCAGCACATTTCTTCACCAACCACAAGTGGGGCCCACTCAATTCTAAATTTTCCACCAAAATCAATTATAAACCTAATTTCCTAATCAATCACCTCTTAAAATTCATAACAAATCATTCGTTCATTTTTAACGGTTCAAAATTTGTGGACATATACTCAACTTATATATGTATAACATATCCAAAAATTACAACGATCCAACGGTCGGATTAAATATTATAGCTCACACAATAAAGTCAGAATAACACCGAGATTTGATCTTTTAATTCCTCCAATCCGACAAAATAAAACATCTCAGCATTAATTCCTTCATTAATAACCACATAAATAAATCCATCATTGATACTCATATAAAATAAATATTTTCTTATCATATGAATCAATAATTAATTATTCACAAATAATATTACAGAATCACATTTATAATGACAACCAGCAGCCCCAAGAAAGAGGGGGCTTTCGATAAGGATCTCTCCTTACTTTGGAGCGCAATTAGGTGACCAAATCTCTCCTTAGAAGTAACTTTCTAGACATTGCCAATAATGTTATCTAATAATATTATTCAAACAATATGAATTATTGATCCGATAATGGGAAATCTTGTCACGGTGACAATTATTGAAGCAAAGATAATATAAAATACCAACGCAGCAATTATTGAATCAATAAAATAAACTATTGAACAAAGAACTCACCGTAATAATTATTGAGTAGTGCCTTCTTACGTAAGGATCAATAATTCAACAATTACATGCACCGTCTGGTAATAACTTTACATGCAACCACAGCGTGACATCAGATTTTAACCACCGGGTATTCCAACAGTCTTAATTGATGACATAACTCGCCGTTATTTATAACCAACTTATATTTGTCGTTTTCCTCATCCAATCGCTTTCCGTTATGGGGCCCACATTACATGGTACAGCCAATAAATGCGAATATTCTCCGTGATTTAAATATTCCACGACCAAACGAATATTCCCGACAACAATGAATATTTTATAATCACTTGCTTATTTTGAAATATTTATGTTTTTACCTAACTATCCACATTAATCAAATCAACCCTTACTATTTCAAAATAATAAATAAAGGAAATTCCTTTTATTTAAAAAAAAATTTAGGGGTCTTACAAATGAGGACTTTTACCACATCATTTGTAACATTACTGGTCGTGATTACACCAAATAATCTCACAGTCATAATCATACCAAGTCCATCTATGCATTATAGGCCACATATGACTTTCAACAAAATATAAACATGAGGATGATGACAATGATATAAGAATTAAATAAAACAAGTTCAAGAATTAATTTATCCAGAACTAATAACGTCCAAATTATCAACATGATCTTTGCTTTGTAGAGTAAAATTTAAGAATGCTCGTAAGAATATTTCCATGAAAAGATCTTTGGATGAAGCCTTGAAATATCAAGGATATTCCACTAATTTCATGGAGTATAGAAGTCAAACTTTAACCAATTTGAGTATAATAAGGAATGGAATAACAAAAGAAATCACCAAGCATCGATAGGCAAGATAAAGCGAGGTTATTCCAATGAATAATAAATAATCGAAATCGGTCCGACGTAAACGCATGCATACGAGGATATTCTAACGAGAATAATAAGAGCGGAATCGAATTAAGTAGAAACGCATGAGACATGGATATTCCAATGAGAATAATAAAGACGGAATCAGTCCAGGCGTAAAATGCACGTGAGACGTGGATATTCCAACGGAATAGTAAAGATTTAACCGTGTCCGGCGTAGAAACGCATGACGGGATGTTCCAACAAAATGATAAAGAATGGAACAATGTAAGAATTTCACCAAGTATAGGGTAGCTTTCATAGTATCTGAGTTATTCCAACGTAATAATAAAGAATGGAATAACGTAAGTTCTCTTCATAGATAAGAAAGAAATAATACTCCCTACCTTGAAAAAACTAGATACTAGAAATAGTGAGGTAGCATTTTTCTCTTCTTTTTCTCTATAATTTCTCTCTATAATAATCGCTCTAAAGCTTTTGTGAATTGGTGAGAAATGAAGGAAGAATGAGCTTCTATTTATAGAAAATATAGTTTCGATAATTGCACGTTTGGGGCTCGAAAATTACAAAGACAATACCTCCAACTTTTCTTTCATTTATAATTTAGTCCTGCAAGTATTATCAATCTTGCAAAAACTCCCCTAATAGTAAATAATGTGATTCAATAGTACACATATGTGAACAAATAGTTATATAAGCATGTGAATTAGTAGCAATTAATTGCCCATTTATCCGATAAATTACCCGATCTATCAATATAACCCTTAGACATCAATTATCATCAGAATAAATGTCGATTTTCACTAACACAAACAATTCCAACATAATGAAACTATTTTTATCAAAAATATAAAATTTGAAATTTCGAAGTTTGACTTTTCCCGAAAGAGTCAACTGTTGACTTTTTGACCAAATAGTGAATCCCGAAAAATTTTGTGTTTATAGACTATTTTTACTAATTTTGTCGTTCTGGACTCAAATATCATGTCCGCGTCTTCAAATTCAACTCTGAACAACATTCATTATTAATATTATAACTCACAATATTTATCAACCGTGTCGTTCCCGGAAGAGAGGGCTTTCCAATAAGGATTTCTCCTGTCATGCGCATGAATTAGGTGACCAAACCTCTCGACAGTGAACTTCTAGACATTGTAAATATTACAATTTATAATATGAATAACTTTATCGCCTCAAGTATTGATTTAATAAAACATTTTATCTGAGATATCTTGTGACAATAATTGAATCAATAATATGATAGATATGATGCAAAGCAATTCTTGTAGCAATAATTGAAGTATAACTGAGTGACTTCTCACGTAAGCATCAATAATTAATATCGTGTGCTACTTATGCAACCACAGACATTCATTACTTTTACTACCGAGTAGTTCAAATAGTTTTAACGATAACACTTCCGCCGTTATTTTCATAAAGTATTTTTGTCGTTTTCTCGATCCGGCAATAATTCCGTTGTGAGGTCCACCAATGATTGTGCCGTTATACTTAATATTTCTGCTCAAAACGAATATTCCCCGACCAATCGAATATTATATAACAACTTGCGTACTTTGCAAAATTTGTAAATATTACCCACAACTATAACATTAAATCAAATCCACACCATAATATTCAAAAATATATTTCGAAAAAATTTAATCTTTATTCAAAAAATCTGGGGTCTCATAATATACTCGAAGAAAATTTGCACTACGCTCAAAGCTTTTTTAAACTCTAAAGAAATATGCCAAGATTATAGAAGAAGAACTCTCTATAGTTTCGCTCTCAGAGTTTCATGAATTAAAAAGAAATAATGAAGGAATGAGCTTCATTTATAGAAGAATGGATTGTATAAGAACTAATTCATGAAGCGGTCCAGATTGATTTATTTTTATTCGGACAAATCCATATTTAAAAGCAAAATCTTTTTTAAATAAAATATAATATATTCTATTTATAATCTAATAAAAACGAATAACTTTATAAAAGTATTATGTTTTATATAAAAAGATTTTACTATGCAAACACTATCAGAACTATTTATTTATGATAATAAAATATAATATATTTTATTTATAGAATAACTTTATAAAAGTATTCTGCTTTTTTATAAAAAGATTTTACTATGCAAAATACTATACATAATAGAATATAATATATTATTTATAGAATAACTTTATAAAAAGTATTACATTTTATATAAAAGATTTTACTATTAAAACTTTAAACCAATGACCCATATTGATTTACTTATTATAATTTCAACCAACGATTCTAAAAATTAGCACATCTCTTCATGGAATAATATTGTACCCAAAAATGATTTGACCGAAAAGAAATATATTTTTAGGTGAATAGTATCCCATGAATAAGATACTTCGAGAATAAGTACCACATGAATAGTATCCCACACACAAAAGTGTCCCAAATACCCGAAAGTGAACAATACTAGAGTGAATAGTAATCGAGTGAATAAGAACTCGTAAATAGTAACTCGTGAATAGTATCTCAAACTAAAAAATACTCCAAATAATTCGAGTGAATAATATTCAGTGAATAGTATTTTAGGTGAATAGTAACCCTTGAATAGTAACTCGTGAATAGTACTCCGACACAAAAAGTGCCCCAAATATTCAAGTGAACAACACTAGAGTAAATAGTAACCGGGTATTTTATGATAACTTGTCTACTTTAAAAAAATTTCACATATCACCCTTAACTTTAAACTTTTATCAATTTAACTATTTATCAAAATAGAAAAATTGAATACTTTTATTTCATAAAATTCGGGTTCTCACAAGAGGAAATAATTTAAATTGGAAGTAGTTGGTATGAAGTTAATTTTGGTCAATTGATCAATATAATATCGACACGCAAGTCGAGAGATGATCTCTCTCTACGTGTCAGCACTATATTGGTCAACTGATATTTTAACATATATTTTTAGCTCTTTTAGGTGGACATAAAAAATGGATATGAGTGTGTAAGACCCCGAAATTTTTTTAAATAAAAAGGAATTTCCTTTATTTATTATTTTGAAATAGTAAGGGTTGATTTGATTAATGTGGTTAGTTATGGGTAAAATGCTAAATATTTCAATAAGCAAGTGGTTATAAAATATTCATTGTTGTCGGGAATATTAGTTTGGTCGTGGAATATTCGTCTTCATTTGGGAATATTAAATGCACCTTGCTAAGTGACCATGTGTGGGCCCCATAAAGGAAAGCGATTGGATGAGGAAAAGCGACAAAGTTTGGGTGGTTATAAATAACTGGCGTAGTTATTCACCGATTAAGGCTCGTTGAATACCCGGTGGTTAAAATACAATGTCTGGCGCTGTAGTTGCATGATAGCGCGATACCAGATTGCATGATATTGTTGAATTATTGATCCTTACGTAAGATGGCACTATTTCAATAATTTTCACATGATAATTCTTGCTTGATATTTTATTTTATTGATTCAATAATTGCTGCGTTGATATTTTATATTATTGTTGTTCAATAATTGTCATCGCACAGATTTCCATTATCGGATCAATAATTCATATTATTTGAATAATATTATTAGATAACATTATTGGCAATGTCTAGAAAGTTCGCATCTAAGGAGAGGTTTGGTCACCTAATCAATTGCCAAAGTAGTGAGAGATCCTTATTGGAAAGCCCCTCTTTCTGGGAGCGACTGGTTGTTATAAATGTGATTCGTAATATTATTTGTGAATAATTAATTATTGATTCATATGATAAGGAAATATTTATTTTATATGAATATAAATGATGGATTTATTTATGTGGTTATTAATGAAGGAATTAATGTTGAGGTGTTTTATCAAGATTTTATCGGATTGAGGTATTAAAAATCAAATCGGGGTTTTGAGATATATTATGGGGTTATAATTTTAATCCAAATGGTTGGATCGTTGTAATTTTGGATATGTTATACATACATAAGTTGAGTATATGTCTACAAATTTTGAACCGTTAAAATGAACGAATGATTTGTTATAAATTTTAAGAGGTGTCGATTCGAGAAAGTAGGGTTATAATTGATTTTGGTGGAAAATTCTAGAATTGAGTGGGCCCCACTTGTGGTTGGTGAAGAAATGTGCTGAATTTTATTTCAAATGTGGTGGGTGGCAATAGTAGCGAGTAAAGCCATCGGTAGCAGGTCAAGTCTCGCTTGGTGGCTAACATTTTCCTATAAATAGAGGCTAAGTTAGAATTGAAAATCACACAAACACAAAGTTTTCTCTTTCTCTCTCTATATTATTGAGCGTATTTTGTGAGTATTTAGATACTTTGAGAGTTCTTGTTCAAAGACAAGTTTCATTCAAGATCACTTGAGACCTTCCTTCCGGCAATCTTGATTCTTTGAGGTAAGGGATGTTATTTTCTTCTCGATGATATTATTTCTTCAATATCATTATCTTTGAAATATTGGTTGGAACTTTTTATCAAATTTGGAACGCTTTTCATGTCTGGATTACTATTCATGAGTTACTATTCACGAGTTACTATTCATGAGTTACTATTCACGAGTTACTATTCACGAGTACTATTCATGAAGCGTGAAGATGTTTTTTGTGGAATTTCTATCTTTTGGTGTTCTGAGTTACTATTCACGATACCAAGACTATTCACGATATCTGAGACTATTCACCAGAAAATGAAAATTTTCTTTCGCCTAAAATATCTATTCCGGATACTAGCTTTGATTGTATCCATGTTTTGATCATTCTTGAATTTTACACCACTATGATTATTTTGAGGTATTGTTGGACATGGATAAAACAAAGTACTAATCCTTAATCCTTAATCCTTGTCATTTTGTTTCACCGGATTCGCTTCTTTAAAAATATTTTTCATCATCCTCGGTCTTAAATGATGATAGTATTGAATATCTTTGGCTCAGCAGTGCAAAGATGAATGATTTCTGAAGAATATCTTTGGCACGTAGTGCAGATGAATGATTTCTGAAGAATATCTTTGGCCCCATAGTGCAAAGATGAACAGTGTTTAAATGAACATGACCGATCGATGAATATCTTTGGCCTTTAGTGCAAAAAGATGAACAGTGTTGAGATGAACATGACCGAATTGATGAATATCTTTGGCCTTTAGTGCAAAGTTGAATATTTGATTTGAGATGAATATCGATTGATGTTACGAGGATAAAATATTGATGATGGACCGTTAAATTCATAGATTATAGTAGATCTCATTCTCTACGTAACTCTTCTATGAATTATTATTTCACTGCGAATATTGATCTCAAACTTGTTGTCTATCAGATTCTATCGATTTTTCCCTCGCTGGAGACTAACGATAATTTGTTGTATATTATCTTAGTCATAACATTCTTTATCGGGCTAGTTAGAGCTCACCCTTTCCTTGTTGTTCCATTTTTCTTCTCGTGGAGGCGAGAATGTAAATAGTACTAGTCGGGGTATGGAATGAAGGTTCTAGAGAGTTGTTTAGTAGTCCTCACCATTATTGTAAAATAATGTATCAATAAATGTGATGAGGATTTATTTGAGTATAAATATTGTCTGTAAGATAATATTTGTATTTAAACTCACAGCTTTATTGTTGTGATAATAAAGATGTAGTTGTTTCGCATACCCATGTATTTGGCGACTCGTAATGGGTGTTGTGTATACCTATTTCTGGTGGCGTCCACAATTGGTATCGAGCTTAGGATATGATCTCATGGCGGAGATCGGGAATATAACTAGGAGGGAGAGACGAGTAAATCCTTCGCTAGTGTCCTACCTAAGCTTATTTGTTAGTTGGTCAAGATATGGGGGTATTATGTGATTTGTTAATTTATTTAATTAACCCTTGTTTTATATGATGAATTGAGAATGTCGAATGAGAATATTAATAGTGGTGTAAATGAGGCCCGGAGATGCCTCGATTTGCAAACAACGAGGAGAGCGTGGAACAGTGGCAATGTACCTCCGTGTGAATAACACCACCGAGCGAGATGATGAACGAGGGATGTTTAGAAGCTTTTTGCGATTACGCAAAATCGACGAGGGAGACTCGTGCTCAAAATACGAGGAGGAAATGATAGTAATTCACCAATGGTCACAAATGCAAGTAGTTCAAAGAGTTGGGACCACCGAATGCAGGAAAGCTAGATCCGATCATAGGCGGAAACATGGGTCAAGCAAATTACCAAGATATTCGATGTCTTGGGATGCACAAAAGAATGTAAAGTTCCATTCGCTACTTTTATGTTCCGTGGCGAGGCAGACATCGGTGGGAATCATGAAGCGTACCCATTCAATTGGTGCACTCGGCATGTCGTGGGAGACGTTTGAAATAGTTCAATGACAAGTACTTCCACGAAAGTATTAAATCGTATGAAGGAAGTGGAGTTTATTAGATTGGAGCGAGAATAACAATGATTGTCCCAAAGACGAGGCGAAGTCGTTCGAAGTTATCGAGTTCGCACCTCATTTGGTGGAGAATGAGGAACGATGATGGCGGATGTTTCTAAGAGGTTTGAAACCGGCATACGTCGAAGATCTCATTTCTCATAAATTTTCTCTCTATTCAGATGTTGTCAACGGGCTCGGTTGTTAGAAGCGAGATAACGAGTACGTTCAACCGAGGGTCCATAACCGAGGATTATACCGAAGATAGCGATCATCGAGAATAACGATAACCATGGAGAAAGAAGAATACGGACAAAGCGGTAACCACTCCGGTGGTAATCGTGGTCATGAAAATAGAAGAAGCGAGTTGGGAGGAGATTTTAAAAGGAGATTCAACAACGACCATGTGAAGACGTCGGCGGCATGTAGAAAGAACTAGTTCCAAGGGAGGAGAAAGACCATCGGTCGTATGTTACAAATCTTGGAAAGAGGGACATATCATTAAACCAACCCACAACAGTTTAAGGTATGCTATAATTGTGGAAAAGAAGGACATATCGCTCGAGATTATGCGATATCGAAACCCAGTCCAAATGAGAATGGTGACTCAAAAGGATGTCCCGAAAAAGTCAAAGTCAACGATTCACGGAAGAGCGTTTGTCGTGGCCAAATCAAAATCTGAGGAACCCGAATGAAGTTAGCGCAGGTTAGTTAATTATAAATTCTTGCGAAGTTTATACCTTACTTGAATCCCTGGGATTCTACCCATTCTTTTATCTCTCTTGCTGCGCTCAACGTTTGAACTCGACTACGGAGAAATTAGACTTTGACTTTGTTTATGGAGACTCGTTAGGAGAAACTTTCATTACATCCGTTGTTTTAAAAAAAATCTTGTTTGATTCAAGTTGGCACCATTACGCTTACTTGTTGACCTTATCTCTTTAAAGATACTTGCTTTTGGGGATTGATTGGTTAACTACTCATCATGCCAAAATTGATTGCATTTGTAAGGTTGTTAGTTTTCATATTTCTAAGAACTTTGTTATTCGAACTCAAGCGATCGAACCATTGTAGTCAAACATTTTCATATCAAGCCATGAAGTCATTCGTTTATTACGGATGTCGAGTTTTCTTAGTCCATATTATGGATTTGAATAAAGACACGTCGATTTGAATAATATTCTTGTTGTTATTGATTTTTCCGGCGTATTTCTGAAGAATTTCTTGGCTTACTCCCAAAGCTTTGATATTAAATTTTGTATCGACTTTGAACCCAGACAAAACTCATTTCTAAAATCTCATATCGAATGGCTCTATTGAACTTCGTGGAGTTAAAAATTCAACTATAGAATTTGGTACACGAGCCTTTATCTTGTGACTTCCTTTGTGGAATTCACTAAGCGAGACTCTCTGTAAGGGGCGTCGTATTCGTGTGATAGTAAAGCGATAGGTGTCATTGTGACGTCTTATCGAAGGTTGAGATATGAGTCACGATTGAGAACAACCTAAGTCGGTAATCGAAATACGTAGCTTTCTAGGTTTAGTTGGTTATTATCGGAGATTAGTTGAAGGATATTCTCGAATCGCTATTCCATTAACGCAAATGACTCGTAGAGATACAAAATTCGAATGGAGGCGATTGTGGGAAGAGCTTGAAGAACTTCGAGAGACTCATTTGGATTACGGCCGTAATCGTCACGGAAGCGAGCGTGGTAGGTAGCGTGTTGAGTAGAAGATCGTATTTCAAAGTCGATGTTCACCTAATTTAAGTATAATATACAAATAATAGAGATAGAGATGAAAACTCTAGGTACCCGGCGTGATGATATCTGATGCGATGATATCTGATGCGTGATGATATCTGAGTATAATCGACTTTAATCGATAAAGTTAAAAATTTATTCGAAGCTACAATGGGTGATGAATTTGAAGAAGGAGGTGTAATTGTTATTTTAAGCGAGAATCGGTGAGGTGAGAAAGCTCGAACCTATTTATTAATCCATTTGAAATTCTCGTCGAATAGGAGCTGTAGCTATAGACTCGTTTTACTGCTGAAAACGTGTTCATAGCGTTTTTCAACGTGTCGATATTCACGTAAAATACGTAGACGGCCAGGAACTACGTCATTGAGTTAGAAACAGGACGAGATAATGAAAACTTAATGTCGAGGAGGTACTGTCAAGATTTGTGTAGAGGAAAGAACATGACCTATGTGCAGGGGGTTATACCACAAGTTAAAGATTTTGTGGAGGAATCGTCTTATAGAAAGACACGGGAATTGGAAAGCGAAATGAAAGCGAGCGGTATCTCGTCTTTTAGAAACACCGTGCGTCACGTCGTCGATTTAGGGAAATTTCATAAGACCCGAAATTTTTTAAATAAAAGGAATTTCCTTTATTTTTTATTTTGAAATAGTAAGGGTTGATTTGATTAATGTGGATAGTTAAGGGTTAATTACGCAAATATTTCAAAATAAGCAAGTGGTTATAAAATATTCATTATCGTCGGGAATATTAGTTTGGTCGTGGAATATTAAATGCTTGTCGGGAAATATTAAATGCGACAAGCGCGACCATGTGTGGGCCCCATAAAGGAAAGCGATGGATGAAGAAAAGCGTGAAATATAAGTTGTTTTAAATAGCAGGCGTAGTTATTTGCCTTTAAAATATTGGAATACCGGTGGTTAAAACACATGTCTGGCGTTGTTGAGCGATGTAGCAGTATTACGCATATTGCACCAATTATTGATTCTTACGTGAGAAGGCACTACTCGATAATGGTTACGATAATTCTTATTCGATATTTTTTTATTGAGTTAATAATTCTTTGCGTTGATATTTTATATTCTTTGTTGTTTGATAATTGTCATTACACGATATCTTTCATTATCGGAGCAATAATTCATATTATCTGAATAATATTATTAGATAACATTATTGGCAATGTCTAGAAAGTTACATCTAAGGAGAGTTTGGTCATCTAATTGCGGCGCGAGAAGAAGAAATTCTTATTGGAAAGCCCTCTTTCTGAGGAGCTGCTTTGGTTGTCAATATTGTGATTACGTAATATTATTTGTGAATAATTAATTATTGATTTATATGATGAGGAAAATATTGATTTTATGTGGATATAGATGGAGAAAATTTTTAAATGACAATTGTTGAAAATTAATATTTTATCTTTTTCTCGATAAAATAATTCATTTAAATATATTATTTTAATAATATATTAATATGATATTTTTACAATGAATGTGGGATATATGAGTATATGAGGAGAAGAGTATTTTTGTGGCGTTAAATGTTTAACACATGTTTTGTGTGTTGGTGGACAAATTATTATTGGATCAAATTTGATTATAGCTTGTAAAATCGTCCGTTTGTGGATTTGATTTTGATTTTGTTTGGAATTTGGAAAAACTTTCTTCTGCAAAGTTGTAGAAATTGAATTTTCTATAAAAACTCGCGAGATTCGAATTTTCTGATGAAAGGGCTATTTATTATGAATTATTGAAGTTCGAAAATTCTAATAATTGATTTTGGGAGTTTAAATTATTTTTGTTAAGAAAACGTTTTTGTATTTTTTTTGGACATCATTAACATGTGTGGCTGGTGTTTTGACCAAAAGGTGGGCTAAGGAAAATTTGTATAATTATATTAATATTATATTAAATTTTCTGCTTTGGTGTTCTAAGCGTTTTCTATAAATAGGGTCTTGGGTTAGAATTGAAAATCACACCGAAACCCAAGTTTCTCTCTATTTCTCTCTCGATATTTTGGCGTATTCTTGTGAGTATTTTGAGATACTTTGAGTATTGCTAGACAGATCTGAAAGTTCCTTCAAAGACTATACCCTTTAGATTTCAATAAAAATCTTGATCTTTCGAGGTAAGGGATATTATTTTTTTGTAATGATATTATTTCTTGAATATCATTATCTTTGAAATATTGATCTGAAGTTTTATCAAATTTGGAACTTTTTCATGTCGGGTTACTATTCATGAGTTACTATTCATGAGTTACTATTCACGAGTTCTTATTCAGCGAGTTCTTATTCACGAGTTCTTATTCACGAGTCTTATTCATGAAGCGTGAAGATGTTTTTTGTGGAATTTCTATCTTTTGGTGTCGAGATTCTTATTCACGTATCTGGCCTTTATTCACGATATCTGGCACTATTCACGTATCTGGCATTCAATAGAAAAATAAAATTTTTTCTTTTAAATCCTAAATATCTATTACGGATACTAGCTTTGATTGTATCCATGTTTTGATCATTCTTGAATTTTACACCACTATGATTATTTTTGAGGTATTTTTGGATGTGGATAAAACCAAAAATCTGAATCCTTAATCCTTAATCCTTGTCATTTTGTTTCACTTTGGATTCGTTTCTTTAAAAATATTTTCATCATCCTCGGTCTTAAATGATGATATTATGGAATATCTTTGGCACATGAGTGCAAGATGAATGATTTCTTAAGAATATCTTTGGCACATAGAAGGTGCAGATGAATGATTTCTGAAGAATATCTTTGGCTTTAGTAGTCAAAAGATGAGCAGTGTTTAAATGAACATGACCAATGATGAATATCTTTGGCCTTTAGTAGTGCAAGATGAATATTTGATTCTTTGGATGTATATCATCATGTTATTTGAGATGGATAAAATATTGATGATGGTTTATTAAATTCATAGATTATAGTAGATTTCATTCTCTACGTAACTCTTACATGAATTATTATTTCCATTGCATGAATATTGATCTCGAAACTTGTTGTCTATTGTATTCTATCAGTTTTCCTGTTGAAGACTAACGATAATTTGTTGTATATTATCTTAGTCATAATATTCTTCTTGACAAATTAGATTAGCTCACCTTTTTCCTTGTTGTTCCATTTTTCTTCTCGGGGAGGCGAGAATGTAATGCGAGTCTTAGTCGGGAATTATGGAATGAAGATTACAGAGAGAGTTGTTTAGTAGTCCTCACCATTTTTGTAAAATAATGAATCAATAATGTGATGAGGATTTATTTGAGTATAGATATTATACAGAAGATAATATTTGTATTCAAACTCACAATTTCTATTGTAATAATAAAGTTGTAGTTGTTTACATACTATATATTTGGCATTTCGAAATGGGTGTTGTGTATACCTATTTTGGGGCGTCCACATAACCCGTAAATAAGAACTCGTGAATAGTACTCAAATACGAAAATACTCCAAATACAGAGTGAATAATATTGGGTGAATAGTATTTTAGGTGAATAGTAACCCGTGAATATAGTAACTTGAATAGTACTCAAACACAAAAAGTGTCCTAAATATTCAAGTGAACAACACTTAGAGTAAATAGTAGCCTAGTATTTTATGATAACTTGTCTACTTTAAAAAATTTCACATATCACCCTAACTTTAAACTTTTATCAATTTAACTATTTATCAAAATAGAAAAATTGAATACTTTTATTTCATAAAATTCGGGGTCTCACAAGAGGAAATAATTTAAATTGGAAGTAGTTGGTATGAAGTTAATTTTGGTCAATTGATCAATATAATATCGACACGCAAGTCGAGAGATGATCTCTCTCTACGTGTCGACCTTATATTAATCAACTGATATTTTAACATATATTTTTAGCTCTTTTAGGTGGACATAAAAAATGGATATGAGTGTATTTGAAGAGCAAAGATCAATGGCATTCTCCTTAAATAACATTCCTCCTTAAATAACACTCCTTTATTAAAACTACGTCGTTTTTGAGTCTTTTAAAAGAGAGTGATCCCACTTACTTTTCTTTTATTTACAAAAATATCATCCACGGCACCATTTGTTTTAAAAAAAACTCCAAAATGACGTAGTTTTAGTAAAGGAGTGCTATTTAAGGAGGAATATTATTTAAGGGGAATGATCTTGATCGTTACTCGTATTTGAATTTCACTTATTTGTGTTTTTACCCACCATTGAATGTCAAAATACAAATAAGTGAAATTCAAATACACTAATATCCAATTTTTATATCCACATAGAGTTTTTATATTTCCACATGTTCCTCTCTCACGTAAGCATACAATGAGTTTTACTTTTATGTAAAAAAAAATTATATAAAAATATCATAAACACATAAAAATAGTGTTTCCCTAATAGTATTCTATATCAAATGAGATGAATGCACTTACTTTCTATGATTTGCAATGTAGTAGAAGATTTAAGTAGAGTAAATTATTATTCTAATAAAATTCAATTCTTAATGCAGTTTATGAAATGGATTCATCAATTTCAATTGTAAATAGAGAAATGATTTATTTGTCGGTAATTTCACAATAAAATTAGATCCCCATGAATGTGAAAATCTAAACGATAAGATAAAATAAATTAGTATAAATTATTTTAATTTTTTTCATATATTTACATACGTCAATTTTTCCTATAAGCATAAATATTTTTACCGTCAGAAACTATATCTTGGACCAATTCACCTAATGACGCATTTAGCCAAGGGTTTTTGTTGGACAATAAAATATTTTATTGGTTTCGTTTTGAGAAAATAATTTCATTTATAAAATTTAAAAATATTAAGAATATATTTTTATTTTATATTTATTTTCAAAAATAATTAGTTATTAGTATATTAGTTGTGATGTAATAATAAAATAATAATGATATATACGAGAATTTAGTGTCAGATGCTTTTTTAATACTCCCTCCATTCTTATATGTAGGTCGTTTTAGACTTTTTTTTTATTCCTAATTATTTATCGTTTGTGGTTATCTAGGAGAATTGATTACTATTTTTTCCAAATTGTCCCTTATTACTCTACCTAATTTTTTGATCCATATTTATGAGATAAGTGAGGTGAAGGGTATTATAGACAATTGATAATATAATTAATGCTTTTCAATCATTTACTTAATTCTTGTGCACATGTCTAAAACAACCTATATCAAGGAACGGAAGGAGTAGTGTAAGAATATATAACATACATGTAGCAGATATGAACCGGAAAATTTAACATTTTTTAGATTACACTAATTACAATATATATCTCCTTATATAATATATGTAACTCCCAAATGCATCAATGGATAATTATTTTTCACATGTTCATTGTATCTAGACAATGAACCATGTGAATATCCACCGGATCGACCGTTCCATGGCCGGTTTGGATCCAATAATTAATAAATAGAAAAAAAAAAAAAATTAACTGTATGTTAAATGAAGAGAGTAAGTTCTAACTAGCATCCAGTGTACACACACTGCGTGTATAAATTATGTGAGATAAAACAAAAATTTTATAAAATTTTGAGAACTAGGAAAGATAAAAAATAATAATATAAAAATATAACATAATAATATAAATAAAATTGTAAGAACAAAAAAAAACATGTTTGACACAATTATAGCAAACCTCCCATCAAAGTTTTATAATATAAAAGATATAAATTGATTTTATGATTTAAGTGCCCTTACCTAGAAGTTGATTTTAATATACATCAATAATAAATAGTACTACTAAATTAGAAGAAGGGCAAGGGCATTTGTGTATATTAAAGACTTCCATTCTACTTAATTGAATGACACATCATTTTCTTTTTTATGTGATCCCATGTGAGCATCTCTTGGGGAATGCGACCTCTCAAAGTCTCAAGTCTCAAGTCTCAACCATAAATCAGACGAGGATTTGCCGACCTTTTTACCACGCCTTCTTTCTCTCTAGTTCCGGTTGTTGTTGTTTTTTTCTTTTTCTTTTTCTTTTTCTTTTTTCATCCCTCTGTTTGTTGTGCATCAAATTAATAATAATAATAATTAGTACCAAATTGTTTAGAGATTTAAAAAAAAAATTGAACTTTTGTAAAACCCAAATTGTACCTTTTTGTGGTTCATTTTCCTTCATATAATATGATGATGAGATTATCCACATTTGGGAGGTTCAGTCGTTGTGGGTTTAAAGTTAAAAGGTTAGAGATATGAGCTTTTATAATGATATATCATCATGATTCAAGAATGTGATTTTTAGTGAAAAGGGTTTATCTTTTAATGTTTTTGGTTATGAGCTTTTGGTAAAGAGAGAGCTAAGTGTGTAGTATCTCTCTTATTAGTTCTAGTCAAAAGTGTTGTGCTCTTCTTGGTCTTGGATTCTTGGTTTTGTGTTGTGTTCAGTGAAGAATGAGACTACTCAGAGATACCCATTAAGATTTTTATTCTCTTTCTTGGGTTTTGTTGCATACCAAGTGCTTGAAGTAATTCCACTAAGGTTAATCGGTTTGGGTTTGAGAGGTTTTAGCAGTTTTTGAGGTAAAATATAGCAGCTTTGTTTTTCTGCTTATGTGATACAGATGCAAAGATGAAATCTTTGAGTAGTGTAGGACTTGCGTTGAGTCTTGTTTTTGGGTGTCTTTTACTAGCTCTTATTGCTGAAGTTTACTACTTGTTATGGTGGAAGAAAAGGTTCATTAACAGGGATCTTGAGGATGGCTACAACAGCAGCCCATCAAGAGAGTTCTTTTACATGTTTTGTTGGAAAAGCCATCATCTTTAAGCTCCACAGCTCTAAATCCCCAAGAACTCTGCTCATCTAGTGGAGTCACAGACACTCATGTCCAGGAATTACTGTCTCAGGGTCAATCAAACAAGGACTTGTGGCTCAGATCATTTGGGGAAGATAGTGTTGAGGCTGAACTCTTGAGGCTGCAGAATCTCTCAGGCCCACCAAGATTTCTCTTCACCATCAAAGAGGAAACTAAAGAAGATTTGGAATCTGAAGATGGTGGTAAGTCCAGAAAAGGTTCAAGAAATAGGAGCTTGAGTGATCTAATTCTCAATGTGGAGACTCCATTTTTGACACCTCTTACCTCACCATCTTATTTCACTCCTCCCCTTACCCCTATGGACTCCTTGTACAACCACAATGGATTCAATCCTCTTTATGAATCATCAAGTGATGCAGAGTTTAATAAGATAAGGTCATCACCACCTCCAAAATTCAAGTTCTTGAGGGATGCAGAGGAAAAACTGCAGAGAAGAAAACTGCTGGACGAAGCTGAGAATTGTTCCCATAAGAGTGATGAATTTGTAAAAGATGGGGAAAATGGGTCTTCTTTTATCACACTTATTGTGTCCAAGAACAGCAAAGAAAGAGAGCTTAATCACCATTCCAATGGTTCACACTACCCTTCAAGCTCTTCACAGGTACTTCCTCTAGTTGCTTCCCCTCCATCATTCAGACATTCAGCTAACAAGAAGCCTTTTTTACATTAGAAATTCTAGACATTTTAACTTTGCTTTATTATTTATTATTTATTTTCTGTTTGTATTAATCTTTAGCACTAGAAATCTTCATCTTTAGAGTTTAGGTTTCCTTCTTTTTTTACTTAAGGGGCTGTTTGGGAATTTAGTTGATTATGCAAATGCTTAGAGAATTGCATGCTGAACTTACATGGGAGACAACATTCCCAGTGAAACTGTGACTGATGGTGAGAGGTGGTCTGATGCCAGTGGGGGACTAGTGGGAGAGACTTGTTTTTATTCAATCTCCCATGTCCCTTGAGTTGTCTCTTAATATAACCTGTAATCATTCATGTGGATGATGGGTAGTAATCATGCTAATGTCAAAAAGGAGTGTAATATATATATTTGGAAGATATTCTCTCTCAAAATCCTACTTTTTGCAGTCCACTCTTTTGAAGTAACATAAAACTAATATTTTGTTGCCAAATACTGCCTCATAAATTATAAGAAAATTTTGTAAACATATATCCAATATTAGCTAGAAATGTTGTAATGGTGGCATGATAGTAATCAATTAACTAAGATAAAAATAATGAGATATTAAAAAGTTTGTTATTTTATAATTTAAAAATAAAAATAAATGGAACAAAGAAAAGAAAATGCATCCCTCAAGAACTCTGGCCCTCAACTCATTCCCCTTGAGCTTAATAATTGGCCAAATTTATTTCTGGCCACGCCTAACTCATTCCCCTTGGGCTTAATAGTTGGTACAATCTCATAATTCTCACCCAGTTCTTAAACTTAAGTTAAGTTTGTTTGTAAAAATGATGGGTAGTATATAATTATTTTTATTAATTTATTATTTTTTTGAATTATTTATCTTATAATTAATCCGTTATTTAGTATCATGTACAATATTTAATTATTTTTAAGGTCATTTGATGAAAGATTATAATTTCAAGTGGACCCTTTTGAGGTGTTAAATGACGATAAAAAATAGTCCAGAGATTAAATAACGCAATGACTGAGATAAAATAGTCTGAAATGATAACGCTATTTTATTTTTAACAAGCAAAGATAGCCTAAATTCTGGGTTAATTGACTTATTGATCACTGTACTAGGGGTCGATTTGCATTGTGGTTACCGAATTTAACGGTGGATGGGTGTTAATGACGTGGTGGGTGACGTGGATCATGTTAATTGATATTTTGGTCATTGTAATAGGGGTCGATTTTTATTTTAGTTACTGAAAGTTTTTTTTTTGTTACATTATCGTTATCGAAGTATCAAAAATATTACAAATTAGTAATTTTATAATTTTCCGTCCAAAATATTAATGGAAAAGTTAATTGGCAAACATTTGACATATAGATGTGAAATATTCTAATGATGTAGCATGTGTGGGACAACTTGTAGAAATAAAATAAAATGCTCACCTAGAAGAAAAGAAAAAAGATAAAGTCAGAATAATTATTTTAATACTCCATAATATTATAAGAGGATAATTAAAGTTTAAAAAAAAAAGGAATATCATTTAAAGAAACAAAAGCAATTAAAAATCAAAGTTCATCCTCCCTCCGTTGAAAACGAATGACGGACTTATCGGAAAAAATGGTGTTCTACACCTTATGTACATCAACTCTTTCTCTTACTGTGGACCAAGTCGGAACTAGAGTCTTTCGTCGGAAAATCTAGTTTAGAAAATAGGTTCCTCTTATACATCTGTATATTTGCTAAAAAAGAAAAAAAAAACGTAGAAAAGAAGAGCGGTAAATTGACGATGGCGGCAAAGCTACTTGTTTGATCACTTCAAAATGAGAGTGAAATAGTTTTTATTAAACCGATTTTTGTAGTAGTAGGCACATCTGAGGGTTTATTGAGCCAATTTTCTCTTTTATTTTGTAATTTGGTTTGGTGTTTAGAATGTTCCAAATTAAATATGATTTTGGAAAATTATGGATTTAAATTTGGAATTACTTTCTCTTCATACATGTAATATTTTATAATGAAATCACTAATCTGTAATATTTTTGGTACTTCGATAACGAGAATGTAACAAAAAAAAAATTCAGTAACTAAAATAAAAATCGACCTCTAGTACAATGACCAAAACATCAATTAACCCGATCTACGTCACATGTCACGTCATTAACACCTGTTAATCGTTAGTCTACTCAGCATTTCTCTTTTTTTTTTTGGACGGAATCATAAGAAATGACCATTTTATAAATTTTTTCGAGTATAATAATACGTTTGTAAAAAGAAAAAAAAATTCACCCTTAAAACAGTGACCAAAAAATTAATTAACCCCCTAAATTCTTAATTCTATTGTGATTAATGGATTTTCACCACCGCGGTATCATGTGGAAATGTTTGAGAGGCCTTCGGCCTTTTACCTAAACAACAAGAACAATAAGCAAGCGTCCGTGACCACCCACCACGAAGAATCATTTCAGGAACCACTTTTTCAGAGCACTCTACTTAATAAATCTATTTATTTATCTGGTTTAATAAGTCTTGGCAGACATGTTTATTGTACATGAATATTGGACATTTTTAATTTTATTTTTTTATTTTTTATTTTTTGCTTGTGATCCCCAAAAAATATATAGTATTTATTCCAACAGGAATTTTTTACAAAATTTAGTGTTTTAGGTATAATTTAGATACATATACAAGAACAGTGTTGTACAGTCTGTATAACCCTAGTTTTGTATATGTATCCAAATTACACCTAAAACACTATAGTTTGTAAAAATTCTAGTTGGGATAAATAGTATACATTTTTTGAGAGTCACAAGCAAAAAAAAAAATTTTAAATATCCAATTTTCATGTTCAATAAACATGTCCATGTAGAAGGACTCTTTTTGGTTTTGGTTTTGGTAATTTTGTCATTTCATTCCTCTTCTTAATATGTGAAAAATTCACTAGAACTTTTATCTTGGGACGGAGGGAAAGTATAAAATACACATGGATTGCATAACGGAATCTGAATCAGGCGCTTGTCCCACATTATAGTCCCCAAATACCATCACTAGTAGTCAAGTTTCTCATGTCACACTGCAATTGCAAGATTTTGCTTTTTCATATGACCCTGAGGAGGTACAACACAAAAGTCAACTTACAAAAAATTGGAAATGAAAGAATGTATAAGGTTTGTGTTTGTATAGGGTAATTCTTGAGGGATTTGTAAATTGGAGGATTAAATAAAAAAAATTCTTCAAAATATTTTTTTCTATTTACAAATTTTCAGGATGCTTCTTTCTGCAATCTTGTTAATTCCAAACAAACTCTCAAGACACTCAGAAATCCAGCAGACTTTCAGCTCTACACCATTTCTTTGCTTATGTTCTTCCCCTTGACTAGAAAATTCAGAATCCTACATCAAAGACAGTTTTGACAGAAATAGATGGGCAAATTGACCTTATTTAAGTTGGCGAGAGAACCTCAAGCATGAATTTTGATAGTCTCACACATGTAAAGTTACGGGTATAAGGGGCAATAAAATCTAGTCCACAAGGCATACAAATTAAAATCAGCAAGAACTTATGGGGAAGAAATTGCAATTTGAAAGGTAAAGCGAAGCTAAACATAGACGGTCACAACAGACATTGCATCCTACAACATGAGTTGCAAATTCATAAAAATTAGTCACACCATACATCGCATCCTCAACTTTGTAAAGATCACCTCAAACTATGTCTGCTCCATATTGATAATATACATTGAATGACAAAAAGAAAGGGGGGAGGGGGGGGGGGGGGGGGGGAATTGAAATCTTGGTCCTACTGTCCATTTTAATAAATGAGACGTTGGTTGCTTTATAGTGTAACGGCAGCAATATCTGTTATTCCAAGTGCAACACACATCGGGTTCAACCCAGGTTCTTCTAACATACTAAATGCAGAAAATCCATAGTAGGAGTGATAAAGATCTGGCAGCTGCTCAGGGAATTTACTGAAACCTCCATACTGGCAAAGGAACAACAGTAAGAAGAATGGGAGAACATCAGAATTACCTTTTGACTAATTTAAGAATACCACAACAGAATGTCGATAAAGCATATATTATCATTGCCATAAACATGAGTTGCTCAAACAGAAAGGGGAATAATCAGCACCTGGGACTGGCAAGTTAACAGAAACCCACGTAGTGCTTTTTCGTCAATGAATTTATGGGCCCCTAAGATTCTTAGAACTCCTCCAACCCTGAAGAATGATGTCATCGATATAAATCCATGAAAGATGGAAATAAACCCACCAAAGTTTCGTAAGGTATCTTGAGCTTACCAGAAAGCATAACATGTGTCACTGTCCTTGTTGGCTCTACCTTGAAATCCACCATCAGCTGCGTGCCTCTGAGCAAAATGAGGAATACAAGGGTGAGCGAATTGCTTATAGACAGAAGAAAGTGTTGTGTACAACTAGATTAAGGATATTAATTGATAGACCCAAAAGAAGGAAGTTTGCTCTTAGTTTCCATGAGCACTGACCTTCAGGGTATGGTTATTATCATGTAAAGAATAAATGAGAAATTAAACCTGTAAACACCAATCCAGAAGCAATGGCACGTTTATGATGGAATGGGAGGAAGCACTCTTAGACAGTAGATCATCTTCAATAAATCCCATCAACCGGAGTGAAGCAACAGCACAGTAAGTTGCACCACCTGTATACTAAACAAGTACAACTAATTAGTATTATCATGCATTCCTGCACTGAAATAACTTAAATATAATATGGTTCTGGTTCATGCACATTTCAATTTCTTCATAGTATTGATAAAAGGAGGAACTCAATTAGGAATTGACAACCACTCGCAATCTATGTTATGCTTAACAACAATCAGCCGATCCTCAACACAAGGAACTGAAACACTACCCAGTCAGACAATGGTCTAAAAGCACTTCTCTTTTTTTTTTTTCCAGCATCAATTAACTACAAAACAAATAGGAAATTTGTTTTGCGTTTGTTATATTTGCGGGTGAAATTAACAGGACAAAAAGAAAGTAAATAAGCTGGACATTGACTTTTAAATAATTCAGCTGACAGCCAAGAATTATCCTAAGGCAAGCAAATTTCTATTCTCTCCAAGCCATAAGTAAGCCACTTAGATTAGTGATTCCATGTGTTGCCAACAAACAATTCAAATTGTAAACAAACGACATCTTTTGAAAATATATGAGAACAATATCTTAGCAGTAAATTGTTCTTAGGAAACACAAGCAAAAGGTTGATCTCTCCTAATGGAAGCTGAAACACAGAATGTGTAACTATTGTAAATAGATTATTGACAAATTTATTAATATATCTATTATTCACCCTTTTTTTATTATTTGGCTGTATAATGGCAAACTTGATCAAACATTCAGATGCTTACTTCCAACTATAAAAATCTTCAGAAAACTAAACAAAATAAAGTCTCGTATTGGACCCAATAACATTGTTTGTATTATTAATTTATGTTATAAGGGTTAATAACATTGATTGAATTCAAAGTTCAGTAAGATCAAGATGATATATAAGTGTTTAGAAGTGGCAATTGCAATTTAGAAATAAACCAATAAGACAACCCCGGTTCAAGTTCTTATAAGGTGCAGTTTGCAAAGTTCCACTAAATTCCAGAAAGCTGCAACTGTAAACAATAGTTTAGGATTCTGGTCTCTTTCTTAATGTTTTTAATGGTTGATGTTGTTGGATATCCATAGCAGAAGCATCATTTGATGCCCTTGCTATGTCATGTTTTCTGGGGTATGACTCTTAACCATTGTATCTGCTTCTTTCTTTAATATATTTACAACAGCTAAAAAAAAGAATAGACAAAGCAGAAACAAAACATAATCAATCAAGCACTTTCCAAAGTTTGTTATTTATGTGATATTCACCTTTTAGAGTGCAATGGAGAAACCTAGTTCATAGAAAGTTAGAACAATGTGAACAGATCTCAAATAAGTAACACATGACTCGATGTTTAACAGTCAACTGACCCACTAAAAGAGCAGAGTTCATCATTCTGGCATCAAAAACTATTAGTTAAACATGCATTAATCTGGAGAAGTGGCCAAAGAGGCAAGCAATTGATTATATAACTAAGATGCCTTACAAGCAAAGAACTAAAAAGAAACGAGTCCTTAAAGAAATACATGTATCCACTACTCACCATGAGATTCTGAACCAGGAACCAACCCAAAGCCACCATCATATGACTGCAAGGACAGTACTCACTGGGTGAGCAGATATAGCAGCCATTCTAAAATTTAACATACTTAACAAGATAGATAGGTATATGATTAGAAAAGAGAGGCAGCAGACTGGCAGAGACGAAAAGACTGCCAAATAGTGTTGCAAATGATCCAAATACCTGGCAATCTATTATGTATTTCTTAGCTTTCTCCTTGTCCATGCCACTCCAGTTTTCCAACATAAAACAGATTGCAGCTGAAACATCAAGTATGGTGATCCCACATCATATACAAAATCTTTTGAAAAGAAAAATTATTATGTGGCAATTTTTCCTTACCTGCACAATATACGAAGCGAAGATCTGTCTCTGCTCCAATATGAGTAGGCATAAAACTGAGACATGAAAAACAAAAATAAATTACTTAAAGATTAAACTTGTGGAACCATTAATATTTTATATAGTATTTTCAATGTGCAAGCTCTTTATTTGAATGAACTCATCTTTAAAATGATTTAAAATAATGAACATGTCATTTCACGAAAATCTAAAATTGGCCACTACAAACAAAATTATGTAATCTCTCTCTCTTTCTCTCTTTTTTCTTTTTCTTTTTTCTAAATGAAGCCACTCAAAATCAGAAGGTTACAAATTAAAAAACTATTATGTAAATAGTTCCATTCTAATTTAGAGGTCAACCCAACAGCAGGCTATTAACTTGCACTGCTGTTCTCCATCAGAACTAGAAAGCATCATATACCTAAGAACAATAATTGTAATCAGAATGCAAGATTACCTCCCATTAGGCTGTTGAAGATTTTTAATAGATTTTAAGATTGATTCTGAGTCCATAAGTGACATGTTATAGCCAACAGTTTTCAATATGGCTAGAGCACAGTATGTGCTTGCCAAGTGACTACCGTTGGGAGTCCAGGCCTACAAGCATAAACATAGATATCTCAGTAAAAGTTAGCTCATGGAACAGGGAATAATCACAACGTTAAAAGCTTTTTACATTATCACTAAATAAAAACAAGGTGAGATTAAATAGGACATAAAATGCATAACCTTCTCTCATACCCCATAATCATTCACTTGAAACTGAGAACTTCTTGAACCATGGAACCCATAGAACTGACCTATTACAAATAACCAACCAGTAAAGAACTAAGCATTATCCTTTTTGAGCTCTCAAAATCAATAAAAAAATATCATCATTTTTTAACAATATAGCACATACCGTTGCTTAGTTCAGCTTCATCTTTGGGATGAGCTTGCAACGACAAAACCCAACTAATGACCCCTTCTTTATCAATCTAACAAATGAATAGCACCATATAATGTCAGAAATTAAACTTTTGCTGCAAATAATTGTCACCAGCCAACTCTGTATCAGCAAAATCTTAGCTAGCACTACACATAATCTATTACGCCCTCTGTCCCAAATTAATTGCCTAGTTTTGACTTTTTAAAGTCAAATTGACCATTTTTAAAACTAATTTTTATGCACACACTAATCATTGCAAATGTTGCATACAAAATAATTAAAACCTTCTCAACAAAATTAAAAGGAATAATTCAAATATCCATGTTGCAACTCAGTGCTTGTACTCTATACTGCTAGCAAATTGATCAACATTCCCTTTAAAATCAGATAACACAACATAGCACTATCTCGACTTAAAGAATAAGCTCAATGCTAACATTGATTGATAAATGCTCGTACATATTGTATTTCATAATTTAATAATTAACTAGTAATCTCATTAAGTGATACAGGATGTAAAGAATGAGCTCAATGCCAGATCTCCTTTTTTGCTTTTAAGGCAGTTGCAAGAAAATCAGATCTTCTCTTAATAAAGACAAATAATTCCGAAAAATTAAATGAAATTAAGGAAGGAAGAAAGGAAGGTACACGATCGAGGGCTCGGAGGAGATCGAGGCCAGAGACGACGAAGTAAGCGAGAGTGAGACGATTGATCTCTTGACCTTCATATTGGGACGGCAATAGCTGGTACATCATCTCCAAATAGCATATATGTCGATCTCTGTCGAAGTTTGAATTTGAATTTGATGATGAGGAGTTCCAGAATGAAGCCTCCATGTCCGCTAAACTTCAAAGTTCGAGTGCCATCGAATTTATTTTAAGTTATATATTGTCAGAGAATGATGATGTACATTCGGCTTTTCTTTTTCACTTTGCCTTGTTCGGGAGTGACTTATTTTAAATTACTTAGAACTTCAAATATAAGTTATCTACCAAGTTATTTAAGTTTATAAATAAAAATGTTGTGTATCAATTTAATTTATAAATTAAAAATTAAGTTAATATAAGTTTTGAAGGTGTTTGTCTCATAATAATTTATAAGTTAAAATAAATATAAAATTATTAAAAAATATTAATAAAAGTTGGACAAAATAGGAGATGGGAACAATATACATTACATTTTGTCTTCTTTTTTTTGATTTAAAACTCAACTTATAAATATACATTATATTTTGTTTTCTTTTTTTATTATTTAAAACTCAACTTATAAATATACATTACATTTTGTCTTCTTTTTTATTATTTAAAACTCAACTTATAGATAAAAAAATATGTCATTCCCGCACATATAAATAGTAACAATTGACTTATAAATTAATTTGACCAACTTATAAGTCATTTTTGAACAGGTTCGTCAATAGTGCTTAAGGTACCATTGAAAGAGTTCTTATAAATTTATATCTAATTATAATTGCGAACTTATTAATATATAAGATTGATAGTAATTATAAAATACCCTATTTATTACATATTTTTTATAAAAATTATTATTAATATTTATCCACGTAATTAATAATAAAAAATCAATATAAACTTTCAAAATATATATCCTTGTCTATTCAAAGATGGCACAAGTCACTAATATTTGGATTATGGGTTACTTTCACGGTAAGTTGCACATTAGATTTATTTATCTAGAATTAAAATGTTATTTGTTATTGAAATGCAAACAAATTAAAATAATAAAACTTCAATATATAAGTAAAAATAAACAAAATCACCCTTTTCCATTTTCTGTATTTTTAGTAATTTTGAAGGAACGGTTGAATTGTTTTTATAAAAAAAAATTAAATTAATAATATTCAAAAATATAAGATCAAATTTTGGCTTTAAAAAGGCAATTTCAAATTCAAAATTAATATAAAATTATTTAATTTTTGTAGTCAATATAATTAAAATTTAATTGACTTTAAACATTTTTCAAATTTAAAATATATTTAATTGACTTCAAATGTCAAAATTGATTTTATATTTGAGAAGTAATTAAGCTGAAGTTTTTAGACCAGTGACCACCTGTCCTGTCCACCTCACAAAACTCTCAATCCCTACATATTTGTAAAACCCCAACTAAGAAAGACTCTGGTTACACTGCCCACACTTTCTTGTTCGCTCCATCTCATTTTTGACTGCGTAATTTCAACAAACACCTTCCGTGCACGGCGGTATTATCCCAGTTATTGATGAAAGGAAGCAAAGCGACCGTCTTATCATTTGCTGAAAAATGCAAGGTCTTTATCCCCTCTCTCATTTTCTCTCTCTATATTTATATCTACATATATGTATGATATAGATCTTGATTTTACTTCCAACTTTTTACAGAATATATTGTCGTCAAATTGGCAAGGCAAACTCAATACCATCAAGGCCGACGCTAAAGGAAGGTATTGATAATAATTTTTGTCAAATAATTTCAACACGAGCTAATTCATTTTATCCTTTATTTTATTTTTTGAACTATCATTTTATTTCAAATTGTGCGTTAGGCGATGCTTTGATGGTTTTTTACTTTTTAATGTTCTGGGTTATCTGTTTTTTAGAAAGGGAGAAATTCACTCTTCAAAAGTTAAGTACTTTGTCAAGAAAGGGAAGCCTTACATTTGGGTACCTGAGGACGATTTGCACAATGTGGTATGTAGCCTGTTTGCAATGTGGTTCATGGTGTTTTACTTTGAAGTTCATTTTCAGAATTGGGTGCTTTATTTTATTGTGATTATCTTACACTTACGCCTCAAGTCTTGTGGTGTTTGGGATGTCCATGAAAATTGAATCGACATGACCTTTACATTTTTGTTGCTGTAATTTGGTAATACAACATATGAAAATTAGTGCTTTGATGTTGTAATGATTATTGTTTATTCTGCATTATTTCTTTACCTGCATGTAATAATTAATGCCACCACATGAAAATTATGACTTTGATGTTGTTAGTTCTTTGCTCTTTTAATTGTTCCCCAATGCAAATATGGCCTCTGTGAATCCCAGGGGCGGGAGAAATGACAGAGCTCTCTTTTAATTGAATTTTCTGTCTTTTCATCATGTAGAACACGATTATTGATGAACGTAGTTCATTTGCTGTGACCAGTCCCTATCCAGGACGACTTTCAAAAGTACTTATGTCAATTAAAAAGGTTGGTCCTTTATATTATATCTATTTCCTAGCATGGTTGCTCAAGGAGATGATCTCTTTTCTTTTTCCTTATGTATGTTTTGGGTATCAATCCCCCTTCCTCTCCCTCAAAAAAGGAAGAAAAGGAATTGGAACCAATTAATAAGGGGAAAGAAAGGGAATTGACTCTCAACATGACAGTGTAAAACCTTGATAGTGTACATTTGAATGCATACAGTATAACGACAGAATTAACACAAATTTATTATTGTATTATGCAGCTACCAGCTCGAGTTGCTCTGGTTGGAGACATTGTTCCACTTCAAGATGAAAAGGTATATAGATTATTACAGATCTCAGAAATTATAAAAACCTTTTTAAATGACGCAAAAGTGTTTTAATTATTCCATTGAATTGTTTCATTTGTAGTTAGTCTTATAGTTTATGACTCGAGAAGTGTGTCCTTGAATCTGGCCATTCTAGTGTCAATTGGTAGTTAAGTCCGTGATTGATATCCCTCTGGGACTTCTTCTGTTTCATGTTGCCTTGCTGTTGGATCTGTTGGTTCTGTGATCGTAATACAACTTGTGACACATTGATTGCTGGAATAATGTTCCAGATCCTTCTGTCACACAGCTTAGCAATCAGATAATTTTTGACTTGGTTTCTTGTATATTGGACAATTAATGTCATGGGATGTTCAGATATTGTAGTTAAAAGTTGCAAAATGGTGTCAGATTTAATACCACTTTCATGATTTATGTAGCTCCAAACTTTTTTATAGTTTATCTGGAGAGAACCCCGTTCCATTGGAGTGTATTTGCTTTGATCTTCTAATTTTAAAGCTTCAATTGCGAGTTTGATAAAACTCTTTGTGAAGTTCTCTGGTAGTCTGTTTTATGTAGACTTTCCATGTTTGGTCAAACAGATACTATTGTTTTGAACTTTTCTCTTTTTCTTGTTTCTTGTTAAAGGTTGAATTAGTTGAAGAAAGCCTTAGAGAAACCTTATCATCAGAACTGAAGGCAATTAAGGAGTCCAGTTATTCAGTTAACGGTATATTAAATACTTCTAATCTTGGTTCCACTTTGCGAAGTCAAAACCTTCAGGATCTCCTAGATAGCGATAATCGCTACATGGTTTATAAGTTTAATTTAAGGTAGGAAGTTTTCGTTTCTACCGTTTTCTCCATACTTTTCTCAAAGAAAGTTGCTTTGGTAACATTAGTAATTTTGAGTTCTTTTGTGTATACTGCTTTGCTGGTATATGGGCTTGCCCGCTCTGGCAGTTCTTCTTTATGATACAGTACTTGTCATAAAATAGAAAGTTGTTGTAGTAGCTGCATGTCATGAGCTATGAAGTATGGGCATTTCTCAGAGGTCAACGTATCCATGTCGGACTCCGACACTCCACGGATGCTTCTGAATATGTATCGCATACTTCTAGATACGTTATGATATGTGCTAGTATTTTCACAGAACTTACGTTTGAAGTTAACCATTTGCTTATGATTTTTTATTTTTTTTGAGAATGTTTTGCTTATGGTTATGAAAATATAGTTTCTTTTCTATATCGATATATGTATGCCTATAAAAATATATAAAATTTCATCTTGTTTGAATGGTATGGTGAGTTTTTGATGTGCATTTAATGATAACTTACTGATTTTGTAATTTATATGATTTTTTTGGTGTTTTTGCTCTACCAACAGTATTCAATTAAATATCAGCTATATAATTAAAAGGATCAAATAAAATTCCAACATCTCTGCTAATATGAACATATATAAGTAGAGAAATGAAAATATGTGTCTTCCTTAAGTATGGTTATCTCTTAGAGTTATATGTTATACTCTTTTTGTTATTAGAGGAGGAGATATTTATGGTTCAAGTGTTCCTCAATATTTTGTTTTATTTTATCATGCTTTATTAACAACTAAATTTATTTATTCATTTATATCTATTAAAAATATACATTAAATTCAATGTATCCCCTAACGTATCATATCCTTTTTTTGGGAAAATGTTCGCATCTGTGTCCGTATCCGTGCTTCCTAGTTCATGAGCAAATTGTGATTTTATCTTATTATTATTAATTTGATGTCTATATGTTTAATCAGCATTACATAATTAAAACTCTGGAAATTCTGAAACAAGTTGCAGTTTCAAAGTGATAAAATGTATCTTCAGCACTAAAAGCTTATTTTCTTATCTTATATGTTGTTTACCTCGTATGATAGATTCTCCTTGTTATATACTCAATAAAATTGTTTGCAATAATTTTTTATTAGTTTTTGTTGTGAAGAAAACAAATTTGACATGTTTGGATGATCCAAAATCTAGTAAATAGTTCCACAGAATCATTACAACACTTTTGAAATAGTCTGGTCAATAAAATGTGGGCAAGGTAATGACACGGATTTATTTGCATCTTTATCTAAAAGAATCTGATGGGTCTACTTATTAGACCTATAATGTAAACTTATTTGTTGAATTCTAGTTAATAATTTCTTGATTTGATAACTTCTGCTGCAATTTAAACTACACTAATACAACAAAGTACTACTCTACAGGTCATGTACTTACATAGACGGCAGTGGAAGTAGTCATGAAGTAGGTTTGGAGAATATCGCAGCATCTAAGGCGGACCCTTTATGTAAGATTACACCTAAGAAATACTACAAGTAAATGATTATTACCTGCGTATATTGTTCTCATGGAAACTATTTTATTGTTCTGCATTATGGGTATATTTCTTTACATCTTATACTTTGTCTTCTGTAGCATCTTTTTCTATGAGCCTGATTGATGGGATTAATCAAAGTGAAGTGAGGCGGAGAGTGCTGATTTTTTTCTGCGTCACATACTTGAATAAAAATGTCAAGGTAAGACTAATCTTTCTGAAAAGCTGAGGAATCTGGTGGTGGACATGTATGCAGTTAAGATTTTTCATTACCAAACTACCGTCTATTAATGCATTAATCCCTGTAGCCATATTTACATCTTTATATGATTCAGTTGTGTATCCAACACTTATAGCAGCAGCATAGAGGAGAGAGAAAAAGGGTCCACTTGAAGCTTTTCTCCTACTGTAGCCAATTCTATGTTCTCATACTACTTTGTGGCATCTAGATTGATTATTATTATGGTGGATTTCATTTGGCCAAAAAGCTTATTAGATTTACTCATCTGTGTAGTCAACTAGCTTATGAGTGTCGTGTAGTAATTGATTATTGTCATCCATGACATGCATTTGTATTTATAACCTTTTTTTTTATTTCCATCTGTTAAATACATAAGAACCAACCATGTAAACAAGTCTGGGTAGGGCAACTCAAGCAGACATGAGCAATTGCTTAACAAAACTCCGACCCATAATTATATACTTAATATATAATAGCTAAGAAGACTTCTTCACAATATTTAAATTGGCTGAAAACTTCTTGAGAATAGCTAAGAAGATTATCTTTGAAAGTCGCAGCAAAATATATCATTGACGATAACTTTATTTTTCCTAATCTCCAGAACGTATCATAGATCTAGTCAGTTGACATAAATGCAGAGCTTTTAGTTGTTGGTCTTCATATAAAAATATGTATACAAGTCTGTGTTTGTGATCGAATATATATATATATATATATATAGAACAAGGATCTTAGGCTCACCCTTATTGAGCTCACCCCGAGCTCACCCTGCGTTTTTTTTTTATATAAAAAAAAATAACTAATAAAAAATGTATAATAATTTTTGGAATTGAAAGTTTTTTAAAAAAAATGTTTTTGGGTGTGATTTGGGTACATATAACAAAACAGTGTTATACAGTCTGTACAACACTGTTTTGTTATATGTACCCAAATCACACCAAAAACACTTTTTTTAAAAAAACTTTCAATTCCAAAAATTATTATATATTTTTTATTAGTTATGTTTTTTTTTAAAAAAAAAAAAAAGAAAAAGGCAGGGTGAGCTCGGGGTGAGCTCAATAAGGGTGAGCCTAAGAAATGGACTGATATATATATATATATATATATATATATATATATATATATATATATATATATATTCATAGTTCAGATTTAGTAGGAGCATTGGTTTAAAAGGATTAATCTATAATAAGGTGCCACCATGCAAGCATTTCTTATAGGGTGTAATTTTTCACTCGAGTTCTGTCATTTTCTTGTTTAGAATATCTTAAATTCTTCTTACAGTAACCTCTTTATGGTTCCCTTTAAAGGATGCATTAATGCTTTCTGTTGACCGGAAAGGATTTGACGTGTTGGGAAAGACTCTCGGTCCATTGATGAATGATGGCTCTCGTCAGTACCTGTGGAATGAATTCAGATTCACATTCAAAGAAGAAGCACGCGATATTGAGAAATTTTGTCGACAGCTTGTTCTGATGGAAGAGGAAGCCCTGAAAACCGTCTCTAGCTTCAGTGGCATATGAAGTGTGAATTATGTAAGTTTAGATCAATGTTATGTTAAAAATGAAGAAATCACTTCTAAATAATGTCTCCGTACTAGTAGTAAAATGCAAGGCAACTGAGATATTACTTGCTTCTTGTAAAGCAAGGATTGAGAAGAATCTCATCAGATGAGCATTACTTCATTTTGCTCCCACATTATTTGTTTACTTTGTGTGTTTTATTATTGTTTAATATTTTTGGAACTTTATCAGATCATTGAAATTATTACGCAGCTATGGTGGAAAATGTAGCTTGATTTCACTGTACACCACCTCCATGGCTCCATTTGAACATTTATACTGATAACTCATATTTCATTCATTTGGCTTGGAAAGTTGTAGGTCTTGAAGAAATCAGGATGGGAGGAACTGAACTGCCCTTCAACTGATAGAAACCAAAATGATAAAAACACTTTTGATGAATAAATTCCCCCAGATCCAACCCTGAGTTCTCAAAAGGAAACAAGGAGAAACATATATTAAAACAAATACGAGTATAAATCTTAATCGTTTGAGAATTTCTAAGTAAGCATTAATTGCTTAGTTTTTAATATTATTCTAAGTATTAAATACTCTTTTCGTCTCAGGATAAAATTTCTGATGGACTTTTCACGCATATTAAGAAGATGAATGAAATGACAAAATTGTCCATAATAATGTCATTAAATATGGAGAGAATTAGAATAAAAAAAGTATGAGATATTTAATGTTACGGGTATAATAGGAAAATATGTGTAAAAGTTTGGTTATGAAAGGAAAATGGACATTTAACATGGGACTACTCAAAATAGGAATAAGGACTTTTATCATGGGACGGATGGACGGATGGAGTATAATTTTGGTTATCTCACTATTTTTTGTTCAATAAATAACACTCTTTTTTTAATACAATGACAATATTGACAATTAATATTATATTTAGAGAATTGTTAAATTCACAATATTTTTTATTATTTTCACAACAAAAATGTCGTTATAATCATTTACTTAGGAGTACCAAGTATCTTGGTAAAATTACTAGTCTCAATTATGATGTCTTCAACATGTGAGATGTTTCTCTTAAAACTGTGTTTATCAATAATAATTGATATTTCTAATGTTGTCAATTTTGTGGGTCAAGTATGCTAGTCAATTTTTTCTCAAAAAATGAAAAAGAGAATCTTTTAAAGTTGTAGTCCAGGGGAGAAGAAGAAATAAAACCCTCCCACTATCTGAAATACAACCCTGTTAGTTAATCAATATTAACAATTCCCAATCTTCAGATCTAAAACATTCAAATCTAAAGCAAAACAAACATTCAGACAGAAACACAATAAAACAATACTACTGCTCACTTATTTGCTAAAAAAGAAGATACCATATAAGAAAAAGGTCCGATCAAAACAAAACACAACAGAAAATCAGAAAACTACAGTAGAAGCTGGTTTTACTGGTAATAATACCAAAATATCCCAAGTAAAAACCCTTCAAAACAAAGCAACCATATTTAGCATCCGTCAGCCATCCCAAAAGGACACGACTGCAACAGCCAATGCTTAATCGACTTCCTCAATTTTGGGGCCTGCACCATCGCCACCTGATGGAGCATCCTCATCCATGCCACCACCCATACCAGGACCACCACCAGATCCATACATTTTGGTAATGATGGGATTGCAAATGTTTTCAAGTTCCTTCATCTTGTCCTCAAACTCATCCACCTCAGCAAGCTGGTTGTTGTCCAACCACTGTATCGACTTCTCAATGGCGTCCTCTATCTTCTTTTTATCATCTGCAGGAAGTTTGGAACTGATAGTTTCATCTTTGATGGTGCTCCTCATATTGTAGGCATAGTTTTCCAAGGTATTTTTCGCCTCAACCTTCTTCTTGTGCTCCTCGTCTTCAGCCTTGTACTTTTCAGCCTCTTGTACCATTTTCTCAATATCGTCCTTTGACAATCTTCCCTTGTCATTCGTGATAGTGATCTTACTCTTCAAACCAGAAGTCTTGTCCTCAGCAGTAACATTCAAGATACCATTAGCATCGATGTCAAAGCAGACAGTGATTTGAGGCACACCCCTGGGGGCAGGAGGAATGCCAGAGAGTTCAAATTTACCCAACAAATTGTTGTCTTTAGTTCTCGTTCTCTCACCCTCGAAAACTTGAATCAAAACCCCAGGCTGGTTGTCTGAATATGTAGAGAACACCTGTTCCTTCTTAGTGGGTATAGTGGTGTTCCTTGGAATCAGAACAGTCATAACACCTCCAGCAGTCTCCAAACCAAGAGATAGAGGGGTGACATCCAATAGCAAGAGGTCCTGGACCTTCTCATTGCCCTCACCACTCAAAATAGCGGCTTGAACAGCAGCACCATAGGCAACAGCCTCGTCTGGGTTAATGCTCTTGCAAAGCTCCTTGCCATTGAAGAAATCCTGCAGAAGTTGCTGCACTTTTGGAATTCTGGTAGATCCGCCAACAAGGACAACATCATGTACAGTGCTCTTATCCATCTTGGCATCTCTCAAACACTTCTCAACAGGATCCATACACTTCCTAAATAGATCCATGTTCATCTCCTCAAATCTTGCACGGGTAATAGTCGAGTAGAAATCAATGCCCTCAAACAACGAGTCGATCTCAATGGTTGTCTGAGCAGTGGATGATAGAGTTCTCTTAGCCCTTTCACATGAAGTCCTCAGCCTTCTAAGAGCTCTTGCATTTCCAGTGATATCCTTCTTGTTCTTCCGCTTAAACTCCTGAACAAAATGGTTCACCATCCTATTATCGAAGTCCTCGCCTCCAAGGTGGGTGTCACCAGCAGTGGCTTTCACTTCAAATATACCCTCTTCAATTGTGAGAAGAGAGACATCAAAGGTACCACCACCCAAATCGAAAATAAGAACATTCTTTTCACCAACACTGGTGTCTTTCTTATCCAAACCATAGGCAATGGCAGCAGCAGTAGGCTCATTAATAATTCGCAGAACATTCAGACCAGCAATAGCTCCTGCATCTTTGGTAGCCTGGCGCTGAGAATCATTAAAATAAGCAGGGACAGTAACCACAGCATTTTTTACTGTAGATCCAAGGAATGCTTCAGCAATTTCACGCATCTTAACTAGGACCATGGAAGAGATCTCCTCGGCAGCAAATTGCTTTTCTTCACCTTTGTAGTTGACAACAATCATGGGCTTCTCGGCAGGACCAGAGATGACCTTAAATGGCCAAAGCTTTATGTCACTTTGCACAGATGAGTCACTAATTCGCCTACCAATCAATCTCTTTGCATCTGTTGATGAAAAAATAAAATTGAAAAAATTTCAGTGATCAACTAATATCGTACTAGTTTACCACTCCATCCATCCCATTTTTAAGGAGAGTTTCCCAAATATTAGTAAAAAAATACAACACAATGATACAGAAGATCATATGTTCCCAGTTAATGCAAATAGTAATAATAATAAAAATACATTTACAAAATGAAACTCATTCATCTTGTTAATGAAATAATAGTTTCAGCTCAGTCAGTTCATTTGAAATTATGTATAAACCACTTACAAGCAGTAAATTGTAAAATGCTGCAGTACTAGTAAGCACAATGCAAATGTAGAAATTTCATTTCTACTATGTAGGTCAATTCCTCACAGTAACATAAGCTATAAACACTTAGTTGCACAAAGTACAACTGCCATAGTGATAAATACAAATGTCAAATCTGAGCTAGAATGCTGTTGGCTTAAAATCTTTTTGCTTCCAGTAAGCCTTACTTCAAAAATTAAATGATGCTACAGAGTAGAAAATAATTACATTAAATGATGTTGGTGACAAAATCATAATCCATCGAGTACAATTTCATTAAAAACATGCAAGTCAAAGAAAACAAAATCAAAATCCATACGTCTAACGTCTAAGGGGTGGGTGTTTCAGCTCAACCAGATAGGACAAAAAGGCACAAAATAGATATAAGTAATCAATAATAAAAGAGTGCAGACACATGCAAATCATAATTAAATATATTTATTAAAACGGTATCCAGCAGCCACAAATGCACATTATAAAAAAATTCAATATAAATCGTACATCTAAAAAAATAAAATTTATACACGTACACATATACAGCCAATTAGGTATATGTATATAAAATCTAAGAATTTGTTTGTGTATTTCAAAAACTGCAAACACGAAAATATGCAAAACAATTACATAAAATCAACAACAAAAAACACAATGAAAAGTATGTTAAGTGTGACTATTACTAGATTAGATGGATACATATATAATTCAAAGTTCAAACATATAAATGTAATGTAGAGAAAGAGTTTGTTCGAGAATATACCAAAGACGGTGTTGGTAGGGTTCATCGCGACTTGATTCTTGGCGGCATCACCGATGAGACGTTCGGTGTCGGTAAAACCGACATAGGACGGCGTCGTTCTGTTTCCCTGATCGTTCGCGATGATTTCAACACGATCGTGCTGCCACACTCCGACGCACGAGTAGGTCGTGCCAAGATCAATTCCGATTGCCGGACCTTCACCTTTTCCGGCCATTCTACACAATGTATATCGATATATATGACGAGAGAGGAATTGAAAATTTTAAAGTAAACGTGCACAACCTGATTCTAGGGTTTCTATTTTGCTGATGGTACTGAAGAACGTATGGCGTTGTGAAGTTTATATAATGTTTTGATTTTTGCCTGGAAGGTTCTAGAATTTTCTGGGAAGTAATGACGTCCGTTGGATGACATATTATCTTACGGTCAACGGTTTTTTTCTATAGAAGAGCTTGAAAAATTATAAATGGTTAAAAAAAGTTATAAGTTGATGGGTAATTATGGATTCGGTTAGTATAAACTTAATTTCATGGTAGGTTGATCAATTGATTAATACAGTACTGATGTGACGCCCTCAAAATTAGGTATACATCACCCATCTTGGGTCGCCACTTACATGATACAGAATTTAAATCTGACTTATTAATATAACTGTCTTTATAGATCTGACGTAAAAGCGTGAGTTTAAATACAAATATCGTCTACTAGATATTATACAAACTCAAACAAAAAGTCCTCATTATAATTATTATCACACTATTTCACGAATAGTGAGGACTACTAATCTTATCTTCGCGACCATCACTGCGTTTCCTACTCGTCCCGGCTATATTCTCATTTCACAGAGAAAACAGTGAAAGAAAGGGTGAAATCAACTAGCCCGAAGAAAAATATTATGACTAAGATAATGCAGAATAAATTATCAATAGTCTTGTGAATGTTAAACCGATAAAATACAATGAGACAACCGGTTTAATCTGCGGTGAATATCGCAATCCATTAAAAAGTCAGTAGAAAATAAAATCTACTATCTTTTATGATTTAAAAGGTTTTTCATCATTTGTTATAAATTTGAGACTCGACTTTAATAAATAATCCACATCATCGAATCACCCACACACTACTTCGGCGAGGATATTCTTTAAGATATCGACCACAATTATTCACCATCTCTGGGCCAAGAATAGTTGTGTATTCATTAATGGTCATGATCATGCCAACAATCGTCCATCAATGCACTACTACCACCACCGAGGATTTTTACCACATCATTTGTAACATTACGGTCGTGATTACAAGAATAATCCTCATCATAATCATACCAAGTCCATCCAATGCTTTCTACAGCCACGATGACTTTAAAAAAATATAAACATGAGGATGATGACAATGATATAAGAATTGATAAAACAAGTTCAAGAATTATTTTATCCGGGAATTATTAACGTCCAAATTGTCGACGTGAATCTTGCTGCTTTGTAGAGTAAAATTCAAGAATGATCGGAAAATATTTCCATGAAAGATCTTTGGATGAAACGCAAATATCGAGGATATTCTACTAATTTCATGGAGTATAAGTCAAAGTTTTAACCAACCCAGATAATAAAGAATGGAATAACAAAAGAAATCACCATGCATGCGGTTGCTTGATGTAGGCGAGTTATTCAATGAGAATAATAATAACGGAACCGAGTCGGTGAAATTCACACAAGCGGGATGTTCAAATGTAATAATAAAGATGGAACCCGATCCGGTGTAAAACACACGATAGGATATTTCAACGAGAATGATAAAGATTTTAACCAGTCCTGTAAAACACACGAGACGAGGATGTTCCAACGAAATAATAATAAAGAGCGGAACCGGTCCGTGTAAAACACACGATGTGGATGTTCCAACGGGATAATAGAAGAATGTCACCAAGTATAGGGTAAACCCGTATCTGAGTTATTCCAATGAATAATAAACAATGGAATAACATAAGGATTTCACCAAGTATAGGGTAACCACATGATACAAGGTTATGTATAGGGTATGCCACTTTTTACGAGTTATTCAATGAATAATAGTGAATGGAATAACGAAGTTCTCTTCAAGAAGAAAGAATAACACCCCTTACCGTAAAAAGAACTGAATATAGAAGTAGTGAAGTAGCGAGAATACTCTCTTCTTCTTTCTATAACTTTCTCTCTATAAACCTCTCTATAATTTCTCTCTCTAGAGTTTCAATGAATTAAGTAAGAAAATAATGAAGGAATGAGCTTATTTATAGGAAAATGGAATGCATAGTAATTAATCCATGAACGGTCCAGTTGATTTACTTTAATCGACGGTCCATATTTAAAGCAAAAATCTTTTAAATAAAATATAATATATTCTATTTATATAAAAATATTTACTTACTATGCAAACACTATGCAAAACACTATGCAAAACACTATATACAACACTATGCATAATAAAATATAATATATTTTATTTATAAAATAACTTTAATAAAGTATTACATTTTATATAAAAGATGTTTCATTTTTATTACGTTAATAATACGAATAAAACAAAAAGTCATTATCGCTATAATAATTCATGTATTATAATGGAATCAAATCAAAGTGAGTGACTTCTCACATAAGCATCAATAATCAATACCGGTATGTGCTTCTTATGCAACCACATGTATTCTTCGTACTTTTTACTACTGAAGTAGTTCAACAAGATCAACGGTAAAACTTCCGCCGTTATTTCAATAAAATATTTTTGTCGTTTTCTCGATCAAACAATAATTACATTAATGGGTCCACCAATGATTGAGTAGTTATGCGAATATTCCCTATAAACCGAATATTCCCAACCAATCGAATATAATATAACCACTTGCATACTTTGCAAAATTTATAAATATTACCCACAACTATAACATTATATCAAATTATTCCATAATATTCAAAAATAATATTTATAGAAAATTCATCTTTATTTATAAAAGTTTGGGGTCTTACAACTGACCTCCCTTCTTATGAAATTTAAGCCCTCGAAATTAGAAGTACGATACTGGTATGTTGAAGAGGTAAGGATACCTTGATTTCATTTCAGATTCTAACTCCCAGTCATTTCCTCAACATCGTGGTTCCTCCACAAAACTTTGACTTGAGGTATAACCTTGGGCGTAGAATATGTTCCTTCTTATCAAAATTTGAACAGAACCTCTTTATATCGTCAAATCTTCCGCTATTTCGTCCGGTTCTAACTTCAATAATATGGTTCGGTCTTTCACATATTTACGTAACATGGATATGTGAAAAACGTTATGAACACGAGACATATTTGGCGGTAAAAGCGAAGTCTATAGGCCCACGATTCCTACTCGATCGAGGATTAAAATGGACCGATGAATCGAGGATTAAGTTTTCTCTCTTTCCAAATCTTGTAACTCCTTTCCATGGATCAACTCTTAACAACACATGATCTCCTATATCAAATTCCACGTCCTTTCGATGAAGATCGGCATAACTCTTTTATCGATTTTGTGAGGTTTTTATCGTTGTCGGATCGTTTGAATCTTTTCAAGTAGTCATACGTACCAACTCCGGTCCCAACAACGTTGCTTCACCCACCTCATCCCAAAGATATCTTTGAGAGCGACACTTTCTTCCATACAACGCTTGAATGGAGCCATGCCATACTTTGCTTGATAAGCTGTTGTTGTAGGAAAACTCTACCAATGGTAAGAACTTGTCCCAACTCCCTTGAAATCAAGAACACGAGTCTTAATAGATCTTCAAGAGTTTGAATAGTCCTCTCCCATTGTCCGTCAAAATCTCGAGGATGATATGCTGAGAAACTAAATCGTAAAATCTGTGCCCATAGCTTTTTGCAAACTAACCCAAAATCGTGAAGTGAATCTTGGGTCTCGATCGAAACTATGGATACTTAGGCATACCATGCGATCTTACAATCTCGTTTATGTCTGTCTACTGACGCAAGACGTTCAAGTGTATAAGTTTCTCGTGTCGGTAAGAAATGAAGCGGACTTGGTCAATCTATCAACAATGACCCAAATCGCATCAATGCCTTGAGAAACCTTAGGAAGGCCGTAGCTTGAAATCCATGGTAATGTGCTCCCACTTCCATTCTGGAATTTCAAGTGGTTGCAATGAACCTTTTGGTACTTGATGCTCGCTTTAACTTCGTTGACAAGTTAGACACCTTGAGATAAGCAAATATATCTCTCTCTTCATATTGCTCCACCAAAATGTATGGCGAATATCATGATACATTTGGTACTCCCAGATGGATTGCAAATGGTGTGTTGTGCGCCTCCATCATGATATTATACTTTAAATCGTGGTCGTTAGGAACACAAAGTGCAGAGTTGACTCAAGTATTCCTTCTTCATCGATTCTTGCTTCCAGTAGCACCCTCTTGCACTTTCTTCCTCATACGCATCGGCTCCAGTGTCGTAGCTTGAAAGCGGCTTTAACTTTATTGATTAAAGTCGGTTCTCTACTCATATATTCGCTATCATCACATGCGTCCACAGAGTCTTTAACTCTATCTCTATCCTTTGCAAGTCACACAAAATGGGCCTTTGTGTTGACAATAACGCACTCGTACTTGCATACGATCTTCTACTCAATGCATCGGCTACCACGTTAAGCTTTTCGAGGATGGTATTGGATGGTATGATCATAATCTTTCAATGATTCAAGCCAGCGTCGTTGTCGCGTGTTGAGTTCCTTTTGAGTGAAGAAATATTTGAGGCTTTTATGATCCGTAAAGATCTCCACTTTCTCCCCATACAAGTAATGCCTCCAAATTTTAAGTGCAAAGACAACAATTTGCCAACTCAGGATCATGAGTAGGATAATTCCTCTCATATTCTTTGAGTTGTCGCGAGGCATAAACTATAACTTTTCCATGTTGCATAAGAACACATCCCAACCCTTTGCTCGAAGCATCACTTTGTAGATGACAAATCCTCCGAGCCGGATGGTATTGTCGAGCAGTCTTTGAAATAAGTCTCCTCTTGAGTTCTTGAAAACTCTTCTCACATTCTTCGCTCCAACCGAACTTTGTATCTTTTCGAGTCACCGAGTCGATGGAGTAGCGATTCGAGAAAATCCTTCCACGAATCTCCGATAATAACCAAATAAACCGAGAAAGCTACGTGCTTGGTCCATTTGATTTAGGTTGTTCCCGACTTTGAATAGCTTCATCTTTCTTTGGGTCAACAGATATTCCATGACTTGATACCACGTGCCCAAGGAATGCTACTTCTTCAAGCCGAAACTCGCATTTCTTCAACTTGGCATAAAGCTTATATTCACGAAGCTTTTGGAGTGTCGACCTCAAGTGTTGCTTTCATGATCTTCACGGCTTTTGGAATAAATAAGGATGTCATCAATAAAGACGCGACCACAAAGTGATCTAAATATTCCTTGAATACTCGATTCATCATATCCATGAAGGCGGCGGGAGCATTAGTCAATCCAAAGGACATGACTAGGAATTCATAATGCCCGTCTGGGAGTTCGAAAGCCGTCTTTGGAATGTCGGTGGTCTAAATCTTCAATTGGTGATATCCTAACGAAGATCAATCTTTGAAAAGAATTTGGCTCCTTGCAACCGGTCAAACAGTCATCAATACGTGGCAATGGATACCTATTTTGATGGTGACATGATTCAACTCCCGATAATCAATACAAAATCGCATACTCCCATCTTTCTTCTTCACGAATAGAACAGGAGCACCCCAAGGAGAAGTACTTAGGGCGAATAAAGCCAATATCTAACAATTCCTGCGGTTGGGTCTTTAACTCCGAAGTTCAATAGGAGCCATTCGATATGGGGCTTTGGAAATAGGTTTTGTACCGGGTTCAAGTTCGATACAAAATTCAATTTCACGCTCTGGGGTAGGCCGGGGAAGTTCTTGAGGAATACGTCGGAAATTTATTAACAATAGAAATATCGCTCAAAACTGACGTATTTTTGTTTAAATCTGTGACATGAGCTAAGAAAGCTTGACATCCATTTTTCAATAAACGAATAGCTTTATGGCTTGAGATGACCGTGATTAATTTTAATGGTTTGGTCGTTTGAATTCGCATAATAGGTTGATTAGGAATATGAAAACTAACAACCTTACGAAAATAATCAATTTTTGCATGATAAGTAGTTAACCAATCAATCCCTAGAATCACGTCAAATGCAAGTATTTTTAATGAAATAAGATCGACAGGTAATGTGAGGGTACCGATTTGAACCAAACAAGACTTATAAGCGATGGATGTAATGAAGGTTTCTCCCAACGGAGTTTCCACAGATAAGTCAAAGTCTAATTTCCCCGAGTCAAATTTAATCGATGAGCGCAAGTAGGAGAAATAAAAGAATGGGTAGAACCCGGTATCAAATAAAGTGTAGACTTCATTAGAGTTTATGATAAGCTTACCCGTGATGACCTCATTCGGGTTCCTTGCTCTCTGGGAGGTCACAACAAACGCTCTCCTTGCCTTCTGGGTTTTGACTTTTCTCGGGATGACCTTTGGTGCCTCTATCCTAGTTGAATTGTCTTGATGGCGACAAAATCGAGCTAAGTGACCTTCTCTTCCACAATTATAACATGTTTTGACGGCATGGCACGAGTTTGATGATGTGTCCCTCTTCTCCGCATTTGAAGCATATGATAGGTGGTCTTTCTCCTTCCTTAACAACGGGTCTTTGGTCTTGACGTCTTTCCATCATTGTTGAATCTCCGTTTCTTGAAATGTCCATTCTTATTGTTTTGTACGATTACCACCGAAAGTGGTTACCATATCCGGCTTGTTGATTCCCTCCACGCTTGTTGTCACCGCTTGATGACTACTCTCATTGGTATTATAACTTTGCTTACCGCTTCTTTTTAGTTAATTTGACTCATTATCGCGCTCCACTAATCGAGCCCTATTTACAACATCTGAATACAAACACGGTTTATGAGAAATAAGATGTTGGCGTATCTCCCACTTCAAAACCTCTTAAAAACATTCGCGCCATTCTCTCTTCATTATCCACCAGTGGAATATGAACCGTGATAACTCCGCAAATTTTGCCTCGTATTGCGACACACTCGTATTGTTTTGTTCCAACTTGATAAACTCTACCTCCTTCATGTGGCGAATACTTTCGGGAAAGTATTTGTCGTTGAAATGACTCTGGAACTTCTCCCAAGATATCTTGATCTGCGAGGTTGAGTACGTTTTACCGATTCCCACCAATGTCGCCTCTCCGCGCAACATAAAAAAGGCGTGAAGGGAACCTTTTGCTCTCGGAGCATCCCAAGACATCAAATATCTTGGTAATCTGCTTTATCCATGCTTCCGCCAAGTGGTTTTGGCTCTCCCTTAAACTCCGGTGGTCCCACTCCTTGAATTGTTTAGCGGTGACCGCCGAGAGTTTTCCGTGTTTCCACCTACGTTTTGGGCGAGAGTCGCTCTCACTTTCTTTGTTGCATAAATTGCATAAAGCCTCTAAACATTTGATCATTCATCATTTGGTCAGTGTTGTTGTTTGCATGAGGATTGTCGCCTTCCTGATGCACATTATCCTGATTATTGATATGTGGTGAATCAACGATCGCTTTGTGCTCCATTCTATTCTTCTCAACATTCTCGGATGTCATTTTCAGATCATCGCCACAAAACAAAAGATTAATTGACATGTAACAATTATCTTTATATTCTGACCAACCAATAAAATAGCACATAAACTTAGGTAGGTCATACTAGCGAAGGTATTCCCCGTCTCTCCCCTCCTAGTACTTTTCTCACATCTTAGCCAGGGATCATATCCTTAGCTTTGATACTAACTCATGGCGCCCCAAAATTAGGTATACATCACCCATCTTGGGTCGCCACTTACATGGTACGTAATTTAAATACAACTTATTAACATAACTGTCTTGTACAATACGACATAAAGCGTGAGTTTAAATACAAATATCGCTCTACTAGATATTATACAAACTCAAACAAAAGTCCTCATTACAATTATTATCACACTATTTCACGTAATAGTGAGGACTACTAATGCTATCTTCGGGACCATCACTCGTTTCCCAGACTCGTCCCAATTATATTCTCATTTCAAGAGAACGGTGAAAGAAAGGGTGAGCTCAACTAGCCCAAGAAGAAATATTATGACTAAGATAATGCGAATAAATTATCAATAGTCTTCAACAATGTTAAACCGATAAAATACAATAGACAACCGGTTTAAGCTGCGGTGAATATCTGATCCATTAAAAGAGTCAAGTAGAAAATAAAATCTACTATCTTTTATGATTTAAAAGGTTTTTCATCATTTGTTATAGGCGAGACTCGACTTTAATAAATAATCCACATCATCGAATCACCCCCCGCACTACTGCCAAGGATATTCTTTAGTATCACGACCACAATTATTCTGCGCACTACGGGCGAAGAATAGTTGTGTATTCATTAATGGTCATGATCATGCCAACAATCGTCCATCAATGCACTACTGACCAATCGAGGATTTTTACCACATCATTTGTAACATTACGGTCATGATTACACCGAATAATCCTCAGTCATAATCATACCAAGTCCATCCATGCTCTCACAGAATACGTATGACTTTAAAAAAATATAAACATGAGGATGATGACAATGATATAAGAATTCAATAAAACAAGTTCAAGAATTATTTTATCCAGAATTATTAACGTCCAAATTGTCAACATGATACCGCTTTGTAGAGTAAAATTCAAGAATGATCGGAAGAATATTTCCATGAAAAGATCTTTGGATGAAACGCAAATATCGAGGATATTCTACTAATTTCATGGAGTATAGAAGTCAAAGTTTTAACCAATGGGTATAATAAAGAATGGAATAACAAAAGAAATCACCATGCATGCGGTACTTCATGATGACAGGTTATTCCAACGCAGAAATAATAATAACGGAACCAGTCGTGTGAAATTCACAAGCGAGCGAATGTTCCAACAGAATAATAAAGATGGAACCCGGATCCGGTAAAACACACAGATAGGATATTCCAACGTAATGATAAAGATTTTAACCAATTAGGTGTAAAACACACGATGTGGATGTTCCAACAGAATAATAATAAAAAGCGGAACCAGTCCTGTAAAACACATGACATGGGATGTTCCAACAGATAATAGAAGAATGTCACCAAGTATAGGGTAAATCATGCAGATCAAAAGTATTCCAAATGAATAATAAGCAATGGAATAACATAAGGATTTCACCAAGTATAGGGTAAAACGCGATATCAAAGGTTATGTATAGGGTATGCCACTTTTACAAAGTTATTCCAATGTAATAATAGTGAATGGAATAATGTAAGTTCTCTTCAAGAAGAAAGAATAACACCCACTACACCGTAAAAGAACCTAATATAGAAGTAGTGAAGTAGCGAGAATACTCTTCTTCTTTCTATAACTTTCTCTCTATAGCTTCTCTCTATAATTCTCTCTCTAGAGTTTCAATGAATTAAATAAGAAAATAATGAAGGAATGAGCTTCTATTTATAGGAAAATGGAATGCATAGTAACTAATCCATGAGCGGTCCAGATTGATTTACTTTAATCGACGGTCCATATTTAAAGCAAAATCTTTTAAATAAAATATAATATATTCTATTTATATAAAAATATTTTACTATGCAAACACTATATGCAACACACTATGCAAAACACTATGCAACACTATGCATAATAAAATATAATATATTTTATTTATAAAATAACTTTAATAAAGTATTACATTTTATATAAAAGATGTTTCGCTTTTATTACGTTAATAATACGAATAAAACAAAAAGTCATTATCGCTATAATAATTCATTATGATAATAATGGAATCAAACCGGTGACTTCTCACATAAGCATCAATAATCAATACCGCATGTGCTACTATGCAACCACATGTATTCTGTACTTTTTACTACCGAGTAGTTCAACAATGATCAACGGTAAAACTTCCGCCGTTATTTCAATAAAATATTTTTGTCGTTTTCTCGATCCGATAATAATTACATTATGGGGTCCACCAATGATTGAGTTGTCACGAATATTCCTCGCTAAACCTAATATTCCCCAGAGCCAATCGAATATAATATAACCACTTGCATACTTTGCAAAATTTATAAATATTACCCACAACTATAACATTATATCAAATTATTCCATAATATTCAAAAATAATATTTATAGAAAATTCATCTTTATTTATAAAAGCTGGGGTCTTACAACTGACATATAGAAAGAGATCATTTTTTGACTTGCATGTCAATATTGTATTGATTAATTGATTAAAATTAATTTCATGCTAACCACTTCCGGTAATTATATATTTTTATATTTCAAATATTATGCATCTTTGTTTTATTGAAATTTATTTAATGTTCAATTATTGTTTTGACCAAAACTTTTATACTATTTGATGAGTCTCTAACTTTTAGTATTATTTTGATGATAACAATAAATAGTAATTAGGTTAAGCAAAATATTAGAATCCTCCTCATATGATTTATATTATAATTAGTTTTATTATCTTATTTATTTTAACTTAAAATATTAGAATCCTCCCCATAAAATCAATATTTGCTATTTCATCCAAACCTTCAATTTTCAATCAAAGTCATCCAATCCATTGGTCTCAAATTAATTTTTTTAAAAGACCATTTTGCCCCAAGCTTGGAAATCCTATAAATAGGAAGTTTTCCTTTCATTTTTAATTTGTCAATTCACTTACAAAGAAAAGCTTACTCTCCTTGTCTACATATTTTTCTAGATCTCTCTAAAAAGTTTTTTTCTCTTCTTATCAAAGTTCTAATCATTTGAGAAGAGTAAATTGGTCTAACTATTTGAGATAAGTTATTTGATTTGATATTATTTGTATTATCTTTTGCTTATTAAGATTTATAGATATACGAATATAAATTGTTATACACAATTTTATATATATATAAGGTAAAAATTGAGGTATACAATGTATTTTAATTTTATAATTACACACGTTTTACGATCGTAGAGTGAATTCACTCTACGATCATAAACTATTCTATGATAGTAGAGTAAATTCACTCTACGATCGTAGACCGTGCAACTTTAAAAGTTACACGGCTATGCACCTCCATATTCCCATATATATATATATATATTGTAAGACCCCGAAATTTTTTTAAATAAAAAGGAATTTCCTTTATTTATTATTTTGAAATAGTAAGGGTTGATTTGATTAATATGGATAGTTAAGGGTTAAATGCAAAATATTTCAAAATAAGCAAGTGGTTATAAAATATTCATTTTTGTCGGAATATTCGTTTGGTCGTGGAATATTAAATCGCTTGTGAATATTCGCGATTTAAGCCAGCGATGCATGTGTGGGCCCCATAACTGAAAGCGATTGGATGAAGAAAATGACAAATATAAGTTGGTTAAAAATAACTTGGCGTAGTTATTACAGATTAAGACTGTTGGAATACCCTTGGTTAAAATACGATGAATACGGCGTGGTTGCATGTGCGATAGACACTACGTAATGCATGTGATTGTTGAATTATTGATCCTTACGTAAGAAGGCACTTTTCAATAATTTTCACGATGAGTTCTTGCTCAATATTTTATTTTATTGATTCAATAATTATCGCGTTGATATTTTATATTATTCATTGTTCAATAATTGTCATTTGCATTATCTCCATTATCGGATCAATAATTCATATTATTTGAATAATATTATTAGATAGCATTATTGGCAATGTCTAGAAAGTTACATCGAGGAGAGGTTTGGTCACCTAATTGCGGCCGCCAAAGAAGGAGAAAATCCTTATCTGAAAGCCCCTCTTTCCCAGAAACTACCTGGTTGTCATAATTGTGATTCAGTAATATTATTTGTGAATAATTGATTATTGATTCATATGATAAAGAAATATTTATTTTATGTGGATATAAATGATGGATTTATTTATGTGGTTATAAATGAAGAAATTATTGTTGAGGTGTTTTATCAATTTTTTTACCAGTATCGGAGGTATTAAAAATTAAATCGAGGGTTTTTGAGATATATTGCATGGGGGTTATAATTTTTAATCCGAATGTTGGATTGTGGTAATTTTTGGGTATGTTATACATACAAAAGTTGAGTATATGTCCACAAATTTTGAACCGTTAAAATGCACGAATGATTTGTTATGAATTTTGAGAGGTGTCCGATTAAAATCGTATTATAATTGATTTTGGTGGAAAATTCTAGAATTGAGTGGGCCCCACTTGTGGTTGGTGAAGAAATGTGCTGAATTTTATTTCAAATGTGGTGGGTGGCAATAGTAGCGTGTAAAGCCATCGGTGCTTGGTCAAGTCTGCTTCGGCGGGCTAACATTTTCCTATAAATAGAGGGCTAAGTTAGAATTGAAAATCACACCAGAAACAAAGTTTTCTCTTTCTCTCTCTATATTGTTGAGCGTATTTTGTGAGTATTTAGATACTTTGAGAGTTGTTGCTCAAAGACAAGTTTCATTCAAAGATCACTTCCTACCTTTCCTTCCGGCAATCTTGATTCTTTGAGGTAAGGGATATTATTTTTTTTTTAATGATATTATTTCTTCAATATCATTATCTTTGAAATGTTGATCTGAAGCTTTTATCAAATTTGGAACTTTTTCATGTATCGGGTTTACTATTCATGAGTTACTATTCACGAGTTACTATTCATGAGTTACTATTCACGAGTTACTATTCACGAAGTACTATTCATGAAGCGTGAAAATGTTTTTTTTGGGATTTCTATCTTTTGGTGTGAGAGTTACTATTCACGTGTACGGCAGACTATTCACGATATCTGACACTATTCACGATATCTGCACTATTCAATCTAAAAATAAAATTTCTTCTTTTCGTCCAAAATATCTATTACGGATACTAGCTTTGATTGTATCCATGTTTTGATTATTCTTGAATTTTACACCACTATGATTATTTTTGAGGTATTGTTGGACATGGATAAAATAAAGTACGAATCATTAATCCTTAATCCTTGTCATTTTGTTTCACCGGATTCGCTTCTTTAAAAATATTTTTCATCATCCTCGATCTTAAATGATGATATTATTGAATATCTTTGGCACAGAGTGCAAAGATGAATGATTTCGAAGAATATCTTTGGCCAGAGTGCAAAGATGAACAGTGTTGAGATGAACATGACCGATCGATTAATATCTTTGGCACAGAAGTGCAAAGATGAATGTGTGTTTAAATGAACATGACCAATCGATGAATATCTTTGGCTGTAGTGCAAAGATGAATATTTGATTTGAGATGAAAATTGATTGATGTTACAGGATAAAATATTGATGATGGACCGTTAAATTCATAGATTATAGTAGATTTCATTCTCTACGTAACTCTTCTATGAATTATTATTTCATTTAGCGAATATTGATCCAAACTTGTTGTCTATTGTATTCTATCGATTTTTCCCTGTTGAAGACTAACGATAATTTGTTGTATATTATCTTAGTCATAATATTCTTTATTGAGCTAGTTGAGCTCACCCTTTTCCTTTTTGTTCCATTTTTCTCGGAGGCGAGAATATAAATAAGTGCGAGTCGGGGTATGGAATGAAGGTTTTAGAAAGGATTGTTTAGTAGTCCTCACCATTTTTGTAAAATAATGTATCAATAAATGTGATGAGGATTTATTTGAGTATAAATATTGTCTAGAAGATAATATTTGTATTTAAACTCATGCGGCCATTGTTGTAATAATAAAGTTGTAGTTGTTTACGTACCATGTATTGACAACTTCGTAATGGGTGATGTATACCTATTTTGGGGGCGTCACGGTTGGTATCGAGCTTAGGGATATGATCTCCGGCGAGATCGGGGAATAGAACTAGGAGGGGAGAGACAGTAAATCCTTCGCTAGTGTGTCCTACCTAAGCTTATTTGTTAGTTGGTCAAGTATATAGGGATATTATGTGATATATTGATTTCTTAATTAACCCTTGTTTTATGAGCGATGTTTGAGAATGTCGAATCGAGAATATTAATAGTGGAGTAAATGAGACCGTGGAGATGCCTGTCAGATTTACCAACGAGGAGAACGTGCAACAGTCGGGCAATGTTCCTCCCGTGAAACAACACACCATGGAGAGATGATGAACGAGGGATGTTTAGAAGTTTTTTTTGTTTCATGCAAAATCGACGAGGAGACTCGTGCTCAAAATACGAGGAGGAAATGATAACAATTCACGGGTTGTCACAAATGCAAGATTCAAAGAGTTGGGACCACCGTAATTTAAGGGAAAGCCAGATCCGATCATGGCGGAAACATGGGTCAAACAAATTACCAAGATATTCGATGTCTTGGGATGCACGGAGGAACGAAGGTTCCATTCGCCACCTTTATGTTCCGTGGCGGCAGAATGACCATCGGTGGGAGTCTCATGAAGCGTACCAATCCATCCACCAAAGCACTCGGCATGTCTTGGGAAACGTTTGAGAGACTATTTAATGACAAATACTTTCACGAAAGTGTTCGTCGTATGAAGGAAGTGGAGTTCATCGATTGGAATAAAACAACATGATGGTGTCTCGAGCACGAGGCAAAGTTTGCGAGAGTTATCCAGTTTGCACCTCATTTGGTGGAGGATGAGGAACGTATGACGCGGATGTTTCTTAGAGGTTTGAAACCCCAAGATACGTCAAGATATCTCATTTCTCATAAATTTTCTCTATTCAGATGTTGTAAATGAGGCTCAATTATTAGAGCGAGATAACGAGTACGGCCAACCGAGGGACCACAACCAGATCGTGATCGTAGATAGCATTCAATGTAATAATGATAACTGCGGAGAAAGAGCAGACGGACAGAAATGGTAACCACTCTGGTGGTAATCATGGCCGTGAAAACAAAGAAGCGAGTCGGAGGAGATTTTAAAAGAGGAGATTTAACAACGACTATGTGAAGACGCAGCGGTCTTAAGGCGAATCTGGTTCTAAGGAGAGAGATCGACCACCGGTCATATGCTACAAATGCGAAAAGAGGGACATATCGATCAAACCGCCCACAACAGTTCAAGGTATGCTATATACAGTGGAAAGGAAGGACATATCGCTTCGAGATTATGACGATAGCGAAACCTAGTTCAATGGGGACGGTGACTCAAAAGACTCGTCCCCAGAGAAAAAGTCAAAGTCAACGATTCCGGAAGAGCGTTTGTTGTGGACCGGTCATAATGCGAGGAACCCAAACGAGGTGATTACGGGTAAGCTATTTATAAATTCTTGCGAAGTTTATACCTTACTTGATACACGGTGTTACCCATTCATTTATCTCTCCCGCATGTACTCAACGTTTAAACTTGACTCCGGAGAAATTAGACTTTGACCTATCTGTGGAAACTCCATTAGGAGAAACTTTCATCACATCCACTTGCTTATAAATCTTGTTTGATTCAAGTTGGCACCATTACCTTACCATTGACCTTATCTCTTTAAAGATACTTGCTTTTGATGTGATTTTAGGGATTGATTGGTTAACTACTCATCATGCCAAAATTGATTGTTTTCGTAAGTTCATTAGTTTTCATATTCCTAACCAACTTGACTGTTATGCAATTCAAGCAACTAAACCATTAAAATCAATCACCATCATATCTAATCATAAAGCTATTCGTTTATTGAAAAGCGGATGTCAAGCTTTCTTAGCCCATGTTATGGATTTGAATAAAGACACGTCAAATTTGAATAATATTCTGTTGTTATTGACTTTCCCGACGTTTTTTCAAGAACTTCCTTTGCCTCACCCTAACGTGAAGTTGAATTCTTTATTGATCTTGAACACAGTACAAAGCCCATTTCTAAAACCCCATATCGAATGGCTCCTATTGAACTTCAGAGTTAAAGGTCCAACTACGTGAATTGTTGGACATTGGTTTCATTCGTCCCAAGTACATCTCCTTGGGGGTGCTCTGCTTTATTTGTAAAGAAGAAAGACGGGAGTATGCGACTTTGTATTGACTATCGGAATTGAACCATGTCACCATCAAGAATAGGTATCCTCACCTCGTATTGATGACTTGTTTGACCACCAAATAAGGGCACAATTCTTTTCAAAATCGATCTTCGCTCGATATCATCAACAAGATTAGAATCGAGGATATTCCAAAGACCGCCTTCGAACTCCCCAGATGGGCATTATGAATTCTTAGTCATGTCTTTCGGACTAACTAATGCTCCTGCTGCTTTCATGGATATGATGAACCGAGTATTCAAGGAATATTTGGATCGATTCGTTGTTGTCTTTATTGATGACATCCTTATATATTCCAAAAGTCGTGAAGATCATGAGCACCATTTGAAGTTGGTACTCAAAGGCTTCGTGAAAACCAACTATATGCCAAATTGAAGAAATGCGAGTTCGGCTTGAGGAAGTAGCATTTCTTGGGCATGTGGTGTCAAAACATGGAGTATTTGTTGATCCGTGAAGATTGAAGCAATACAAAGTTAGAGCAACTCAAGTCGGTGATCAAGTCGTAGCTTTTTTGGCTTAATGGTTTTTATCGGAGATTCGTGGAAGGGTTTTCTCGAATCGCTACTCCATTAACTCACCTAACTTTCGGAAGGATACAAAATTCGTTTGGAGCGAAGAATGCGAGAAAAGTTTCCAAGAGCTTAAGAGGAGACTTATTTCTAAGACTGTTCTAACAATACCATCCGGTTCGGATGGATTTGTTATCTACTGATGATGCTTCGTGCAAAGGGTTAGGATGTGTTCTCATGCAACGTGGAAAGTCATAGCCTATGCCTCGCGACAACTTAAAGAGTATGAGAGGAATTATCCTACTCATGATCTAGAGTTAGCGGCGATCGTTTTGCCGCTAAAGATATGGAGGCACTATCTATATGGGGAGAAAGTGGAGATATATTCGGATCATAAAAGCCTTAAATATTTCTTCACTCAAAAGAACTCAACATCTGGGCAATGACGTTGGCTCGAGCTATTGAAAAAGACTACGACCACACTATTTAATACCACCCCGGTAAGTTTAACGAGCGTAGCCGACGCGTTGTAGAAGATCATATGCGGAACGAGTGCGATGATGTCAAGTATACGCATAGAGCCAACTTTAATAGAAAAGTTAAGGTTGCTCAAGCCACCGACTCGGAGCTGATGCGTATGAAGAAGAAAGTACAAGAAGGAGCTATTCCGGAAGCGAGAATTGATGAAGAAGGAATACTTCGAGTCCACTCTAGACTTTGTGTTCCTAACGACTCTGATTTGAAGTACAAGATTATGATGGAGGCACACAATACACCATTTGCAATCCATCCTGGAAGTACTAAAATGTATCGTGATCTTCGACATACATTTTGGTGGAATAATATGAAGAGAGAGATTGCAAAGTTTATCTCGATGTGTTTAACTTGCCAACGTGTAAAGGCGGAGCATCTAGTACCTAAGGGTCCGTTGCAACCACTTGAGATTCCGGAATGGAAGTGGGAACACATTACCATGGATTTCAATTCTGGGTCTTCCTACGGTTTTCTCAAGGCATCATTGCTATTTGGGTTATTGTTGATAGATTAACCAAGTCTCATTTCTTTCCGTCTACGGAGACTTATTCTCTTGAACGTCTTGCTAGTATGTACGTAAATGAGATCGTGAGGTTGCATGGCATGCCCAGATCCATAGTTTTGGATCGTGACCCAAGATTCACTTCAAGATTTTGGGTTAGCTTGCAAAAAGCTATGGGCACAGATTTGCGATTTAGTTCTAAGATACCATCCCCAAACCAGGACGACAATCGAGAGGACTATTCAAACTCTTGAAGATTTATTAAGACTCGTGTCCTACTTCAAGGGGCGATTGGGATAAGTATTTACCATTGGTGGAATTCTCCTACAACAACAGTTATCGAGCAAGTATAGGTGTGGCTCCATTCAAGCATTATATGGACGAAAATGTCGTTCTCCAATATGTTTGGGATGAGGTGGGTGAAGCAACATTGTTGGGACCCGAAAGTTAAATGCGTATGATCACCGAAAAGATCCAAATGATTCGACAACGTGCTACAAACGGCTCAAGATCGACAAAAGAGTTATGCGGATCTTCATCGAAAAGACGTGGAATTTAATGTGGGGATCATGTATTGTTGTGAGTTGCTCCATGGAAGGGAGTTACAAGATTTGGGAAGAGAGGAAAGCTCAATCCACGATTTATTGGTCCATTTCAAATTCTTGACCGAGTAGGAAATGTAGCCTATAGACTTGCGTTACCTCCGAGTATGTCTCGTGTTCGTAAATATGTGAAAGACCCGAACCACGTTATTGAGTTAGAACCGGACGAGATAGCCGAAGACTTAACGTATGAGGAGGTACCTATCAAGATCTTGGATAGGAAGGAGCATGTCCTACGCACAAAGGTCATACCACAAGTTAAAGTTTTGTGGAGGAATCATGCTATAGAGGAAATGACCTGGGAATTGGAAACGGAAATGAAAGCGAGGTATCCTCACCTTTTCGAAACACCAGGTACGTACGTCAATTTCGAGGACGAAATTTCATAAGAAGGGGAGGTTGTAAGACCCCAAAATTTTTTTAAATAAAAAGGAATTTCCTTTATTTATTATTTTGAAATAGTAAGGGTTGATTTGATTAATATGGATAGTTAAGGGTTAAATACGCAAATATTTCAAAATAAGCAAGTGGTTATAAAATATTCATTTTGTCGGGGAATATTCGTTTGGTCGTGGAATATTAAATGATCGTCGTGAATATTAAATGCGACTACAAAGCAGCCATGTGTGGGCCCCATAACGAAAGCGATTGGATGAAGAAAACGACAAATATAAGTTGGTTAAAAATAACGGTAGTTGTTATTCAAGTTAAGATCGTTGGAATACCCGGTGGTTAAAATACGATGTCTGGCGCTTGGTTGCACAAGAAAGCATACGGTATTGCATATTGTTGAATTATTGATCCTTACGTAAGAAGGCACTTTACTCAATAATTTTCACAGAGATACTTGCTCAATATTTTATTTTATTGATTCAATAATTCTTTGCGTTGATATTTTATATTATTATTGCTCAATAATTGTCACCGCATATTATCTCCATTATCGGATCAATAATTCATATTATTTGAATAATATTATTAGATAACATTATTGGCAATGTCTAGAAAGTTCGTCCGAGGAGAGGTTTGGTCACCTAATTGCTATGCCAAGAAGGAGAAATCCTTATCTGAAAGCCCCTTTTTCCTGAAACTACCGGTTTTCATAATTGTGATTACGTAATATTATTTGTGAATAATTGATTATTGATTCATATGATAAAGAAATATTTATTTTATGTGGATATAAATGATGGATTTATTTATGTGGTTATAAATGAAGAAATTATTGTTGAGGTGTTTTATCGAGATTTTACCAGATCGAGGTATTAAAAATTAAATCGTGGGTTTTGAGATATATTGCATGGGTTATAATTTTTAATCCGACCGCTGGATTGTGGTAATTTTTGGGTATGTTATACATACAAAAGTTGAGTATATGTCCACAAATTTTGAACCGTTAAAAATGCACGAATGATTTGTTATGAATTTTGAGAGGTGTCTCGATTCTAAATCGGGGTTATAATTGATTTTGGTGGAAAATTCTAGAATTGAGTGGGCCCCACTTGTGGTTGGTGAAGAAATGTGCTGAATTTTATTTCAAATGTGGTGGGTGGCAATAGTAGCGTAAAGCCATCGGTGTAGCGTGTCAAATCTGCCTTTGCAAATTAACATTTTCCTATAAATAGAGGGCTGTTAGAATTGAAAATCACACCGTAAACAAAGTTTTCTCTTTCTCTCTATATATTGTTGAGCGTATTTTGTGAGAGTATTTAGATACTTTGAGAGTTCTTGCTCAAAGATAAGTTTCATTCAAAGATCACTTCCGACCTTTCCTTCCAAGCAATCGATTCTTTGAGGTAAGGGATATTATTTTTTTTCGAATGATATTATTTCTTCAATATCATTATCTTTGAAATGTTGATCTCAAGCTTTTATCAAATTTGGAACTTTTTCATGCTCGGGTTACTATTCATGAGTTACTATTCACGAGTTTACTATTCATGAGTTACTATTCACGAGTTCTTATTCACGAGTACTATTCATGAAGCGTGAAAATGTTTTTTGTGGGATTTCTATCTTTTGGTGTCTGAGTTACTTATTCACGATATCTCGACCTTATTCACGATATCTGACACTATTCACGATATCTGGCACTATTCACCTAAAAAATAAAATTTCTTCTTTTCGTCCAAAATATCTATTCGGATACTAGCTTTGATTGTATCCATGTTTTGATTATTCTTGAATTTTACACCACTATGATTATTTTTGAGGTATTGTTGGACATGGATAAAATAAAGTACGAATCATTAATCCTTAATCCTTGTCATTTTGTTTCACCGGATTCGTTCTTTAAAAATATTTTCATCATCCTCGGTCTTAAATGATGATATTATTGAATATCTTTGGCCGTAGTGCAAAGATGAATGATTTCAAGAATATCTTTGGCCCAGAAGATGAGCATGTGTTGAGATGAACATACGATCGATCGATTAATATCTTTGGCTCAGAGTAAAAAGATGAGCAGTGTTTAAATGAACATGACTTAATCGATGAATATCTTTGGCTGAAGAGTGCAAAGATGAATATTTGATTTGAGATGAAAATTGATTGATGTTACGAGGGATAAAATATTGATGATGGACCGTTAAATTCATAGATTATAGTAGATTTCATTCTCTACGTAACTCTTCTATGAATTATTATTTCCATTGCGAATATTGATCTCAAAACTTGTTGTCTATTGTATTCTATCGATTTTTCCTGTTGAAGACTAACGATAATTTGTTGTATATTATCTTAGTCATAATATTCTTTATTGAGCTAGTTGAGCTCACCCTTTTCCTTTTTGTTCCATTTTTCTCGTGGAGGCGAGAATATAAGCGAGTACGCAGTCGGGGTATGGAATGAAGGTTTTAGAAAGGATTGTTTAGTAGTCCTCACCATTTTGTAAAATAATGTATCAATAAATGTGATGAGGATTTATTTGAGTATAAATATTATCTAGAAGATAATATTTGTATTTAAACTCACAGTTTTCTTGTTGTAATAATAAAGTTGTAGTTGTTTCGTACTCATGTATTGACAACTTTCGTAATGGGTGATGTATACCTATTTTGGGGCGTCATATATATATATATATATATATATATATCTTTCATTTATCATATAAAAAGTCAATACTTAGACACCGAAACTATATCGGAGATATTCTTCTCAAGTGAGTGAATTAGCCGAACAAGTTTCAAAATCCTAAGTGGCCTTTTATAAGATACAAGTTATTTATATAAATATCTTAAAGTAGATCAAATATTGGGGTGTGAATATATTTCGATAAGAGTGTGAATTATCCGAAAGGTATTTTAAATCATAAGTCTATCAAAAATATTTATATAAATACAAATTGTGAAACTATAAATTTGGTCAATACTTGAATCTTGATACAATTTGAATTAATAAACTCTTGAATAAATAATAGTGTGAATTATATATTCAAACAGTCTTTAAAATCCTAAGTGGCCTTATTTATAATTATTCACATAATAGATAAAATATATTATTATATATTCTTTTAAACAAATACATTTGTTATATCAAATATTGTTTAACTATTTTATTCATTATACTTGATAAATGTTAATAACAAGTATTTGAACATAAACTCATTCATAGAATACTTGTTGGATAATATCTAAAATTAAAATTTGTTTTAATTCATGTAAACACACTCTTTATTATAAAGAATAAATAATTCTTTATAAACTTGCATTAAAGTATATATCTACTTATAAAGAAGGTCTTTTGATTTATGCTTAAATTAATACATCTGCTTAATCAATACTTAGACACCGAAACTATATCGGAGATATTCTTCTCAAGTGAGTGAATTAGCCGAACAAGTTTCAAAATCCTAAGTGGCCTTTTATAAGATACAAGTTATTTATATAAATATCTTAAAGTAGATCAAATATTGGGGTGTGAATATATTTCGATAAGAGTGTGAATTATCCGAAAGGTATTTTAAATCATAAGTCTATCAAAAATATTTATATAAATACAAATTGTGAAACTATAAATTTGGTCAATACTTAGATACTGATACAATTTGAATTAATAAACTCTTGAATAAATAATAGTGTGAATTATATATTCAAACAGTCTTTAAAATCCTAAGTGGCCTTATTTATAATTATTCACATAATAGATAAAATATATTATTATATATTCTTTTAAACAAATACATTTGTTATATCAAGTATTGTTTAACTGCTTTTATTCATTATACTTGATAAATGTTAATAACAAGTATTTGAACATAAACTCATTCATAGAATACTTGTTGGATAATATCTAAAATTAAAATTTGTTTAAATTCATAGAAACACACTTTTTATTATAAAGAATAAATAATTCTTTATAAACTTTGCATTAAAGTATATATCTACTTATAAAGAAGGTCTTTTGATTTATGCTTAAATTAATACATCTCGCTTAATCAAGAAGCAATTTTTTTAAAGTACAAAAGTTATATAAACTTTTATAACTGAGCATAAATATACATTTGCTTACACAGAAGCACATTTCACATATATAAAGGTCATTAAACTTTTATATAATTACTTGATCTCTAATAGTTTTCTCCTTTTTTAGAAGCATATCTTTGTCAAAATCTTTTATAAAAAGAAAAAGGTAGAGTTAGTTTATTTTATATACCTGTGAGAAAGACGAATAATTCTTCGACCAAGACCAGAGTCTTAGAGAAGTCAAATGTGAGTTGGATCTCTAGTGTACTTGTGATATGAGGAAGAGGTTGTTATTTCAAGACCAAATCATAGAATAGAACTGAACTCAAAAGAAAGATACAACTAAACTTGAGAAGGGAATTGAGAGCTTACTGTCCAAAATAGTTAGTTGAGAATAGTTGTAAGTTTGTATATAAAACTTTGTAAAAAAAATTCCGCCAATTGAAGGAGTTTTTACTACAGGAAGTAATAAGATTTCAAGTCCTGAATAGAAGCTTGAGACTAGAAGTAGCAACATACTCGGAATGTATGTTGTGAACCAGACAAATATCTGCATTGTATGATTAAAATTTTATTGTCTTGTATATTAATTTCTAAAACTACATATCAATTATCTAAAAAATCAAAAAGCTGGATTAAGATAAATTTTTAATCTGTAATAATATATTCAACCTCCCTTTTAGATTATTATTGAACTGTCACTATTTATCGATTTTACAAAGATGTCCATTTAAAAATATTACCAATATTAAGAATATATATTTTCTCATGTGTATACTTTTAAAATTAATAATTGTTATTTTATTTAAGTGGTATGGTAATGAAATTTTGATGATAAACTTAAAAATATTGTGACATTTTAAATTATTATTACTAATTAGTGAACTCATTTTATAAAACACATAAAACAACACTGACAGTAATTTTGTGAAATGAAAAAAAATTTATGTGTCAAAGGCATCTTAAATGAGTATTTTAGTATATTTTATTATTATCTAACCAATTAAATATAATGTAATCAATTATGCTTTTAGATTAAAGGGGTCACGGTCGACCTATTCAAACTTATTAAAGTAAAGTATGTTTTGTTATTTATATATTTCGATAAAATGGAGTCGATAAAATAAAAATTCATTCGTTTCTTTTAATTTTCATTCATAAGAGAAACAGCTGAATGAATGAAAATACGATAATTATACAATTAATTATGTTCTCATATCATAAAATTAATTGTATTCTCTCACCACTATCATAACCTTCCATGCACCAACCATTGCTATCTGTTGTCCGTCACTATAGACAAAGTCAGGATTTGTTCTTGAGGGAGGGAGAACCAAATTTTTTTTTAACAGCATAAAATATATTTATTACTAAGAAGTAAAATTTCACTATTACAAAACATATTTTTAGTAAAACAAAAATAATGTAGTAATAGAATTTACTTTAACAAAGACAATAAAACATATCAATAAAAGTCTTTTAAAACATATTAAAACTTCGTCAGACCTTAGAGGGCCGTGACCTTACAAAAATTTCAAATCAAACCAAATATACAAACGAATCTTACAAAATTTTCAAACCATGGGGGGCGTGGCCCCTCCAATCTACATGTGGCTCCGTCTTGCCTGTCACTACAACCACCACCGCCCATCATTTGCCACACACCACCACTCGCCACGACCAACTCCTACCACTACCACCACCATTTTGATATATTTTTTATGAGGCGTATTTGTGTTATTTTTTTTTTATTCTAGTCTTAGTTTTATTCATGAATCCAATGTTTACGCATCTTAAATGTTTTAAGAAAAATTACATTTTGATATATTTTTGATGAGGTGTATTTGTGTTATTTAATTTTTTTAATTCTAGTCTTAGTTTTATTCATGAATCCAATGATTACGCATCTTAAATGTTTTAAGACGAAAAATTATCTCATTCTTTTTATGTCATTCTCATTAATATACTCATGTATTAATTGTTAGGCCCTTCGTGGTAAATAAATTCCCTATGAAGCAGATCTATCTCACACTTCGGTAACGAATAAGTATTCCTTTACTTTATTACCTAAATTTTTCCAAGTGTTGAGTTCGAATTGCTTCGTAACTTAACTTGATCTTATCTGTTATATGACTTGCCCAATTGTTAATTAACAGTTTAAGTTAAGTTCATAAAGAGCTTGTACATTTTTCAAGTTGATTGATATTGAAGTATTGATAAAAAGTAATTGCATAGGAGTAATAAGGAAAAATGAAGCTGATATTTCATTAACATAATACTAATTACAAAAAAGATAGAAATTTTTACAGAAGTCCTAAAAGCTAAAAGAAGAGGGATTCATCTTTAGGCTGCTGCTTCATCTTCGGAAGAGTCGAGAATGGTAGGATCATCCTTAGCTGTAACAAGTTTTGCCTTGTCTTTGCTTCTGCATTCATAATAACCATCCGAGAACATCTGAACCACCTTCTCATTCAGCTCGTCTGACTGCCGATACTCTTCTTGGATTTGCTTACGAAGATCTTCGGTCAAGGGAGGACCTATATCCCTCAGACAACGAAGTTCCCGAAGTTCCGCTTCAAATTTCTCTCGATCTTTGGCCCGCTCCTTCCCAACTCGTAAATCCCTGGCCTCAAGATCGTTTACTTGCAATGCCAGACTCTTGTTGGTCTTCACCAGTATATCGTTCTTTTCAATGAGGGATACATTTGTATGAACCAGATCTGCGTTCATACTGGTGATGGCTCGATGGTTAGCCTCAGCTGCTCGATGAATGGCTTCGGCGGCCTCTATTTTCTCTTTCAATTTATTCATATCTTTTTGGAGACATTCATTGTTGTAAAGAGCAGTACCGAGATCACTTCTCTCCTTAGCCAAAGTCGACTTCAGAATGATATTCTCTCGTCGGGCTGCATCTTCTTCGGATTCGACTTCTTTGTAGCGTGGGAGAAGACGCCCGAAGACAGCATTGGCCTGCAGATGTTCAGAAATAATCAGTTAATCTTTAGGAGATATATATAAATTCAAGTAAACAGATGAATAAATATTTACCTTGGCGTGATAGCTCATGCCTTCCTTGATCAGGTCCATAATTGAGCTGTTACCAAACCGGTGCTCATCGGTATCCCTGACAAATGATTTGAAGAGTTGAAAAGGGAAGTTTCCGTTGAACTCGGGCCATACAGTGGGTGAAGACATCATTTCACGTTGGAAGGTCGAGGGTGATGATTGTGTTGGGGAAAGCACGGGAGGTTCCTCGCGAGGAGGAGATTGAATAAGTGGGTCTGAAGGAGGTGGAGGTTGAACATGAATAGGTCCTGTAGGTGGTAACGGCTGATCTTCTGAAGGTTGTTTCCTTTTGCGAGATAAAGCTGAGGCCTCGGTTCGTTCTCCATCTTCGTCTTCAGAAACAAGAATTTTCGAACCCGAAGGTTATCAGCAGATAAGGGGTTTATTTTGGTTCGCCTTTTCTTGACGCGAAGAGCTTGCATCCGTTCATCCATAAGCATATCAATCAAAGTCGCAGTAGAAGTTGATTGAGAGTCTTGAATAGTCTGAGGGGGTTTTTGAATGGCTCTCTTCTTCCTGCGAGGTCGGCTAGATTCTACTGTAGTAATTGGTTCTACCCGAGGAGTTTCGGCCTCTTGTGTGTCAGAAATCGGAATTTCTTCGGGAGGAATTTCATCGGAGGGGGATGAGGGTTTACCCAAAAGAAATTTGTCTAGATCCCTTCGATCAATGGACGTCGGTTCGATCAAGGACACTACAGAAGAAACAATAAGTCAGAATCAACATTTCCAAAGAAGATTAAAATAAATTATGCATCCTTATAACTTAAAAGCTTACATTTGTGATCATATAACCATGCTTGCTTGCTTAGGAGTCCAAAGTTCCATTCCTTCAAAGGTATCTTCTCTATGATACGTACCATTTCCCTCACACGTTCTTCGGATATGTCGCCAAAATCTGCAGAAATATGACCAGAAACAGTCCAATTTGGAAGGGAAGAGATTTCAGGACCATTAACAAAAAACCACCTGTTGTGCCATCCTTGGTTGCTTGAAGGAGTATCCATTTAAGGTCGTTTCTCAATTTTGGCATTGGGTTTAGGGGCTATTTTTCTCAACATCTTGAAGCATTTTTCCCGAGATTTCCCAATTTCATACTGGTGATGGCTCGATGGTTAGCCTCAACTGCTTGATGAATGGCTTCGGTGGCCTCCATTTTCTCTTTCATTTTATTCATATCTTTTTGGAGACATTCATTGTTGTAAAGAGCAGTACCGAGATCACTTCTCTCCTTAGCCAAAGCCGACTTCAGAATGATATTCTCTCATCGGGCTGCATCTTCTTCGGCTTCGACTTCTTTGTAGCGTGGGAGAAGACGACTGAAGACAGCATTGGTTTGCAGATGTTCAGAAATAATCAGTTAATCTTCAGGAGATATATATAAATTCAAGTAAATAGATGAACAAATATTTACCTCGGCGTGATAGCTCATGCCTTCCTTGATCAGGTCCATAATTGAACTGTTACCAAACTGGTGCTCATCGGTATCCCTGACAAATGCGTCGAAAGAGTTGGAAAGGGAAGTTTCCGTTGAACTCGGGCCATACAGTGGGTGAAGACATCGTTTCACGTTGGAAGGCCGAGGGTGATGATCGTGTTGGGGAAAGCACGGGAGGTTCCTCGCGAGGAGTAGATTGAATAGGTGGGTCTGAAGGAGGTGGAGGTTGAACAGGAATAGGTCCTGTAGGTGGTGACGGCTGATTTTTCGAAGGTTGTTTCCTTTTGCGAGATAAAGCCGAAGCCTCGGTTCATTCTCCATCTTCGTCTTCGGAAACAAGAATTTCCGCAGGAGGGGGAACCCGAAGGTCGTCAGCAGATTAAGGGTTTATTTTGGTTCGCCTTTTCTTGACGTGAAGAGCTTGCATCCGTTCATCCATAGGCATATCAATCAGACTCGCAGTAGAAGTTGATTGAGAGTCTTGAATAGTCTGAGGGGGTTTTCGAATGGCTCTATTCTTCCTGCGAGGTCGGCTAGATTCTTCTGTAGTAATTGGTTCTACCCGAGGAGTTTCGGCCTCTTGTGTGTCAGAAAAAATCTAAATTTCTTCGGGAGGAATTTCATCAGAGGGGGATGAGGGTTTACCCGAAAGAAATTTGTCTAGATCCCTTCGATCAATGGACATCGGTTCGATCAAGGACACTGCAGAAGAAACAATAAGTCAGAATAAACATTTCCAAAGAAGATTAAAATAAATTATGCATCCTTATAACTCAAAAGCTTACATTTGTGATCATATAACCATGCTTGCTTGCTTAGGAATCTGAAGCTCCATTCCTTCAAAGGTATCTTCTCTATGATACGTACCATTTCCCTCACACGTTCTTCAGATATGTCGCCAAAATCTGCCGAAACATGACCAGAAACAGTCCAATCTAGAAGGGAAGAGATTTCAGGACCATTAACAAAAAACCACCTGTTGTGCCATCCTCAGTTGCTTGAAGGAGTATCCATTAAAGGTCGTTTCTCAATTTTGGCATTGGGTTTAGGGGCTATTTTGCTCAACATCTTAAAGCCTTTTTCCGAGATTTCCCAATTGATAAAAGGGTGAAGAAAGAATCAATAGTGGGAGGGACTCCAATTTTGTAACAGAATGCTATGTAGGCCAGAATGTGGATGTATGAATTCGGCACCAGTTATGCGAATCCAACTCCAACAAACCCTAGAAGAGTAATCAAAAAGGCATGCAGGGGGAACCTAACCCCCTTTTCTAGAAATGTTATCGGGATGACGGTCCAGCCGTCAGGTCGATGGTACATTCTTTCATGAGATGTTACGATCCTCACCCTATGGGTATCCGGTATTTTGTAGCGAGTTCGAATATTATGAAGCTCAATTTCAGTAACAGTGGATGGAGTGTTGGCATGAGGAAATTCTGTCCCATCTTTAAAGAATTCTGAAGGTTGGGGGGATGGGTTCTTGGTTGGAGAAGTGGCTGGTGGGGGGTTTGAGGTCGAAGTTGCTTCAGTGGGGTTAGGTGAAGGAAAAACAGTGGTAATGGGGGTTACACGAAGTGGGGAAAGTTGGTTAGTATTCTGAGAAGCCGTTGCCATTGTCTATTAGTTGCAGAGAGAAATCGGGAGGAAGAAGGGAGCAAGGAGTATGCAAAATTCAAAATTGAGCAGGTAAAACTGTCAAATTTGGGGAAAAGGGGTTTTTATACTGAATGGTCTTTTCATTTCTCCTCGAGAATCGAGGGTGGCGCATTAATTGCAAGCTATGATGATGAATTGGAAAGGACAACACCCATTATTGGTCCTAGTCGTTAATGGGGTTGGGCTTTTCGATTGGACCTCTGGTTTTATTTAAATTATTGGCTAGTTGGGCCTCGTCTTCCATTAAACCTCCTATTTAATAAAAGAATAGGGGGCAATGTTGTGCCATGATACTTTTACTATTGGGCCAGACCGAATGGGATCCTCCTTTAGACCTTGATATCTTTTACGTTGGACCGGATCTGTTGGGCCTATCTCTTGTGTTACACTTATTGTGTCTTAAATGCGTTGGGCCTACGATTTGGGCTGACTCATTGGACCAATAATATCTACTTTTTGGGTTTTGACCGGTAATGGTGAAAGAATATGACGGTTGACTGTCTTATCTGCAAATCATTAATGTGGATGGGATGATAGTCGGCCGGCGGTAGGAAACAGTGACCAAAAGTAGTGGGTGGGCTGCATGCAGTCGGATGAGATCATCAGAGATAAGGGGTTGTGTCAGGATGTATTGGGTGGCACGGTAAACGGGGCTTGAAGTATATGGAGAAAAGATCACACAATCTAAAGGTAACAAATCATTTATCCAAATTATTATCTCTCAAGCACTAGACATATTTTTCCTCCATTGTTAACCTTGTGATCACCGATACTGACTCTCACGCTGGAGCTATCCCCCGACGGTCAAGCCGTCAAGCTTTTGGTGTTGACTTGTTGAACTGTGCAGGATATCAGACACGTCTTTGGTGATTGGGACATGAGGAAAGATCTTGGCGTTAACATTGGCGCTAGAAGGAGGGCTGAGTTCTAGTGTCTTGAACGTTTTCAATCACAAACTGTGTTTGTTCTACGTCAGAATCCATGGGGAAGAGTAAAACACCTACGCCTAAAGGATAGCTGATGGCTGTCAGTTCGTCTACACCGCGAGTATCAGTCAAAGATCGTTTGGGAGCTGCAATCAGTGCTCATGCCAGCACGACTTCCAAACGCCCATCTGAAGGTTCTCGCCCGAAGCCCGTGGGTAACGTTAATCGAAGGCTAGTTTTCACGTCTGAGAAAGAACCTGGTCATGGTCAAAAACGGGTAGAAGGCACACCGCTTAGAACCCGACACCGAGATGATCAGGATGATAAGGCCTCCAAGTTAGCTAAGATGGCGGACCAAGCGGATAAGGCTATGGAGGTACTTCTAAAACAGAGACAGGATATAGCCGAGCAGGTGCTTCGGATGGCGGAGTTAAGGGAAGAAGCGTCAAACTATGTTCAGTCTGAAGAGCTTGGGCACAGGAGAGGAAAAGAGCCTGCCCATTCGGGTCATGAATCTCGGGGCCAACCTCAAGAATGAAAAAGATCAAGAAGCCCTACTCCCCAAAGATCGAAGAGGGCACACCACCCTGTCGGTTCTAGGGAGCAGGGTCGAAGCAGGCAGAGAGGCCGGTCCAAAAATTATACACCCGAGAATATGAAGAAGGCACTTTGCCTTGTACATTCTCATCACAGCGACGAAGCTCAGCGACGAAGCAGGTCTAGAAGTCGCACTCCGGAGGGTCCACTGAGGGCACGCCGCCCTGCGGACACTCATCGTCAAAGAAGCCCCGTGAAGGTTGGGGGTTCCATTGTTAAAGCCCGGTCTACTCAGAGGAAGAAAGAGTCACCGAAAAAGAAGCATCATCTCAACCAAAAGGAGTGGAGTATCTGGTGAAAGAACTGAAGAAACTTAGGAAGCAGCTTGCCAAAGTCTAACAATCAAAGGATACTCCGGGAAAGAATGCATCTTCTTTTTTCGCGAAGATTCTTAAAGAGAAAGCTGACCCTATTAAGAAGTTTCCCCACATGGAAAACTATGATGGATCAGGGATCCTTATAACCACAGTCAGGCGTTCGACCGACTGATGGATTATTATGACTTTAGCGATGCTGTTAAGTGTCATACCTTTGTTACTACACTTCGTAAAGACGTCAGGCAGTGGATGGGGACGTTGCCTTCGGATTCAGTCTCGTCATGGGTAGATTTGTGCAGTAAGTTCTATGCTCATTTTGGGAGCAACAAGAGGAGGGAAAAACCAACCGACTCATTGGCTCAAGTTCGACAATATTCGAATGAGTCTTTGGGCCAATATATAAAACGGTTCTGTGAAGCAGTCGGCCAAGTGACAGACCTGAACGATCTACAAGTCGTTAGACTATTTTAGAATCGTTTAGACCTGGTCAAATCAGAAAAGTTGGTGAAGAAGTTGATGTTTCACCACCTGAAGAGTCTCGCTGAAGCCTTTGATAAAGCAGAAGGCTATATCGTGGTAGAAGAAGCCATGAATAGTCTCAAACCTACTTGTTCGGATCGGCTCAAGGAGACAGATCGGGACAGAAAATAAGGGGACCAAAAGAAAAACGAAGGGAACAAAGACCGTTATGATGGTGGGTCAAAGAAATACAATAACAACTGGAGACAGGGGGAGGTCGTTCGTCCGCTCCAGCCCAAAAAGTTAATAGACGTACACTTTACTCAATACTGATAGGGCTGTCATCCTGGACCAAATCAAAAATTAACCTATATTCGAACCACCTCGAGATAACATTAAGCCCGAAAAAGGTAATTCACGTAAATATTGTGACTATCACCTAGCTTTGGGTCACGATACAAATGACTGTGCTAGTCTGAAGGACTTTATCGAGATGAAGGTTCAAGGTGGAGCCTTAGTTCAGTATGTGGCTGCAAGAATGACTCAACAAGCCCAGCAGCGGGATAAAGAGCCTATTCAAGCATCTCAGCCAGTTCAGTAAGCATTGCCAGCTCCTGGACAGCCTGCAAGGCATGTGGTGGACGTCATCACTGGGGGCACTTCTGGCAAGCTTATTGGAAAGAAGCGCCGAAGTTATCTGGATTCGATCATATCGGTGGTGGGTACCCTCCTGAAGACTGACAGACCTTATCCGGGTATGGTAATTTCCTTCACTGATGAGGATTACCTTTCGGAAACCATCGAGTTGCATGAAGGATCATTGGTGGGGACTGTACAAGTGGGTTCGGTGGATATGAAGCGAATGATGATTGATAATGGGTCTTCTGTGGATATTCTATATGCCCACGCTTATCAGAGGATGCATTTGGATGGGAAAAATATGGAGATCGGACAAGAGGCTCCTTTATACGGCTTCAACAATGATCCAGTCAAGGTGGCTGGAACTATTGAGCTGCCAGTCATCTTCGGAACGGCTCCCCAACAGGTAGAAATAACTTGTAAATTTTATGTTGTGCATGTAGATTCTGCTTATAATGCCATTTTGGGGAGGCCTACTTTAACTGCTTTACAAGCTGTGACCTCAATCCCTCATTTCAAAATCAAATTTCCTACTCATGGAGTTGGAGAGGTGAAAGGGGATCTAGATCTGGCCAGACGATGTTATAGAAATACAATGATCACTTCGGGAGTAGGGGTGTCAAAGAAAAAACAGGCCATGGCGATAGAGATCGAACCCTTCACCGAGAGCAGTTCAGAGCCATTAGTTATGCCAGCTGGAGAAACAGAAGAGATCGAGCTCATTCCTGGCAAAGCAAACAAGACAGTAAAAATAGGTTTGGGTCTGCCGGAACCTCTCCGGACGAACCTCAAGGAGCTCTTACGCTGCTATGTTGACATCTTTGCGTGGGAACCTCAAGATATGCCAGGGGTGAGCAGGGAATTGCTGAGCATCGGTTGGAAGTGGACTCGTCAAAGAAGCCGGTTCGGCAGAAGAGGAGGATTTTTGCACCTGAACGCCAACGGATCATCGATGAAGAGATTTCAAAGCTGCTGGCTGCAGACTTCATCTTTGAGATCGACTACCCACAGTGGATGGCAAATGTGGTGCTGGTCCAGAAGCAAAATAGGAAATGGCGAGTCTGCATCGATTATACAGATCTTAACAAAGCTTGTCCTAAGGATTTCTACCCGCTACCCCACATCGACCAGCTCATCGATGCGACTTCGGGTTATGCTTTATTGAGCTTCATGGATGCATTCTCAGGGTATCATCAAATTTCCATGTGTAAAGAGAATATACCGAAGACGACGTTCATTACGCATCGTTTGGTATATGCCTACAAGAAAATGATCTTTGGCCTAATCAATGCCGGGGCCACATACCAGAAGATGATGAACTACGTCTTCAGATATCAATTAGACAAGAACATGGAGGTGTACGTCGATGATATGATTGTCAAGAGTATACAGGTGCAGAAACACTTGGACGATTTAGAAGAATGCTTTCAGACAGTTCGTCATCACAACTTGAGGCTGAATCCTACTAAGTGCACCTTCAGATTAGGGGCTGACAAGTTTCTGGGTTATCTTGTCAGTCAGAGAGGAATTGAAGCCAACCCAGAGAAGATTCAAGCAATCCTGAATATGAAGACTCTTCAGTCATTTAAAGATGTTCAACGTCTGACTGGAAGGATTGCAGCATTGAGGAGATTTATGTCCGTCGGCAGAAATATGTTTGCCATTTTTTGACACTTTGAAAGGGCCGAAGAATGCGAAGACGTTCCAGTGGACTTCGGAATATGAAGACGCCTTCCAGAGTATCAAGACCTATTTGTCTTCGGCGCCTTTGTTGGTGAAGCCCGCTCTTGTTGAGCCTCTATACTTGTACTTAGCAGCTAGTTCGTTGGCAGTAGGAGCAGTTTTGGTGCGTGAATTTGGGGGTAAGCAGCACCCGGTTTACTACGTAAGCCATGTCCTTAGGGATGCTGAAACAAGGTACCCAAATATTAAAAAATTTACCTTTGCTTTGATAATAGCTAGTCGAAAGCTTAAGCAATATTTCCAGGGTAGGTTGTTGGTGGTATTTACAGATCAACCTTTGAAGAAAATTATGGGAAAACCTGAGGTTTCGGGGAGATTAGCTGCATGGACGATGGAGTTGTCCCAATTTTTTATTAAATATCATCCCCGAACTGCCATCAAGGGGAAAGCCTTGGCTGATTTTGTGGTCGGGTTTTCGTTTTCTGAAGCAAATGAAGCTGGGGCAAAAGCTGAAGGGTCTGACAGAGCAGTTGTAGTTCTTCAGCAGAAGCAGAGCTCATGGACGTTGTATGCAGATGGGTCTTCTACTTTGGACATCAGTGGAGCAGGGATCATTTTGACTAGTCCAGAGGGATTCACGGTGCAGCTGGCCATTAGATTTGAGTTCAGAGCAATGAACAATGAAGTAGAGTATGAAGCGGTACTAGCAGGGTTATGACTGGCTAAGAGTTTCGAAGTGCAGAGAATAGTCATCTTCAGTGATTCTCAGTTGGTCGTCAAACAGCTCTCAGGGGAATACGAAGCCCGAGGTCATAGAATGGTCAAGTACTTGGCAGAATTGAAAGATCGGCTTTAGTATTTCTAGTCGTATAAATTCCAAGGAGTTGAGCGTAGTGACAATTCCATTGCCGATACACTCTCGAAGCTGGCCACTACGGATGCTAACATTTTTGATGGATTCATTTACTTGGAAATTTTGCAACATCCTAGTGTCCATCATGAATTGGTACTATGCATTGATCGATCCAACTGCTGGTTGACTCCATATCTGGAGTATTTGGCAGATGGCGTCTTACCTTCGGATCAGATGCTGGTCAAGAAAATCAAATATATGAGTGCTAACTTCGTTTTGATAGATGGAGATCTTTTTTGAAGGGCCTTCTCGTCTCCATTGCTGAAATGTTTGAGTCTGTTCGAAGCTGAATATGCTCTCTGAGAAGTTCACGAAGGCATCTGTGGCGACCATATGGCTGCTAAGTCATTAGCCTACAAAGTACTTCGTCAGGGGTACTACTGGCCTACCATCTTCAAGGAAGCAACGGAGTATGTCAAGAAGTGCGAAAAGTGTCAACTCAATAGTCCGATCCCACATCAGCCACCAGAAGAGCTATACTCGATCTTATCTCCTATACCCTTTGCTGTCTGGGGGGTTGATATACTGGGTCCATTGCCGAAAGCTAAAGGTCAGGTCAGTTTTGTTATAGTTGCCATTGATTATATGACCAAAAGGGTAGAGGCGAAGCCACTTAGGTTAATAACAAAATAAGAATGTTTAAAGTTCATGAAGGAGTCAGTAATGTTTCGTTTCGAAATTCCTAAGGTGGTGATATCGGACAACGGACGTCAGTTTGTGGGATCAAAATTTGAAGCATTTTTGAAGGAGTTGGGAGTTCAGCACAGAAAAACTTCAGTAGCTCATCCTCAGTCGAATGGGCAAGTCGAAGTGACCAACAGAACGCTGCTGAATGGGATCAAGCGTAGACTGGATGAAGCTAAGGGAAGATGGCCAGAGGAGCTACTCAGCGTGCTATGGGCTTATTGGACTACACCGAGGACTACAACAGGGGATTCACCTTTTAGAATGGCCTATGGTACTGATGCCTTAGTCCCAGTTGAAATTGGATCTCCAAGTCTTCGGGTCAGTCAATTCAAAGAGATCTACAACGAAGAGGGGCTGAAGGTTAATCTTGATTTACTTGAAGAAGTCAGAGAAACGGCCTTGATCAGATTGGCAGCCTATCAACGAAGAGTGGCTAAGCATTACAATAAGGGGGTAAAGCTTCGCAGATTTGAAGTGGGAGATTTTGTTCTCAGAGAAGTCGAAGCATCTACGCCTCAGAACTTGGGAAAGCTGATGCCGAACTGGGAAGGACCGTATGAAGTCATCGAGGTATCGAAGCCGAGGACTTATCGGTTGAGGGCATTAGACGGATCAGAAATTAAAAATACTTGGCATGCTGGCAGGCTTCAGAAATATTTTTAGTAGATACAGTGTAAGTATACCGGAAGTCTATAAATGTTTAAGTCATCATCAATAAAAGATCCTTTTTTCTCAGCAAGTCTTGTGTTTGTTTTTGTTCACGTCATCGGTGTAAGGAGGTTCGGGTGGACTCGCTGACCATTCGATGGTAGCCTTATTGGCAGGTGGTCCTTATGAGTTTGTCAAGCCCTTCGTGGTAGGCAAATTTCATCCTGTAGACTTTGTCGGCCCTTCGTGGTAGGCAAATGTCATCCTTTAGACTTTGTCAGGCCCTTCGTGGTAGGCAAATGTCATCCTTATGAGTTTGTCAGGCCCTTCGTGGTAGGCAAATGTTATCCTGTAGACTTTTTCAGGCCCTTCGTGGTGGGCAAATGTCATCCTTATGAGTTTGTCAGGCCCTTCGTAGTAGGCAAATGTCATCCTGTAGACTTTTTCAGGCCCTTCGTGGTAGGCAAATGTCATCCTTATGAGTTTGTCAGGCCCTTCGTGGTAGGCAAATGTCATCTTGTAAACTTTGTCAGTCCCTTCGTGGTAGGTAAATGTCATCCTTATGCATTTGTCAGGCCCTTCGTGGTAGGCAAATGTCATCTTGTAGACTTTGTCAAGCCCTTCGTGGTAGGCAAATGTCATCCTGTGGGTTTGTTAGGCCCTTCGTGGTAAACAAATTCCCTATGAAGCAGATCTACCTCACACTTCGGTAACGAATAAGTATTCCTTTACTTTATTACCTAAATTTGTCTAAGTGTTGAGTTCAGATTGCTTCGTAACTTAACTTGATTTTATCTATTATATGACTTGCCCAATTGTTAATTAACAGTTTAAGTTAAGTTCATAAAGAGCTTGTATATTTTTCAAGTTGATTGATATTGAAGTATTGATAAAAAGTAATTGCACAGGAGTAATAAGGAAAAATGAAGCTGATATTTCATTAACATAATACTAATTACAAAAAAGATAGAAATTTTTACAGAAGTCCTAAAAGCTAAAAGAAGAGGGATTCATCTTCAGGCTGCTGCTTCGTCTTCGGAAGAGTCGAGAATGGTAGGATCAACCTTAGCTGTAACAAGTTTTGCCTTGTCTTTGCTTCTACATTCATAATAACCATCCGAGAACATCTGAACCACATTTTCATTCAGCTCGTCTAACTGCTGATACTCTTCTTGGATTTGCTTACGAAGATCTTCGGTCAAGGGAGGACCTAGATCCATCAGACAACGAAGTTCCCGAAGTTCCGCTTCAAATTTCTCTCGATCTTTGGCCCGCTCCTTCCCAACTCGTAAATCCCTGGACTCAAGATCGTTTACTTGCAGTTGTAAGACCCCAAAATTTTTTTTAAATAAAAAGGAATTTCCTTTATTTATTATTTTGAAATAGTAAGGGTTGATTTGATTAATGTGGATAGTTAAGGGTTAAATACGCAAATATTTCAAAATAAGCAAGTGGTTATAAAATATTCATTTTGTCGGGGAATATTCGTTTGGTCGTGGAATATTCTTACTGTCGGGGAATATTCGTACGACGGCGCAGCCATGTGTGGGCCCCATAACGAAAAGCGATTGGATGAAGAAAACGACAAATATAAGTTGGTTAAAAATAACGGCGTAGTTATTACCATTAAGACTGTTGGAATACCCTTGGTTAAAATACGATGAATACGCGTGGTTGCACAAGAAGCTGCAGATTGCACAAGATTGTTGAATTATTGATCCTTACGTAAGAAGGCACTACTCAATAATTTTTACAATGAAGTTACTTTATTCAATATTTTATTTTATTGATTCAATAATTCTTTGCGTTGATATTTTATATTATTGTTGTTCAATAATTCATCGCACATTATCTCCATTATCGGATCAATAATTCATATTATTTGAATAATATTATTAGATAACATTATTGGCAATGTCTAGAAAGTTCTGTCTAAGGAGAGGTTTGGTCACCTAATTGCATGCTACCAAGAAGGAGAGAAATCCTTATCGGAAAGCCCCTCTTTCCTGGAACTACTGGTTGTCATAATTGTGATTCGTAATATTATTTGTGAATAATTAATTATTGATTCATATGATAAGGAAATATTTATTTTATGTGGATATAAATGATGGATTTATTTATGTGGTTATAAATGAAGAAATTATTGTTGAGGTGTTTTATCGGTATTTTATCGGATTGGAGGTATTAAAAATCAAATCGGGGTTTTTGAGATATATTATGGGGTTATAATTTTTAATCCCAATCGTTGGATTGTGGTAATTTTTGGGTATGTTATACATACATAAATTGAGTATATGTCAACAAATTTTGAACCGTTAAAAATGCACGAATGATTTGTTGTGAATTTTAAGAGGTGTCGGATTCTAAATTAGGTTTATAATTGATTTTGGTGGAAAATTCTAGAATTGAGTGGGCCCCACTTGTGGTTGGTGAAGAAATGTGCTGAATTTTATTTCAAATGTGGTGGGTGGCAATAGTAGCGGTAAAGCCATCAGTGCAGTGTCAAGTCTCGCTTCTGCCGGGCTAACATTTTCCTATAAATAGAGGGCTAAGTTAGAATTGAAAATCACACCGAAACAAAGTTTTCTCTCTTTCTCTCTCTATATTATTGAGCGTATTTTGTGAGTATTTAGATACTTTGAGAGTTCTTTGTTCAAAGACAAGTTTCATTCAAATCACTTGAGCCTTTCCTTCCGAAGCACTTGATTCTTTGAGGTAAGGGATATTATTTTTTCAGTAATGATATTATTTCTTCAATATCATTATGTTGAAATGTTGATCTCAAGTTTTATCAAATTTGGAACTTTTTCATGTCGGGTTACTATTCATGAGTTACTATTCACGAGTTACTATTCATGAGTTACTATTCACGATTACTATTCACGAGTACTATTCATGAAGCGTGAAGATGTTTTTTGTGGAATTTCTATCTTTTGGTGTCGGATTTACTATTCATGTATACGGTGACTATTCACGTGATACTGACACTATTCACGATATACTGACTATTCACGTATACTGGCACTATTCACCAAAAAAATAAAATTTCTTCTTTTATCCAAAACATCTATTTTGGATACTAGCTTTGATTGTATCCATGTTTTGATCATTCTTGAATTTTACACCACTTTGATTATTTTTGGGGTATTGTTGGACATGGATAAAACAAAGTACTAATCCTTAATCCTTAATCCTTGTCATTTTGTTTCAATGGATTCGTTCTTTAAAATATTTTTCATCATCCTTAGTCTTAAATGATGATATTATTGAATATCTTTGGCACATGTGCAAAGATGAATGATTTCTGAAGAATATCTTTGGCTCAGTAGTGCAAAGATGAGCAGTGTTGAGATGAACATGATTGATGATTAATATCTTTGGCTTCAGGTGCAAAGATGAACAGTGTTGAGATGAACATGACCGATGATTAATATCTTTGGCTGTAGTGCAAAAAAGATGAATGTGTGTTTAAATGAACACTGACTAATCGATGAATATCTTTGGCTGTAGTGTGCAAGATGAATATTTGATTCCAGATGTATATTGATTGTTGTTACAGGGATAAAAGATAGACGATGAACTTTTAAATTCATACATAGAAGATAGTAGTTTGCATTCTCTACTTAACTCTTCTAATGAATTATTATTTCCGCTGCGAATATTGATTGAAAATTTGTTGTCTATTGTATTCTATTAAATTTTTCCCTGTTGAAGACTAACGATAATTTGTTGTATATTATCTTAGTCATAATATTCTTTACTGAGCTAGTTGAGCTCACCCTTTTCCTTTTTGTTCCATTCTTCTCAGGAGGCGAGAATATAGCGAGTACGAGTCGGGGTATGGAATGAAGGTTTTAGAAAGGATTGTTTAGTAGTCCTCACCATTTTTGTAAAATAATGTATCAATAAATGTGATGAGGATTTATGTGAGTATAAATATTGTCTAGAAGATAATATTTGTATTTAAACTCACAGTTTTACTGTTGTAATAATAAAGTTGTAGTTGTTTCTGTACCATGTATTGACAACTCAGAATGGGTGATGTATACCTATTTTGGGGGCGTCACAGTTGGTATCAGAGCTTAGGGATATGATCTCTGGCGGAGATCGGGGAATAGAACTAGGAGGGGAGAGACGAGTAAATCCTTCGCTAGTGTGTCCTACCTAAGCTTATTTGTTGGTTGGTCATATTATAGGGGTATTATGTGATTTGTTAATTTATTTAATTAACCCTTGTTTTATGATAGTTTTTTTAGAATGGTCAGCGAGAACGTTAACAATGGAGTGAATGAGATCGTGGAGACACCTCTAATCGCCAACCAGGATAATGTGATGTCAGGCGAAGAAGGAATTAGAGATATCCATGTGGTGAGTGAAGAATTGATAGTTGCACCCGAGATAATCGCAGAGGTAACAGCTGAGAGTGAGGAAGAAGAGGAAGAAGAGGTACCTGAAGAGAGTTTATTAGAGGTATTTTATGATCGAAATATAGAATTGCAAAATCGTATTCATGAGTTAGAAGAGCAGGCTAAAGAATTGCGAGCGAATGTGGAGCAAAAGGATGCAACGATTCAAGCTTGTGTTACCCGATACGTGATGCTTGAATGTAAGCACTCTTTGGCGTAGTATAAGATGATAAAGTTTGGAATCGAAATTGAAAGAAGAAATAACCGAACGAGTGAGAATGAGTGATGCATGGGTAAAAGTCGCACGACGCTTGATATTATGGAAAGAGATGTCCAATCTAAAAGAGAAAATTTAACGATGACGGAAGACGTCGGCAAAGAACATCAAATTTCCATCAACAAATTCTAGGGAAGAGAACGATCGCCAGCTTAGATGCTGCTACGATGTGGAGAGGAGGGACATATAAGGTCAAACTGTTCAAAGCCTTCTAAGGTATGCTATAATTGTGGAAAAGAAGGACATATCGCTTTCGAGATTATACGATATCGAAACCAGTCCAATGTGAATGGTGACTCAAAAAGGATGTCCCGAAAAAGTCAAAGTCAACGGTTTTTGGAAGAGCGTTTGTCGTGGCTCAAAAATGCGAGGAACCCGAACGAAGTTAGCAGACGGGTTAGTTAATTATAAATTCTTGCGAAGTTTATACCTTACTAGATACCGGTTCTACCCATTCTTTTATCTCTTTTGCTTGCGCCAACGCGTTTGAACTTGACTACGAGAAAATTAGACTTTGACCTATTTATGGAGAATCCGTTAGAGAAACTTTCATTACATCTGTTGTTTAGAAATCTTGTTTGATTCAGTTGGCACTATCACATTACACGTTAACCTTATTTCTATAGAGATATTTGCTTTTGATGTGATTTTAAGGTTAACTACTCATCATGCCAAATTGATTGCTTTTGTAAGGTTGTTAGTTTTCATATTCCTAAGCAACTTTTATTCAATTCAAGCAATCAAACCATTGTAATCAAACATTTTCATATCGTCCATGAAGTCATTCGTTTATTACGGATGTCAAGTTTTCTTAGTCCATGTTATGGATTTGAATAAAGACACGCCGATTTGAATAATATTCTTGTTGTTATTGATTTTTCCCCGACGTATTTCTGAAGAATTTCTCGCTTACTCCCAAAGCTCGATATTAAATTTTGTATCGAATTTGAACCCTAAGTACAAAACTCATTTCTAAAATCTCATATCGAATGGCTCTATTGAACTTCGTGAGTTAAAAATTCAACTATAGAATTTGGTACTGAGCCTTTATCTTGTGACTTCCTTTGTGGAATTCACCTGCTTTTAACTCTCTATAGGGACGCCATATTCGCGGCGATAGTAAAACGATAGGTGTCATTGTGACGTCTATCCAAGATTGGGATATGAGTCACGATTGAGAGCAACCTAAGTCAAGAATCGAAATACGTAGCTTTCTAGGCTTAGTTGGTTATTATCGGAGATTCGTTGAAGGATATTCTCGAATCGCTATTCCATTAACGTAAATGACTCGTAGAGATACAAAATTCGAATGGAGCAAGGAATGTGGGAAGAGCTTCAAGAACTCAAGAGGAGACTCATTTCAAAGACATGTTCTCGACCATGCCATCCCGGAAAAGCGAACGTGGTAGTCGACGTGTTGAGTAGGAAGATCGATATAAATCACGAAAATGCGATATTGTCAAAGACTAATTTCAGATAATTTACAAATAATAGAGATGGAGATGAAAACTCTAGGTACCCACGTGATAATATACGAGTATAATCAACTTTAATCAATAAAGTTTAAAATTTGCTTCGCCACCCAATCTTGAAATGATGCGTATGAAGAAGAAGAGTACAAGAAGGAGCTATTCCTAAGCGAGAATTGATGAAGAAGGAATACTTGAGTCCACTCTGACTTTGTGTTCCTAACGACTGATTTGAAGTACAAGATTATGATGGAGCACACAATACACCATTTGCAATCCATCCTCGAAGTACTAAAATGTATCGTGATCTTCTACATACATTTTGGTGGAATAATATGAAGAGAGATTGCAAAGTTTATCTCGATGTGTTTAACTTGCTAACGTGTAAAGTGCGAGCATCTAGTACCTAAGGGTCCGTGCAACCACTTGAGATTCCTAATGGAAGTGGGAACACATTACCATGGATTTCGTTTTGGTCTTCCTACGGTTTCTCAAGGCATCAATGCTATTTGGATTATTGTTGATAGATTAACCAAGTCTCGCTTCATTTCTTGCCGATACGGGAGACTTATTCACTTGAACGTCTTGCTAGTATGTACGTAAATGAGATTGTGAGTTTGCATGGCATGCCCGTATCCATAGTTTCGGATCGTGACCCAAGATTTACTTCAAGATTTTGGGTTAGCTTGCAAAAAGCTATGGGCACGCACGGATTTGCGATTTAGTTAAGCATACCATCCCCAAACGGATGGACAATCGAGAGAGGACTATTCAAACTCTTGAAGATTTATTAAGACTCGTGTGTCCTGAACTTCAAGGCGGTTGGGATAAGTATTTACCATTGGTGGAATTCTCCTACAACAACAAGTTATCGAGTAAGTATAGGTGTGGCTCCATTCAAGCATTATATGGACGAAAAATGTCGCTTCTCTCGATATGTTGGGATGAGGTGGGTGAAGCAACATTGTTGGGACCCGAGTTAAGTACGTATGACTACCGAAAAGATCCAAATAATTCGACAACGATATAAAACGGCTCAAGATCGACAAAAAGAGTTATGCGGATCTTCATCGAAAGGACGTGGAATTTAATGTAGGGGATCATGTATTGTTGCGAAGTCAGTTGCTCCATGGAAGGGAGTTACAAGATTTGGGAAGAGAGGAAAGCTCAATCCACGATTTATTGGTCCATTTCAAATTCTTGACCGAGTAGAAATGTAGCCTATAGACTTGCGTTACCTCAGTATATGTCGTGTTTCATAATGTGTTTCATATATCCGTACTTCGTAAATATGTGAAAGACCCGAACCACGTTATTGAGTTAGAAATCCGACGAGATAGCCCAGAAGACTTAACGTATGAGGAGGTACTATCAAGATCTTGGATAGGAAGGAGCATGTCCTACGCTAAGAAAGGTCATACCACAAGTTAAAGTTTTGTGGAGGAATCATGCTTTAGAGGAAATGACCGGGAATTGGAAGCGGAAATGCGCGAGGTATCCTCACCTTTTCAAACACCAGTATCGTCACGCCAATTTCGAGGACGAAATTTCATAAGGAGGGAGGTTGTAAGGCCCCGAAATTTTTTAAATAAAAAGGAATTTCCTTTATTTATTATTTTGAAATAGTAAGGGTTGATTTGATTAATGTGGATAGTTAAGGGTTAAATCACGCAAATATTTCAAAATAAGCAAGTGGTTATAAAATATTCATTTTGTCGGGGAATATTCGTTTGGTCGTGGAATATTAAATCTTCGTCGGGGAATATTAAATGCGACGTACCAACCAATACCGTGGGGCCCCATAACTGAAAGCGATTGGATGAAGAAAACGACAAATATAAGTTGGTTAAAAATAACGGCAGTAGTTTATTCTGCTTAAACCCATTGGAATACCCGTTGGTTTAAAATACAAGAATACGTCTGGCGTGGTTGCCAAGAAAGCACACCAGATTTACAAAGATTGTTGAATTATTGATCCTTACGTGAAAGCCACTACTCAATAATTTTTACAAGTGAGTTCTTGCTCAATATTTTATTTTATTGATTCAATAATTCTTTGCGTTGATATTTTATATTATTGTTGTTCAATAATTGTCACCGCATTATTATCTCCATTATCGGATCAATAATTCATATTATTTGAATAATATTATTAGATAACATTATTGGCAATGTCTAGAAAGTTCTGCATCAAGGAGAGGTTTGGTCACCTAATTGCGGCGCCAAGAAGGAGAAATCCTTATCTGAAAGCCCTCTTCCTGGAACTACCGGTTGTCATAATTGTGATTACATAATATTATTTGTGAATAATTAATTATTGATTCATATGATAAGAAAATATTTATTTTATGTGGATATAAATGATGGATTTATTTATGTGGTTATAAATGAAGAAATTATTGTTGAGGTGTTTTATCGAGATTTTATCGGATTGGAGGTATTAAAAATCAAATCGGGGTTTTGAGATATATTCATGGGGTTATAATTTTAATCCGAATAGTTGGATTGTGGTAATTTTTGGGTATATTATACATACATAAGTTGAGTATATGTCAACAAATTTTGAACCGTTAAAAATGCACGAATGATTTGTTGTGAATTTTAAGAGGTGTCTGATTCTAAATTAGGTTTATAATTGATTTTGGTGGAAAATTCTAGAATTGAGTGGGCCCCACTTGTGGTTGGTGAAGAAATGTGCTGAATTTTATTTCAAATGTGGTGGGTGGCAATAGTAGCGTAAAGCCATCGTGTAGTGGTCAAGTCTGCTTTGGTACGGCTAACATTTTCCTATAAATAGAGGGCTAAGTTAGAATTGAAAATCACACCGAAACAAAGTTTTCTCTCTTTCTCTCTATATTATTGAGCGTATTTTGTGAGTATTTAGATACTTTGAGAGTTCTTTGTTCAAGATAAGTTTCATTCAAATCACTTGAGCCTTCCTTCCCAAGAAATCTTGATTCTTTGAGGTAAGGGATATTATTTTTTTTTCGTAATGATATTATTTCTTCAATATCATTATGTTTGAAATGTTGATCCAAGTTTTTATCAAATTTGGAACTTTTTCATGCTCGGGTTACTATTCATGAGTTACTATTCATGAGTTACTATTCATGAGTTACTATTCACGAGTTACTATTCACGAGTACTATTCATGAAAGCGTGAAGATGTTTTTGTGGAATTTCTATCTTTTGGTGTCGGATTTACTATTCATGATACGGTAGATTATTCACGATACTCAAGACTTATTCACGATACTAAGACTATTCACGATACGGCAACTTATTCACCAAAAATAAAATTTCTTCTTTTGTCCAAAACATCTATTTTGGATACTAGCTTTGATTGATCCATGTTTTGATCATTCTTGAATTTTACACCACTTGTGATTATTTTTGGGGTATTGTTGGAAATGGATAAAAACAAAGTACGAATCCTTAATCCTTAATCCTTGTCATTTTGTTTCAATCGGATTCGTTCTTTAAAAATATTTTCATCATCCTCGCCTTAAATGATGATATTATTGAATATCTTTGGCACAGAAGTGCAGATGAATGATTTCTGAAGAATATCTTTGGCCTGTGAGTGCAAAGATGAACAGTGTTGAGATGAATAACGACTGATCGATTAATATCTTTGGCACAGTAGTGCAAAGATGAGCAGTGTTTAAATGAACATGACTAATGATGAATATCTTTGGCTGTAGTGCAAAGATGAATATTTGATTCCGATGTATATTGATTGTTGTTACGGGATAAAAGATGAGATTTATGAACTTTTAAATTCATACATGTAAGATAGTAGTTTGCATTCTCTACTTAACTCTTCTAATGAATTATTATTTCCTCCATGCGAATATTGATTGAAAATTTGTTGTCTATCAGATTCTATTAAATTTTTCCTGTTGAAGACTAACGATAATTTGTTGTATATTATCTTAGTCATAATATTCTTTATTGAGCTAGTTGAGCTCACCCTTTTCCTTTTTGTTCCATTCTTCTCGTGAGGCGAGAATATAAATGAGTGCGAAGTCGGGTATGGAATGAAGGTTTTAGAAAGGATTGTTTAGTAGTCCTCACCATTTTGTAAAATAATGTATCAATAAATGTGATGAGGATTTATGTGAGTATAAATATTGTCTAGAAGATAATATTTGTATTTAAACTCACGCTTTCTTCGTTGTAATAATAAAGTTGTAGTTGTTTACGCACCATGTATTGACAACTCGAAATGGGTGATGTATACCTATTTTGGGGGCGTCACAGCAATGCCAGACTCTTGTTGGTCTTCACCAGTATATCGTTCTTTTCAACTAGGGATACATTTGTATGAACCAGATCTGCGTTCATACTGGTGATGGCTCGATGGTTAGCCTCAGCTGCTCGATGAATGGCTTCGGCGGCCTCTATTTTCTCTTTCAATTTATTCATATCTTTTTGGTGACATTCATTGTTGTAAAGAGCAGTACCGAGATCACTTCTCTCCTTAGCCAAAGTCGACTTCAGAATGATATTCTCTCGTCGGGCTGCATCTTCTTCGGATTCGACTTCTTTGTAGCATGGGAGAAGACGCTCAAGACAAAGATCGACCCGCAGATGTTCGAAATAATCGCTTAATCTTTAGAGATATATATAAATTCAAGTAAATGATGAATAAATATTTACCTTGGCGTGATAGCTCATGCCTTCCTTGATCAGTCCATAATTGAGTACATTACCAAACCTAAGTGCTCACTCGGTATCCCCGACAAATGATTTGAAGAGTTGAAAAGGGAAGTTTCCGTTGAACTCGGGCCATACAAATGGTGAAGACATCATTTCACGTTGGAAGGTCGAGGGTGATGATTGTGTTGGGAAAGCCGCGGAGGTTCCTCGCGAGGAGGAGATTGAATAGGTGGGTCTGAAGGAGGTGGAGGTTGAACATGAATAGGTCCTGTAGGTGGTAACGGCTGATCTTCTGAAGGTTGTTTCCTTTTGCGAGATAAAGCTGAGGCCTCGGTTCGTTCTCCATCTTCGTCTTCAGAAACAAGAATTTTTGAACCCGAAGGTTATCAGCAGATAAGGGTTTATTTTGGTTCGCCTTTTCTTGACGCGAAGAGCTTGCATCCGTTCATCCATAAGCATATCAATCAAAGTCGCAGTAGAAGTTGATTGAGAGTCTTGAATAGTCTGAGGGGGTTTTTGAATGGCTCTCTTCTTCCTGCGAGGTCGGCTAGATTCTACTGTAGTAATTGGTTCTACCCGAGGAGTTTCAGCCTCTTGTGTGTCAGAAATCGGAATTTCTTCGGGAGGAATTTCATTGGAGGGGGATGAGGGTTTACCCAAAAGAAATTTGTCTAGATCCCTTCGATCAATGGACGTCGGTTCGATCAAGGACACTACAGAGGAAACAATAAGTCAGAATCAACATTTCCAAAGAAGATTAAAATAAATTATGCATCCTTATAACTCAAAAGCTTACATTTGTGATCATATAACCATGCTTGCTTGCTTAGGAGTCCAAAGTTCCATTCCTTCAAAGGTATCTTCTCTATGATACGTACCATTTCCCTCACACATTCTTCGGATATGTCGCCAAAATCTGCAAAAATATGACCAGAAACAGTCCAATTTGGAAGGGAAGAGATTTCAGGACCATTAACAAAAAACCACCTGTTGTGCCATCCTTGGTTGCTTGAAGGAGTATCCATTTAAGGTCGTTTCTCAATTTTGGCATTGGGTTTAGGGGCTATTTTTCTCAACATCTTGAAGTCTTTTTCCCGAGATTTCCCAATTGAGAAAAGGGTGAAGAAAGAATCAATAGTGGGAGGGACTCTAATTTCGTAACAGAATGCTATGTAGGCCAGAATGTGGATATATGAATTCGACACCAGTTGTTATCGGGACATGTAGAGGGAACCTAACCCCCTTTTCCATAAATGTTATCGGGACATCGGTTCAGCCGTCAGGTCGATGGTACATTCTTTTATGAGATGCTGCGATCCTCACCCCGTGGGTATCCGATATTTGGTAGCGAGTTTGAATATTACGAAGCTCGATTTTAGTAACAGTGGATGGAGTGTTGGCATGAGGAAATTCTGTCCTATCTTTGAAGAATTCTGAAGGTTGGGGGGGATGGGTTCTTGGTTGGAGAAGTGGCTGGTGGGGGGTTTGAGGTCGAAGTTGCTTCAATGGGGTTAGGTGAAAGAACAACAGTGGTAATGGGGGTTACATGAAGTGGGGAAAGTTGGTTAGTATTCTGAGAAGCCGTTGCCATTGTTTATTAGTTGCAAAGAGAAATCGGGAGGAAGAAGGAAGCAAAGAGTATGCAAAATTCAAAATTGAGCAGGTAAAACTATCAAATTTGGGGAAAAGGGGTTTTTATACTGAATGGTCTTTTCATTTTTCCTCGAGAGTACAGCGCATTAATTGCAAGCTATGATGATGAATTAGAAAGGACATCGCCCATTTTTGGTCCTAGCCGTTAATGGGGTTGGGCTTTTCGATTGGACCTCCGGTTTTATTTAAATTATTGGCTAGTTGGGCCTCGTCTTCCATTAAACCTCCTGTTTAATAAAAGACTGGGGGGCAATGTTGGGCTATGATACTTTTACTATTGGGCCAGACCGAATGGGATCCTCCCTTAGACCTTGATATCTTTTACGTTGGACCGGATCAGTTGGGCCCATCTCTTGTGTTACACTTATTGTGTCTTAAATGCGTTGGGCCTACGATTTGGGCTGACCCATTGGACCGATAATATCTACCTTTTGGGTTTTGACCGATAATGATGAAAGAATATGACAGTTGACTGTCTTATCTACAAATCATTAATGTGGATGTGATGATAGTCGGCCAGCGGTAGGAAACAGTGACCAAAAGTAGTGGGTGGGCTGCATGCAGTCGTATGAGATCATCAGAGATAAGGGGTTGTGTTAGGACGTAATGGGTGGCACGGTAAACCGGGCTTGGAGTATATGGATCAAAGATCACACAATCTAAAGGTAACAAATCATTTTTCCAAATTATTATCTCTCAAGCACTAGACATATTTTTCCTCCATTGTTAACCTTGTGATCGCCGATACTGACTCTCACGCAGGAGCTATCCCCCGACGGTCAAGCCGTCAAGCTTTTGGTGTTGACTTGTTAAACTGTGCAGGATATCAGACACATCTTTGGTGATTGGGATGTGAGGAAAGATCTTGGCGTTAACAGCAATATATAGTCAAGACTCTTATATTCATTTTATCTTTTCAGTCCAAACACAGTACTATTATAATAACAACATGTCATTATGAATTTGACACTTTTAGGTTAATGATTTGGTATTGTAATTGTGTGATCTTAACATATTTTTAGCAAGGTGCTAGCTAGTTCCTCACTTGTCAAGTTTGAAGAGATGTGCTTATAAAGAGCAGCAGCTCCTCACTCCACCCCAAGAAAGAAAAGAGCAGGCACAAAGAAATGTTATCTTAAATCTTTGTTCCTTATCCTTCTTTCCATGAAATTATATTTTGGAAAGTTTTGTTATGAACAGGTAGAAGCAGCAACTCTCGTTCCATTGGCCAATGGATGCAAACAAATTAATATTCTTGGTATGTAGAACATGCTAATTTTATTACTGAATTCTCTTCAAACCCACTGGACTTTATTTACTAAATTGATATTCTCTGATGCATGTGTCCTGGCTTCTCTATACTGAATTGTATCATCTTTCTTGGTTTGAACTCCAAATATAGTAAAAGTTAATTAGAAAAGATAAAATTACACAATGTAAAATCACTACTTTGAAAATTTCATTCTTGGAGCAGTCATGCTTACAGGAAAAAATAAATTGAAGTTTCAGTTCAATATGTGCTTCAAGTGGCTTGTGAAGCTACAAAAAGCCTCCGGTAATAACTTTATTTCAAGGAAACTAGACTGCAAACGTGTTTAAGAGCCCAGCCATGCAAGACACGGCCGACCTCCAAAACCCCTAAGCTTTATGACTTTTCACTTTTCACCTTACAAAAACCCGGCCTTTTTGCCTTGAGCAGATTTTTGGCCTTACTCATGAAGGCCCGCCCCGCCCACCTGGCCCATGAATATTTTTTTTAAAATAAAATGTTACTACTTGTGGGTTGTGATGCTTGAACACAAGACTTGTAAGTAAATAAATAAGAGTTCAAACCAACTGAGCTACAACAACTATTTGTTTTTAATGCAATCTTCAATATATTTTAACTATAATTGAAAACTATAATTAAGATATGTAGGTAATTAATTAATAATACTAATTTATAATACTATTAAAATATCAATTTCTTAATTAATATTGTGATCTTATCGGATTTGTAATTAATTTATGTTGTAAAATTACTGATATTAATGTTCAACGTTACTGTAATACTGTGGTATGATGTAAATGATAATTTATGTTGTAATTATATCACGTCAATATTGTTGACGTCGGGATTTTTAGTTGTTCCTTTCCGTTACTTGTTCTTTGGTATTCTCATTTTAGGTGAGATTTGTTTGAAAAAACAATTGAAAAAGATCCGACATGTATAATGTCGACGATATACTGTTAAGAGTCACCAGTTAGTTTTTTAAATGGTTGTACCAACACAACCAAGAAAAGGTTTGCACATTGACCCGAAGATATGACATCGCTAAACGGGTTTGATGAAAAGCGAGATTCATTAGGATCCGGGACTTGGTTATGCGGAGGGAAGGTGTTAGGCACCCCCCGACATCCGTGTTACCACGGTGATCGCCTCCTTTCAAGAAACTATTATCTCGTGTGTGTGTGTGTGTGGGTCTGAAATAACCTAGGTCAAATCCCGAGTCCGGAATAAATCTCAGGTTAAATCCCAAGTCAGAATCGAATCAAATCCATCAAAATAAGGCCTCAAACTACTGGCCCAATAGTATCTTCTTGGGTCATCTTAGCCCACCACAGGCTTCCAAAAGGTCATGACTTGAAGGTACTATTGGTAGTAACTTATTTTCTTATATGCAGACAAATTTTTCCCCTATCTTTTGATATGGGATTGGGGTGTTACAAACTCCCCCACTTAAATTTTTGACGTCCCCGTTAGAACCGATCACACACACGGCCCAAAGATCTTTGCCTCTCTAGCCATTGTGGGATAATACCGGCTGGCTTCGTGTCCCCACCTCCGGACCTCCATCTCTCCATTGTAGGATAATACCACCAGCCTTCGTGTCCCCACCTCCGACAACTCGATCGGATGACCCGACCCGAGCTTTCGAGAGTCGACTTTGATACCATATGAAACAACCCGGGTCAAATCCCGAGTCCGGAATAAATCTGGGGTCAAATCCCAAGTCCGAATCGAATCAAATCCATCAAAATAAGGCCTCAAACTACTGACCCAATAGTATCTTCATGGGTTATCTTAGCCCACCACAGGCTCCCAAAAGGTCATGACTTAAAGGTACTATTGGTAGTAACTTATTTCCTTATATGCAGAAAAAATTTTCCCCATCTTTCGATGTGGGACTGGGGTGTTACAGGGTCAATATGCTTTTATTTGGAAGTAGTGCGAGGCTTCGTTCACACCTATATACACAGGGTTTGAATTTATGTAAAAATTCAGTTTTTAGCAAGATATAGCAATGATGTTTTATAAAAAAGGTTTTTCAAAACCACGATGCTCAATAGTAATTGAGACCTTTTACACTTCCATTTTATTAAGTGTTCTAAGCGATTGATTTTATTTTACGGATCTGAGGCATCCGTATAAAAATAATATACAAAATAATCTTGATTTCCTCGTGGGTATGAGAACCATCTCGGAAATTCGACACCATGCAGAATAATTTACAAGTCATTTACACAATTTGAAAATGTCCATCACGGAACCAAATCTAGATCCAATAGGTTGAATCTGTGATCACATGATTCCTAGGCGTACATGATACCGTAATTTGTATGAAAGCAGTAAGCATGTATATATATTAAAGCTGTAAATATATATATACAGACATGATCACCAACCACGAAGCACCTCCATGGGGGATCAGAAATGTAAATAAAGTTATAAAAGCTATCAACCGCCACGGAGGAAACTCCAGGCGAGACAAAACATAAATAAATCTGTAAAGCTATCAACCGCCACGGAGGGAACTACAGGGCGGACAAAATGTAAAGAAAGTTGTACAAAATGATCAACTGCCATGAAGTAAACTCTAGGCAGGATGAAACGTAAAGAAAGCTGTAAAAGCGATCAACCACCACGAAGTGAACTCCAGGTGGGACAAATATATATATATATATATATAAGTGAATAAACGCACCGGATGTAAAATCCAGGCTCATCGAATAGAGTCCGACAACAGTTCATATATATAAATATATATATATATATATAAGCAAGTAAACGCTCCGGATGTAAAATCCAGGCTCATCGAACGAGTTTGACACACACAAATAATATATATAAGTATATATTAAAAGCAAGTAAACGCCTCCTATGTAAAATCCGTGCTCATCGAACAGTAGTCCGACATAGTTAATATATATAAGTATATATATATTAAAGTAATAAATGCTCCGCATCAAGTTCAGGCTCATCGAACAAAGTTCGACACACAGTTCATATATATATATATATATAAAAGCAAATAAACGCTCCAGATCGAAGTCTAGGCTCAATCGAGGCATAACTCGATAATGTTAGTCAATATATATAAATATAAATATATATATATATATATATATATATGTATATACAAACTAAAATGAAACCACGGATCGAAGTCCAGGCAAACGTAAGCAGCACGACTCTCAACGTGAAGAATGGTGTGTGCAAAGATGAAGAGAAAGACTTTAAAGTGTGTGAGAAGGCTTACAGTTGACTGCCAAAGAAGACTTCTATATCTTTAAAGTGGGTAAAAACTGGCTTTTGTAGGTACAAAAGTAGCTATATATGAGCTCACAGGTGTTTGAAATGAGAAAGTACACTGTATAGGATGAGTGCAGAGCAAATTGGGTAGGGCTTCCTCGCCATTTTCTCTTGCAAAATGGCCACCCCAAGCCCTCTATTTATAAAGGGTGGAGTCATGCAGTGTACTGCTACCGGTCAAAGTGTGTACGAGGCAACCGGGTGGGCCCGGGTTTCTCGGGTTGGGTCGTCTCGTAGCACGTGTACTCGGGCACTATAATGTCCGCTTGAACTTTCAGAAGTGCAATCCGGGCATCCGATTGAGGTATACAGGACTTGTTTCGGACCGCCGTTGTCGAGAGTTGTACAACGACATAGGATTAGAGTTTGTACGAAGTCATTGAAGATGGGACGATGCCCTCCGGTCTTCAAGCTTTAAAATTCCATCCGTTACCCCGCACAATAGTCACTTGGGATTGGTTATCCTTGATTCTTGTGGGACATCGTTGTGTAGAGATGTGTATGAAATGTTGAGACGACGTGGAGTTGCATCGCGTTGGCGAGATGACGATGTTGCCCCTCACCGGTGTTATCGGCGGATTGGACTGATAAAGCAGATGTTGCTCAGGCCTTCTTTGAGATTGGACTGCTGCATTTGTTGAAGGTCCTCAATGTCATCTTTGAGGTGTTCCTGCTCTCCCGGTGTTATATCTGGGTTGGTACGGAGTATCTCGTTGTGAGCGACGAGATTGAAGCTGGTTGCATTTGAAACAAACATTTTTGGGGTTATCGCCGAAACTGCATTCCTTGGGGTTATCACCAAGGTTGGTGGCTATTCCCATGATTGGGACTGAGACTGGATACCTCGGGGTTATCTCCGAGATTAATCGGTCTTCTTCTTGTGTGTGTTACGGTATTGATCTCACGCCTCGGGGTTATCTCCGAGGTTGGAATTATTACTCCCAATGTGTGTTCCGGTTGATCTTTGAACTTCCTAGTGAGTATCCGGATGGATATGGATTGTCTTTCAAGGTTCCTCTTAAAAGTCGAATCATTCCTTCTCGCAATGTTAGTGATGATGGTATGAGAAAATTTTGAGTGTCTACAGATGCCCCTCTTTATCATACTCATGCATGGGTAGGATAAAGAATCTTAGACACTTGAAATGCAATAAGACAAATATGGTACTATGTGTAGCAACATGATGCAAATGTATGATGTATGTGTACGGGGTTGTAGCCCAACATCTTTGGGGATGATTCTTTGGCTCCGTTGCTTTCAACCGGGATTGGCAATGATGACCAGATTTGATGTGTAATCTGAATCTGTTAGGATGTTGATGTTGGAGTTATCACCAAATTCCTGTGTTCTTGGTAACGACTTGATCCTGAAGAGGTACCTCTTATGTGTAAGAGATCTGTGGGGATAAAGCTTGGTCTGTTTGAGGATGTGTATAACATACTCCATCATCTATCCTCTTTAATAACATTAACCTTTCCTGTTTAGTATCACCAGGACTTGTTAAGATTTTGTTGAATTTACTGCCAACAACAAATGTTGTCAGGGATGCCTGACCTTCGTTGACGTGTACTTCACCGATATGTGAATCAACGGCTGAAAAACCCTGTGGGATAGACTGTCAAGGTTGCTTGACCTTCGCTGATGTGTGAATCAACGGAATGTTGCGTTGTGACCCCCGTCGGGGATCCGCTAGGGAATATGAGTAATCGAGCATGAAATCCTTGAATAGCTATAGAGCTCTGATAGGTTTCATCGCTATCGGCTGAGATAACGTCAAGGCTGCTTGACCTTCGTTGATATGTGTGTCAACGGCTTTAATTCACGTTGTAATCCCCTGCCGGGGCTTCACGTTGTAACCCCCGTCGAAGATCTACGTTGTAACCCCCGTCGGGGATCCACGTTGTAACCCCCGTCAAGGATCTACATTGATCTTTTAGGGTAATGACCCGGAGTTGGCAGCATTGGACCTGTACAAGGTATTTCCAGATGTGATTTGTAACAAATGAGATCATTGGCAGGGTATACCTCGTGTTCGGGTGACTACCAATGAGTGATGTACAGACTCAAAGCTTCATCTGAGAAGACCCGAATTGCATGCTATTTTGCTCAATCGCGTGGTATTTTTATTCCTGATTTGACCTTTCTAGTCCGGAAGAACTCCTTTGGAACTCGAATTGGACCGAGCTGGAGGGGTGGGGCCAACATATAGGGCTGCAGGTACACCTGCTGCAGCCACAGATGAGCCTGCGGCCAACCGTGGATGATATAATCCAGCAGGTTGGTCTTACAAGTCATTTTCAACTTGCTTCGCGAAGAGAAATCCGTGAGCCTCCTTCAGATTTGCTGAGTTCGGGCTATTTTCTGCAAATTCTGTCACCGTACAAGTGTTCTGCACTATCCTGGTAATGTATGTATGTATTTTTTCCAGTTTTTATCCGTTGGAATTTGAGTTATCATATGAAATGCATCTAAACACATAGTAGTGATTATGTATGCACAAATGACTTGATAAAAAATATTCAACATAGTAAATGTTAGTAGTAAACCATGCTGAACATAATGATGTAAAAATTTTTGATTTTTGAGACAGTCAAATTGGCACATTTTTCTGCTTATTTTTTGTCCTATTTGAGGTCCAATGAGCAAAAGGTAGAAAGGCAAAGTACTCCTGATATTGAGGTTAACCTTATGCATGAATAATTTTGATTTTTGATGCATATATTATGTATATGACTTTGGGGCAAGTGTGCTACTGAATGGCCTCCTAGACATGCCTATGTGCATGTGGATAGTCCTATTTTCAAAGGGGACTATGACAAATTTTTTCAAAATATAGGCATTGGGTAGTCATGCATTTTAACTCTATTATATTTTAAAGTAAATGCATGCATGCATATAGTCATAAAATGCATTCTAGAAAGCTCCAGGTAAGGAAATACCACACCCTTTTTGAGGTGATTTGGAGACTTGTTGTCCAGATATCATGGATTCGGATTAGCCGAGTAGTTCCCGTAGGACCACTTTTGGTATACGGAGGAGGGCTTCTGAAGTACCTCTACCCCGTTCTGTCAGACAGCCTCGTCGATTGGTGGAGGCCGTGATTCGTCTAGTCCGGGCTGATGTCCCAGACATTGAGGATGAGGAGGAGGATATTCCGATTGAGGATCCCGTTGCTGCTGTACATGTTCCCCGTAGGGAGCTCCCGAGTATTCAAGTGGCAAACCCAGAGCTGCTGGGTGACTTGAGCAGACATCCCTTGATGTACTTGCATGCTAACGAGGTATGATGTTAGATATTGATCTTCATTCTTTCCTATTGATGAGGAGCAAAGGGTTTTGATGTTGATATGCATTTCATGCAGGTTCCTGGTTTCACACAGCCTCGAGGGAACTGGTTCAGCATACATTCCATGTATCAGGCTCTTCATCCTGATTACAGAGCTGTGGTGCATGATTAGGGATTTGGGGCATTCTTCTCCATCCTTCCCCGTCGTTGTCCTTGGGGTTACCTCAGGGCATTATCTGAGTGATGGTTTCATCAGATTCAATCACTCTATCTGTTGGATTGTGAGGTGATGATGACGCCGATGGATTGGCGATTTATCACAGGTATGGAGTTTGGAGGGGAGCCAGTGCCTTGCATGACAAATATTACCCCTACTGCCGTCAGATCCTTGTTAGGAGTTCGGCGAGGCGCCAAGTAGGGGGATCGTTGCTCAGTCCTTTGAGCATAGATGCTATGAGCGGGCTTTTGAGTGAGCCCATGCCTGATGATGTCAGAGTCAGGGATCGCATTCTTCGGTGATTGTTCCTGATGATCATTAGAGGCTGCTTCATAGCAGATAACTCTTCTACGGCGTCGTTCACTTTGATCAGCGCCACGCGTCATGTGGACCGTATTGGAGAGTATGATTGGGGTTCCTACACCTTTGCCTATTTCCTCCGGGGGCATGCGTGCATGTCTCATTCGCGTGGTTTGACCGAGGCTTGGCTGAAGCTTCTACCCATTTCTACTGGTGAGTATTTCTCTTGTCATTTCCCATTTCTAAGTTAAGAGTGTTTACTGATCGCAGATGTTTTGCCATTATGTTGGCAGTTTTGGTCCTATGAGAGGCTCCCATGCTTGCGTCTTGTGAGTGTGTTAGGTTTAGATACCTATCCACGAGGACGACGATGGTATCATTTTATTTTACCGGAGGTTCCTCAGAATGAGGGTTTCACTTCATCGCCAGATGCAAATTGGAGTTCTTGACCGACACCATCATACGTGACTCCTATTCGGGGAACACTTGACCATCGGCTTTGAGGATGGATACCGAATCGAGTTGAGTATGTGATTTCCACCAGGAGAGTTCCTCTCTTCACAGATGGAGGCTGGGAGCTCTATTTAGGAGAGCGTGCTATTAGGAGCACCACATGGGAGATTCGTATGCCGATCTTGCCTCCTGTTAGGCGTCATTGGCCTATATCGCAGTCACCCATCACTGACATCCCATTGTTGGGGGTTGACAATTTTGCATTGTCAGAGGGTCCTTGCACTCAGGAAACGTTCGAGCGTTGGTGGTTCCCTCGTACTATCGGAGCCCAGTCCCGCGCCACTCAGTTCATGGGGGATATGGTTCCAGGATCCGTGATGATAACAGATTAGATAGCTTGTGTCAGAGATCTGACTCATATGACACAGATTGATAGTTTGACCCGACAGTTGGACCAGGCACACATATTTATCCGGTATTTGGGTAGAGATCCGGCAGAGGAGGCTTCATTTGATCCTTCCAGCTCAAGCGCTGGCCCCTCAAATGACCCATTCGGTTTTACCGGTACAGATCCTCATTTATATAGGCCTGACATCCCTGTTGATAGAGATCCAAGTGACTCAGGAGGAGTTACATCAGGTGGACAAGATTGATGATGTGGACATCGACACCATTGTCTTCTTCTGATGTGTATTCTCGTTATATCTTTTGATAGGCCTCTGTTAGCTATTGGGTGGCTGTGCCCCATTCTCGCTATATCTTTTGATAGGCCTCTCATTAGTAGTAGGGCGTCCCGTGCCCCATTTCCTCAGTTTGTAGTGTCTGAGAGATGATGTATTAGATGATGATATACTTAGGAATGTATGCACGCTTTTCATTCCTCGTATCATATTGCCATCTATTATCTCGCTATATATATATCATGTTATGCATATGTATGTATGTCCGAGATATTCAAAGATTAACCCTGGATAGTCTTATGACACGGCCGTATATATGTCTTCTTCAACAGTTAGCTATATAGATCATACCCCACCATCATTGGTGGCATTTGGTATGCGATCGTGGTATGATAACATGTCACCATCAGACAGGGTGACTGTAGATCATTTGATGCAGCATACATTGACATTATTGATATTTCAGGTTCCCGCAGGGTTTGTGGAATGGATGCTAGAGTATTGGGTACCGGATAGGCAGGTTTTCCGATTCGGGACCTGTGACGCCCCCAAAATAGGTCCATTCCATCCAACCCATTCTGAGTCGCCAAATACATGGTACAGAAAACAACTACAACTTTATTACAACAATTGTCGTGCAAAATACAACAACATAAATGCTGTGAGTTTTGATACAAATATATACCAACTGTGACTCATGTCCCAACTGTGGACAACACCTCATAATGATACCTTACATAAAGGTATAGTCAAAAACTATTTTAGAAATTAGAATCTTTGGGAAGTGCTCAAGGAAACCATCATACATGGGAGGCCATGCATATAGGTTATGATGGATATCATATGACCATAGAATTATCCTTGGTTGACCCAATAGTCCCCAAAGAAAAATGAGTAGATTACTATCATATTCTTCCCAATGGTGAGTCTTCTCTTGACATATCATTATCTCCACTGTCTCTAATTGAGTATTATACTCCAAACAAACACCAAGATTATATAGGTAGTGCTTGTAAATATACTCAGCAAGTGGATGAGTACAACCCTATCTTATGATGACACGAGGTTGTATGTCATTAGACATCTTGTATGATAGTGGCAAAACACCCTTCCAAGTTAAATTCACCTCACCCTCAACATCTATGACCACCGCTTCTATTCCCCTCATTATTCCCCATTGTCTCTCAAATTACACTTTTATTACACGAAAGGAATTGTGAAGCAAAAGGGTGAAACACAACTAGCCCAAGAAAAAATATTCTCGACTAAAGATAAATAAATTATCAATAGCCTTCAACAAAGAATAAATCGTAGATTTAGAACATATGGTAGATGATAAAACTTTTCAACCATAGTTGTAATGGAACGAAGCAATCCATTAGAAGAGTCAAATAGACCATAAAATCTATTATCTTCTCCATGTTAAAAGTCCATCAACAATGTTTTATCCTTGTAACATTAATCAACAATTCCTGTCCATAATCACGTGTATAACTCATAATCGTAATTGTAGTTCTAAATTCCTTTCCTCATCCAAGACAAAGTTAATTTTCACCACCTGAAACATCAAAGATCATGGTTATACCAAATCACAGTTCCTGTTCATAATTATACCGATAAATTCATCTTTGCACTACGGGCCAGATATATTCATCAACAGTTCATCTTTGCACTACTGGCCAAAGATATTCAACAACATGTCACCTTTGCACTACAGGCCAAAGATATTCATCAGTTGGTCATGTTCATCAAAATACCTGTTCATCTTCGCACTACTGGCCAAAGATATTCATCAGAAATCATTCATCTTTGCACTACGGGCCAAAGATATTCATCAATAAGTCATCTTTGCCAACGATATTCATATCTCAAAGAAATATATAATCATTTCAGAATTTATATAAACAATAATTATAACCATGTTGATCAATTCACCTTTGCACTTAAGCTAAAGATATTTAATTATAAATTCAATGGTCATGATCATACTAGTCACAATTCAACTTTTCACTACTGGCCAAAGAGAATCCTAGTCATGATCATACCAATAATCTACCCATATTTACACTCCAAAGGAAAGAGAATTTCAACATCGTGGTTATAAAATGTTATATATGATAATAAAATCAATATAATCAATATATAGTTTTAATCTCCAGAGTAATATTCATAAATCAACTATAATTTGGTTAGAAAAAGAAACCAATTTTGTAGTGAATAGTACCCGTGAATAGTAACTCGTGAATAGTAACTCGTGAATAGTAACTCATAAATAGTAACTCATGAATAGTAACTCGTGAATAGTAACTCGTGAATAGTAACTCTGACATGAAAAGTTCCAAATTTGATAAAAAGTTCCAACCAATATTTCAGCATAATGATATTGAAGAAATAATATCATTTTAAAAAAAAATAATATCCCTTACAATTCCTTAAAATTCCTTACTATCCCTTACCTCAAAAGAGCAGTACTTCTGACTGGAATAACGCTGAACGAACTTGCACCGTATAGCAACACTCAAGATATCAAAATACTCACAAGAATACACTCGATAATATAGAGAGAGAAATAGAGAGAAAACTTCAGTTTCTGGTGTAATTTTCAATTCTAACCTAAGCACCTATTTATAGGAAATTGCTTAGAACACCAAAGCAGAAAATTTAATATAATAATATTATTATTATTTCACAACTTCCTACGCACACTCATTGAATCCAACATCATCCATCTACTCAAATAAAAACAACAAAAACGTTTTTCTTAATAAAAATTATTAAAACTTCAAAAATCAATTATTCCGGAACTTCGGAACTTCAATAATTCATAATATATAGCCCTTTTATCAGAAAATTTGAATCTCGCGACATTTTATAGGAAATTCAATTCTCTACAACTTTGCAGAAGAAAGTTTTTCCAAATTCCAAACAGAAATTTACCGAAATCCACATACGGATGATTTTACAGGCTATAATCAAATTTCAGTCAAGAAATGAGGTCCACCGACACACAAAACATGTGTTAATCATTTAATGCAACAAAAATACTCTTCCTCCTCATATACTCATATATCACACATTCATTGTAAAAATATCATCATTATTATATTATAATAATAAAATATTATTTTATCAGAAAAAAGATAAAAATATAAATTTTCAACAATTGTCACTTTAAAAATTTTCTCCATCTATATCCACATAAAATGAATATTTTTCTTATCATATAAATCAATAATTAATTATTTACAAATAATATTACAAAATCATAATATTGACAACCAGGCGCTCCTCAGAAAGAGGGCTTTCCATAAAGAATTTCTCCTTCTTGTCATGCCGCAATTAGGTGACCAAACCTCTCCTTGATGTAACTTTCTAGACATTGCCAATAATGTTTTCTAATAATATTATTCGGATAATATGAATTATTGCTTCGATAATGGAAAATACCGTGTGTAGTGACAATTATTAAAACAACAATAATATAAAATATCAACACAATAATTATCAATCAATAAAATATCAAGAATAATTATCAGTAACAATTATTGAGTAAAGGCCTTCTTACGTAAGAATCAATAATTCAAAATACTGCATAATCTGCAGTGCATTCTACAAAGGCAACAACGCAGTATTCCAACAGCTTTTAATTCGATATAATTACGCCGTTATTTATTAAACTCAAATTTGTCATTTTCTTCATCCGATGCTTATTTTGTTATGGGGCCCAAATGAAATGGTCAAAGATTTATCGTCATTTAATATTCCCGACGTAAAGAATATTCAACGACCAAACGAATATTCCTTGACAACAATGAATATTTTATAACCACTTGCTTATTTGAAATATTTATATATATCACCCTTAACTTTAACTTTTATCAATTTAACCATTTACTGAATAGTAATTATAAGAAAAATTGAATACTTTTATTTCATAAAATTCAGGGTCTAACAGGACCCATGAGTTGACTCCTACTCAGGAGGAGTATGCACGATTGACGATGCTGCTATTAGACAGACCTTGCGTGCATATGGCTTTGGGAGACATGAGTAGACGGTTCATGACTCTCACTGGATTGCGGCGTAGAGTAGTGCAGGATGAGCTGACATCTAACCATGTGATATCCCAGCATTTTCTGTATGACATATTTGGCTCTGAGGATAGCTATTCACGACATTCTGAGGATTTCACCGCACCGAGGATCATTGGCATTTAGCCAGGGTTGATGTCTTCTTTATTATGCGTCTTCGTCAGATATCTATATGCCACGGTACATGGATGAGATAGACATAGGTGTCATCATGGCCGTGAGAGCTCTCAGGGAGGGTCGTACCATTATACCGATGATCATAGCAGAGATCCTGCGATCAGCCACCTACTGCTGCACTTATCCGACAGGAGTGTTCACAGGTAATTTGGTCTTGCTATATGTGTGGTTTATGTCACACTTGAGACCGATTGGCATTCTTAGATGGCATGGGTATTGGTTCACCCATGATATAGCCATGTCATACTCCTTTCAGCCATCGGAGTGTACGGATGCTGTGTCTTGGTCCACATTTTTGGCGGATATCAGAGATCCATTCGTCATATTGTCGTGTTCGGGGCTTAGCTCACCATACAACTTTATTACTCATGCTCCGGGCATGGACTACCTCCCTCTGGCTGGTTTGAGGGGCATGACTACTTATCACCCGCTAGCCGTGATGTCCCAGTTTGACCAGTTTCAGGACTTTCATCCTTTCGAGGGGGCGATAGGTCAGCGTTCAGCTTCTCGATATCTTTCAGTAGAGGACCGATCCCGGGTGTATGTTTGTTGGGATCAGCGTGAGATAACTGATTTTTCTATCAGTCATCCAGGTTGTTCTGCAGAGTATTCCGCATGGATGGAGACATAGATTTTATCGGCTGCAGCAGTATCCACAGTACCGGATATTGAGTCAGATGATGTAGAGCCCATGGAGGACATTGATTCCCACATCGAGGAGGAGTCAGGTACTGGGTTGCCAGCATCTCTTTTAGATTTTCCCAAAGACAAAGACTGCTGTGATTCAATGTTCAAAGACAATGCTTTGAGTAGAGTCTTCATCTGATGACCTTTGAGAGAGATTAAGCTCGATCTATGATGTTGACTGCCCTTGATGGGAGAGACGCAGCTTTATTAGAGAGAGACGAGGCATTAGCTCATAGAGATACCGCTATTGTTGAGCGGGATGAGGCTAGATCAACCAAAGATGCAGTGATAGTTGAGCGGAATAGTGCCATATCTGCCCGGGATGTAGCCGTTATAGATAGTACTGCAATGAGGTCCCTTACCATTGGCATGATTACAGAGATGAACGCATATATTGATGATCATATGGTCACCATGCAGATGGTTGCAGATCTGTTGGGTCGTGTGGATATCCTCATACAGGAGACCACAGCTTCGCCTCCTTCTTCTGAGAGGGACACCATGTTGGGCTTGTTAGCTCGCATACACGCTGATTTGTAGTTGGGCTTGGATTTTCCTGCACAGACTAGCTTAGACATTTTGTCATGTACAGTTCACGTTGTATATATCAAACTACATTATATATATGACAGGGAAATATATTTTTGGACCACTTCCCTTTTAGATATGCTTTGCTACTTGCTTGATATTTTGCCTGCTACTTTAGGGCTTGTGATCTTGATGTATTCTAAATTCCTCATGGGTGGATGGACATTGAGTTGCCTCTGGGCAGATTAGAATGGATCATCGATCTGTATGTATCCCTATCATCTTTGGTGTCTTGGGACTGGTTTCTGAATGGACATGTGGAGAGGAGTGTGGCTTTCCTCTTTGAGATTGACCGCACCACAGATGGTCGCCAATACTTCTATTTAGGAGAAGCCTAGTTAATTCCATCTCTTATGGATTGGTGTTGCTCTTCAAGGTATGACCGCAACATAGATGGTTGCCGAATTTCCTATTTGGGAGGAGTTTAGGTAATTCCATCCCTTTGGTCTGAAGCCGAATGAAACTTAGTGGTTTGAAGTTTGATCCCAGTACCAACTGACAAGGGTTTGTGTTTTGGTAGGGGGTGAGACCGCACCATGAATGGCTGCCTACGTATTCCTATTGAAGAGGAGATCAGGTCTGCGTAGTTCGAACTTGGTGTAAGAGGTTCAACGCTGTATATGGCAGGAATGGTGTAGGAATGTTTTTGGTTGTTTTTGTTTTTGAAAGGGTAGAAATGTTTTTGTTGTTTTTGTTTTTGTAAGGGTAGAAATGCTTTTGTTGTTTTTGTTTTATTGCGACCGGGCCATGTAACATGGTTGCCTACGTACTCCTATTGAAGAGGAGATTCAGTCAACGTAGTTCGCCTCGTATGCAGAAAAAAAGCGTGATCCCATGCCAGCAAGTCGTCGAGTGGGGAAGAGAAAGTTTAATCCTAGGTTGAGGATAAACTGTAGGTATGAGAAGTTTGATCTCATGTATGGGTAGCCAAACTACAAACGCGAGAGGTTCAATCCGTAGTGGGATGACCTAAGTTGTAGGAACGCAGAGGAGCCAGACTACTGTCTTGAAAAGTATGTTTCCCTGAGGGGCAAAGTGTGGAAAAGTTGTATGTGGTTAAGGGTTAAAGAACCGAAATGACTGGTGATCTGATGATCCAACACCAGGATGTTTGCTTGATGGCAACTTCAGACATAGTACCGTTTCATGGTGTCTGAATTGATGAGTTGTAGAAATTCATCGCCGTCCATTTCTTGCAATCTGAGAGCGCCTCCCGTCAATACTTCTTTGACAACAAACGGGCCTTCCCAGTTAGGAGCGAATTTTCCCTTAGATTGATCTTGGTTGTCAAGGATCTTCTTCAAAACTAAGTCATGTTGTTTAAACTGCCATAGCCGGACTTTTTTTGTTGTAGGATTTAGCGATCCTTTGTTGATATAACTGACCATGGAAGATAGCCGCGGTTCGCCTTTCGTCTATTAGAGACAATTGGTGATACCTGTCTTGTACCCATTGTCTTCATCCAGCTAAGCGTCTATCAACACTCCGAGGGATTTCATTTCAACTTCTATGGGGAGTACTGCTTCCATCCCATAAGTTAATCGTAGGTTGTTGCCCCAGTGGAAGTGCGCACTGAGGTTCTGTAGGCTAACAGAGTAAGAGGCAATAAGTCAGGCCAATCTTTGTGGTTGGCGGATATTTTTTTCATGATCTTCTTGATGTTTTTGTTAGCCACTTCAACAACACCATTCATCTTCGGATGATAGATGATGGAGTTAAGATGTTTGATGTGGAATTTACTGCATAACTCCTCCATCATTTTGTTGTTGAGGTTTTTAGCATTGTCTGACACAATCACCTCTGGTTGTCTGTATCGACAAATGACTTTGTTTCTGATGAAAGTAATGATGACTGCTTTGGTAACCCTGGGGAAGGAGGCTGCCTCTACCTACTTGGTGAAGTAGTCGATCATGGTGAAGATAAATCAATGTCCATTACTGGCTTTAGGCTCAATGGGCCCGATCATGTCCATTCACCACATTGCGAAGGGCCAAGGCGAACTTATATTGTGGAGTTCCCGTGGAGGGACGTGGATAGCATTCCCATGAATTTGGCACTGATAGCATCTCCTGACGTGGTCATTGCAATCAGCTTTGAGAGATAGCCAGTAATGTCCTGTCCTGAGGACCTTCTTGAAAAGGAGGGGGCCACTCATGTGGGGGCCACAGACTCCACCATGGATTTCATCCATAAGCCTTTGGGCTTGATCTTTGTCTAAACATCTGAGGAGACCTAGTCCTGCATCTCTTTTGTAGAGCGATCTCCACTCGGATAGAATTTCATAAAGAAGTCGATGGATCCGCTTTTCTCAGTCGGGCTCGCCTCAGCGGGTGTAGATCCATCTCGTAGATATTCCTTGATATGCTGATACCAAGGATGTTGGATGGGAGGTAGCTCATCCGATACTTCTTCAACGTAGTTCCTATAGGCTGGGGCCTTGTGCAGGGAAATTTTGACGCTTGGCAAGTGTTCCTTGTCTTATATGCAAATTAAGGAGGCCAAAGTAGCTAATGCATCCGCAAAGTCATTCCTATTACGACGAATGTGTAGAAAGGAGATTTCTTCGAACTCCAAAACCATCTCAGAAAAACTCCGCCATGGTAGGGCAAAGAAATGTAGTTCCTTGGTTTGATAGATTACGTGGATTGTCCGATTACCAACTCAAATCTCGAAAGACAATTAACCGCTTAATGACCATTGAATCGGGCAAGTTTTAGTTCCCATGAGATGCCTTCATACTCTACGTATTGTTGGTGCCGATAAACCGCAATTTGACTACGACGGATATCGTCTCTCTGCATCGGATACTAAAACTACTCCACCCGTAACCTTCCATATTAACAGCTCTATCAAAATACATATTCTATGTTTGGCGTGTATCGTACTGATGGTGTTGTTGAACTGTCATTACTCCTTCGTCGGGGAAATATGTCTCCAAGGGTCCCCTGAAGGTGCGGTGGCCAGTTGATCCACAATTCCTTGACCTTTGATGGACTTTTGAGTCACATATACGATGTCAAATTGTTGTAGGATCAACTGCCATCTGAACAGTTGACAATTTAACATGGGTTTGTTGAACACGTATTTGAGAGGATCCACGCGGGATATAAGATGGGTTGTGTGACCATGGAGATAATGCTGTAACCTCATGGAAGCCCATGCTAAAGCACAACACGTCTTTTTGATCAGAGTGTACTTGTGTTCACCGTCAAATCTTTTGCTAAGGTAATAGATAGCTCGCAAAATTAGGTATACGCCACCCATCTTGGGTCGCCACTTACATGGTACAAAATTCAAATACAACTTAATAATACAACTCGCCGCCCTAAGTACAATACTTACAAAACATAAACTTAATGAGTTTGAATACAAATATTGTATACTAGAGATTATACAAACTCAAAAGGAGTCCTTATTACAATTATTATTACACTATTTCACGTAATAAAGAGGACTACTAATGCTATCATCCGTCCGGCCACTCCGCTCCCCGACTAGTCCTCGCCACGCTCTCATTTCCTCAAGAGAACAATAAAAGTAAAAGGGTGAGCTCAACTAGCCCAAGAGGAAATATTATGACTAAGATAATGCGTAATATATTATCGTTAGCCTTCAACAAAGTTAAAACCGATACAATATAACAACCATCAAGTTTAACTCAAAATGAACAAGCAATCCATTAAAAGAGTCAAGTAGAGAATAAAATCTACTATCTTTTATGATTTAAAGGTTTTTCATCACTTTTATCACTGACTCAAATTTTAATAAATAATCCACATCATCGAATCACCCCGCACTACTACCAAGGATATTCTTTAGTATCACGACCACAATTATCCATGCACTACGCCAAGAATATTTGTGTATTCATTAATGGTCATGATCATGCCAACAACTCGCCCATCAATGCACTACGGGCCAATGAGGACTTTTTACCACATCATTTGTAACATTACTACCATGATTACAATCAATAATCCCTCGGTCATAATCATACCAAGTCCATCTATGCACTATAGGCCATGTATTTACTTTCAACAAAATATAAAACACGAGGATGATGACAATGATATAAGAATTCAATAAAACAAGTTCAAGAATTATTTTATCCAGAACTAATAACGCCCAAATTGTCAACATGATATCGCTTTTAGAGAGTAAAATTCAAGAATGCTCGTAAGAATATTTCCATGAAAAGATACTGATGAAGCGCAAATATCAAGGATATTCCACTAATTTCATGGAGTATAGAAGTCAAAACTTTAACCAACCGAGTATAATAAGGAATGGAATAACAAAAGAAATCACCAGTATGCGATAGATCATCACAAAAAAAGTTATTCCAATGTAATAATAAATAATCTAATCAGTCCCACAGAAAAAACGCATGTATGATATTCCAACAGTCAATAAAGAAGACTAATCAGTCCCACAGAAAAACGCATGCATGTGATATTCCAATGTAATAATAAAGACGCAGTCCCAGAAAACGAACGCATATGTGATATTCCAAATGTAATAATAAAGATTTAAATCAGTCCCAAGAAAACGCATGCATGTGATATTCCAATGTAATAATAAAGATTTTAACCAGTCCCAGAGAACGCATGCATGTGATGTTCCAATGTAATGATAAAGAATGGAACAATGTAAGAATTTCACCAAGTATAGGTAGCTCACAGATACAAAAGTTATTCCAATGTAATAATAAGAATGGAATAATGTAAGTTCTCTTCATAGATAAGAAAGAAATAATACTCCCTACCTTGGAAAAACTCGATAATCGAATAAGTAGTAGTATTTCTTTCTTCTTCTCTCTATAATTTCTCTCTATAATAATCGCCTAAAGCTTTTGTGAATTGGTGAGAAATGAAGGAAGAATGAGCTTCTATTTATAGGAAAATATAGTTTCGATAATCGCACGCTTGGGGCTCAAAAATTACAAAGACAATACCTCCAACTTTTCTTTTTCATTTTAATTTAGTCCCGCAAGTATTATCAATCTTGCACCAACTCCCCTAATAGTAAATAATGTGAATCAATAGTTCAATCATGTGAATCAATAGTATAATCATGTGAAAAAATACGAATTACAAAGATAAGACTCTCCATCTATACCTCAATTTTTAACTTAGTCATGCAAGTATTATCAATCTTGCACCAACTCCCCTAATAGTAAATAATGTGATTCAATAGTACACATATGTGAACAAATAGTTATATAAGCATGTGAATTAGTAGCAATTAATTGCTCATTTATCCGATAAATTACCCGATTTATCAATATAACCCTGTACATCAATTATCATCTAATAAATGTCGATTTTCACTAACACAAACAATTCCAACATAATGAAACTATTTTTATCAAAATATAAATTTTGAAATTTCAAAGTTTGATTTTTCCCAAAAAAGTCAACTCGCTGACTTTTTGACCAAATAGTGAATCCCGAAAATTTTGTGTTTATAGACTATTTTTACTAATTTCGCTGCTCCCGACTCAAATATCACGTCCGCTGCTCCAAATTCAACTCCTAACAACATTCATCATTAATATTATAACTCACAATATTTATCAACCAGTCGCTCCTGTGAAAGAGGGGGCTTTCCAATAAGGATTTCTCCCTATCAAGCGCAATTATTAGGTGACCAAACCTCTCCTCGATGTAACTTCTAGACATTGTAAATATTGCAGCTTTATAATATGAATAACTTTGTCGCCTCAAGTATTGATTTAATAAAAAAATATTTTATGCAGATGATACCGAACTATAATCAATCCATAATATGATAGATATGATGCAAAGAATTATCGTAGTAATAATCGAGTATAACCGAAAGTGACTTCTCACGTAAGCATCAATAATCAATACCGTGCTGCTACTATGCAACCAATGCGCCAGACATCGCATTTTTTAACACCGTGTGTTTCAACAAAGCTAATTCAGAAAACTTCCGCCGTTATTTTCATAAAGTATTTTTGTCGCTTTCAATCCGACAATAATTCCGCTGGGGGGGGTCCACCAATGATTGTGCTATTGTATTTAATATTCCCCGTTAAAACGAATATTCCCCACCAATCGAATATTATATAACAACTCATGATATTTGCAAAATTTGTAAATATTACCCACAACTATAACATTATATCAAATCCACACCATAATATTCAAAAAAATATATTTTGAGAAAATTTAATCTTTATTCAAAAGTTGGGGTCTTACAACCTCCCTTCTTATGAAATTTCGTCCTCTCAAATTAGGGTGCGACTGTATGTCAAGAGGTGAGGATACCTTGATTTCATTTCGCATTCTAATTCCCAAGTCATTTCCTCAACATCGTGGTTTCTCCACAAAACTTCGACTTGAGGTATAACTCGAGCGTAGAATATGTTCCTTCTTATCCAAGATTTTAACAGAACCTCTTCATACGCTAAATCTTCCTCTATTTCGTCCGGCTTCTAACTCAATAATGTGGTTCGGGTCTTTCACATATTTACGTAATATGGATATGTGAAAAACGTTATGAACACGAGACATACTTCATGAACGCAAGTCTATAGCCACGCCCTACTCGATCGAGGATTAAAATGGGCCAATGAATCGAGGATCGAGCTTTCTCTTTTTCCAAATCTTGTAACTCCTTTCCATGGAGCAACACGTAATAACACACGATCTCCAATATCGAATTCTACGCCCTTTCGATGAAGATCAAGATAACTCTTTTGTCGATCTTGTGAGGTTTTTATACGCTTTGATCATTTGAACCTTTTCCGTAGTCATACGCATCAACTCGTCCCCAACAACGCTGCTTCACCCACCTCATCCCAAAGATACCGAGAACGACACTTTCTTCCATACAACGCCTCAATGGGAGCCATGCCAATACTTGCTTGATAACTCTGTGTAGGAAAACTCCACCAATGGTAAGAACTTGTCCCAACTTCCTCAAGTCAAGGACACAGTAGTCTTAATAGATCTTCAAGAGTTTGAATCGCCCTCTCCGATCGCCTCATCCGTCTCGAGGATGATATGCCGAAGCTAAATCAGAAACTGCGCTCATATAGCTTTTTGCAAACTAACCCAAAATCTTGAAGTGAATCTTGGTCTCTCGATCGTAAACTATGGATACCGCATACCATGCAATCTTACAACCTCGCTTATGTACATACGAGCAAGACGTTCAAGTGTATAAGTTTCTCAGACGGTAAGAAATGAGCAGACTTTTGGTCAATCTATCAACAATGACCCAAATCGCATCTACGCCTTTGAGAAACTTTGGGAAGACCCAGAACGAAATCCATGGTAATGTGCTCCCACTTCCATTCTAGAATTTCAAGTGGTTGCAATGGACCTTTTGGTACTTGATGCTCCGCCGACTCGCTGACAAGTTAAACACCTCGAGATAAACTCGCTATCTCTCTCTCTTCATATTGCACCACCAAAATGTATGTCAAGATCACGATACATTTTGGTACTCCCAGATGGATTGCAAACGGTGTGTCAGCGCCCATCATGATTTTATACTTTAAATCGTGGTCGTTAGAAACACAAAGTCCGGAGTCGACTCAAGTATTCCTTCCTCATCGATTCTTGCTTCCTAAGATAAGACCTTCTCGCACTTTCTTCTTCATACGCATTAGCTCCGTGTCCGTAGCTTGAGCAACTTTAACTTTATCGATTAAAGTCTGCCTCTACTCAGATATTCGCCATCATCATATGGGTCCCCGAGTCTTTAACTCTATCTCCATCCTTTGCAAGTCACACAAAATGGGCTTTTGTGGTTGTGAATATTGCACTGCATCTCGATATGATCTTCTACTCAATGCGCCGCCACCACGCTCGCTTTTCCGTGATGGTATCGATGGTACGATCATAATCTTTCAACAGCTCAAGCCAACGCCATTGTCGCATGTCGAGTTCCTTTTGAGTGAAGAAATATTTGAGGCTTTTTACGATCCGTAAAGATCTCCACTTTCTCTCCATACAAGTAATGCCTCCAAATTTTAAGTGCGAAGATAACAAATGCCAACTCTAGATCATGAGTAGGATAATTCCTCTCATATTCTTTGAGTTGTCTCGAGGCATAGGCTATGACTTTCCCATGTCGCATGAGAACACATCCTAACCCTTTGCTCAAGCATCACCAGAGATGACAAATCCTCCGAACCGTATGGTATTGTCGTAACAAAATAAAATGAGTCTCCTTTCGAGTTCTTGAAAACTCTTCTCACATTCTCGCCCCAACCGAACTTTCAGATCTTTCCGAGTCACCGAAGTTAATGGAGTAGCGATTCGAGAAAATCCTTCCACGAATCTCCGATAATAACCAAATAAACCGAGAAAGCTACGACTTTTCTAGCATCGATTTTGGTTGTTCCCACTTTTGAATAGCTTCAATCTTTGCGTCAATCTGATATTCCATGACTTGATACTACGCGCTCAAGGAATGCTACTTCCTCGCCGTAACTCGATTTCTTTAACTCGGCATAAAGCTTATATTCACGGCTTTTTGAGTATCACCTCAAGTGTTGCTTTCATGATCTTCACTACTTTTGGAATAAATAAGGATGTCATCAATAAAGACGACCACAAAGTGATCCAAATATTCCTCAATACTTGGCTCATCATATCCATGAAGGCAAAGAGGAGCATTAGTCAATCCAAAAGACATGACTAAGAATTCATAATGCCCGCATCGAGTTCTCAAGGCGCTTTGAATATCCTCGCTTTTAACCTTCAAATTGATGATATCCGTAATCTAAGATCGATCTTTGAAAAAATTGTGCTCTTGTAATCGATCAAACAAACAGTCATCAATACGCGGCAATGGGTACCTATTTTTGATGGTGACATGATTCAACTCCCGATAATCAATACAAAGTCGATACTCCCATCTTTCTTCTTCACGAATAGTAATAGAGAGCACCCCAAGGAGACGATAGACGAATGAATGAAACCAATGTCTAACAATTCCTCGCAATTGGGTCTTTAACTCCTCAAGTTCAATAGAGCCATTCGATATGGGGCTTTGAAAATGGGTTTTGTACCGGGTTCAAGGTCGATACAAAATTCAACTTCACGCCTGGGGTAGGCCAGTAGTTCTTCGTGAATACGCCAGAAATTTATTAACAATAGAAATATCCTTCAAATTTGACGATTTTTGTTTAAATCATGATATGAGCTAAGAAAGCTTGACATCCGCTTTTCAATAAACGAATAGCTTTATGGCTTGAGATGACCGTGATTGATTTTAATGGTTTGGTCGCTTGAATTCGCATAATAGGTTTATTAGGAATATGAAAGCTAACAACCTTACGAAAAAATCATCAATTTTAGTATGATGAGTAGTTAACCAATCAATCCCTTGAATCACGCCAAATGCAAGTATTTTTAAGGAGATAAGATCGACAGTAACGTAAGTATACCGATTTGAATCAAACAAGACTTATAAACAAAGGGATGTAATGAAGGTTTCTCCTAATGGAGTTTCAACAGATAAGTCAAAGTCTAATTTCTCCTGAGTCAAATTTAATCGCTGAGCGCAAGTAGAGAAATAAAAGAATGGGTAGAACCCAGATCAAATAAGGTATAGACTTCGCCAGAGTTTATGATAAGCTTACCCGTGATGACCTCGTCGTTTCCTTGCTTTCTCGGGAGGTCACAACAAACGCCTCCCTCAGACTACCGGCTTTTGACTTTTCTCGGGACTACTTTTGGTGCCTCCATCCTAGCTGAACTTGTCTTCTATGAACGACAAAATCCAAGCCAGTGACCTTCTTCCACAATTATAACACGCTTTGATGGCATCGCGCAGCTTGACCGATATGTCCTCCCTCCGCATTTGAAGCATATGATAGGTGGTCGCTTCTCCTTCCTTAACCACTTGCTGTCGGTGCCGACGCCTTTCCATCATCATTGAATCTCCTTTTCTTGAAATGTCCATTTTACCGCTCGCCATGATTACCACCGGCGTGGTTACCATTTCGCATGTTGATTCCTCCACGCTTGTTGTCACCGCTTTCACGATCATTACCACTCGGTATTTTCATGTCACGGCCGCTTTCCTTGGTTGCGCTGACTGCTATCACGCCCAATAATCGAGCCCTATTTACAACATCCGAGTACAAACACGCTTTATGAGAAATAAGATATCGACGATTCCTGCTTTCAAACCTCTTAAAAACATTCGTGTCATTCGCCTCCTCATTATCGACCAAATGGGATGCAAACCGATAACTCGCAAATTTAGCCTCAGACATGGATTACCTGGCCATATTGTTTTGTTCCAACTTGATAAACTCCACCTCTTTCATGTGACGAATACTTTCGGAAAGTACTTGTCGTTGAATAGCTCTCGAACTTCTCCCAAGACATCTTGAAAAGGCCAGTCGGTACGCTTTTACGATTCCCACCAAGAATCGCCTTTCACGCAAAATACGAAGGTGGCGAAGGAACCTTTTGCTCCTCGAGCATCCCAAGACATCAAATATCTTGTGATCTGCTTTATCCATGCTTCCGCCTTTAAGTGGTTTAGGCTCTCCAATAAACTCCGTGGTCCCAGCCTCCTTGAATCTGCTTAATGCTGACCGTCCGAGAGTTTCCAATGTTTTACACCGTATTTTTTGAACAGAGCCACTCACCGATGTCGCATGAATCGCATGAAGCCTCTAAACATTCCATCGCTCATCATTTGGTTAAGTGTTGTTGTTTGTATGAGGATTGTCGCCTTCCTCGATGCACGCTGTCCTCGTTATTGATCCGTGGAGACTCAACGGCCTCCTCGTGGCTCCATTGATGTTCTCAACATTCTCTGATGCCATTTTCAAACACCGCCACAAAACAAGGGTTAATTGACATGCAACATATTATCACTATACTCCGACCGACCAATCAAATACCAAATAAACTTAGTAGGTCATACTAACGAAGGAATTCCCTGCCTCCCTCCTAGTTCTAGTCTCACATCTTAGCCAGTGATCATATCCCTAAGCTTTGATACCAACCGCGACGCCCCCAAAATTAGGTATACGCGCCACCCATCTCGGGTCGCCACTTACATGGTACAAAATTCAAATACAACTTAATAATACAACTGTCAGGTACAATACGACAAAAACATAAACCGTGAGTTTGAATACAAATATTGTATACTAGAGATTATACAAACTCAAAAGGAGTCCTTATTACAATTATTATTACACTATTTCACGTATAGTGAGGACTACTAATGCTATCATCTCGTCCGCCACCCGCTCCCCGACTAGTCCCTCGCTACGCTCTCATTTCCTCAAGAGAACAATAAAAGTAAAAGGGTGAGCTCAACTAGCCCAAGAGGGAAATATTATGACTAAGATAATGCGTAATATATTATCGTTAGCCTTTCAACAAAGTTAAACCGATACAATATAACAACCATCAAGTTTAACTCAAATTAACAAGCAATCCATTAAAAGAGTCAAGAGAAATAAAATCTACTATCTTTTATGATTTAAAAGGTTTTTCATCACTTTTATCACCGGACTCAAATTTTAATAAATAATCCACATCATCGAATCACCCCGCACTACTACCAAGGATATTCTTTAGTATCACGACCACAATTATCCATGCACTACGGGCCAAGAATATTTGTGTATTCATTAATGGTCATGATCATGCCAACAATCGTCCATCAATGCACTACGGCCAATGAGGACTTTTACCACATCATTTGTAACATTACTACCATGATTACAATCAATAATCCCTCGGTCATAATCATACCAAGTCCATCTATGCACTATAGGCCATGTATGACTTTCAACAAAATATAAACACGAGGATGATGACAATGATATAAGAATTCAATAAAACAAGTTCAAGAATTATTTTATCCAGAACTAATAACGCCCAAATTGTCAACATGATATCGCGCTTTCAGAGAGTAAAATTCAAGAATGCTCGTAAGAATATTTCCATGAAAAGATACTGGGATGAAGCGCAAATATCAAGGATATTCCACTAATTTCATGGAGTATAGAAGTCAAAACTTTAACCAACCGAGTATAATAAGGAATGGAATAACAAAAGAAATCACCAGCATGCGATAGATCAAGACATAAAGTTATTCCAATGTAATAATAAATAACTTCAGTCCCACAGAAACGCATATGTGATATTCCAATAAATAATAAAGATTTAATCAGTCCTACAGAAAACGCATGCATGTGATATTCCAATGTAATAATAAAGACGGAATCAGTCCCATGAAACGCATGCATACATGATATTCCAACAGTAATAATAAAGATTTAATCAGTCCCATGAAACGCATGCATGTGATGTCCCAATGTAATAATAAAGATTAACGCATGCATGCATGATGATTCCCAAATGTAATGATAAAGAATGGAACAATGTAAGAATTTCACCAAGTATAGGTAGCTCATGACAGATACAAAGTTATTCCAATGTAATAATAAGAATGGAATAATGTAAGTTCTCTTCATAGATAAGAAAGAAATAATACTCCCTACCTTGAAAAAAAACTGATACTGAATAATGAGGTAGCAGATTTTCTTCTTTCTCTCTAATTTCTCTCTATAATAATCGCCTAAAGCTTTTGTGAATTGGTGAGAAATGAAGGAAGAATGAGCTTCTATTTATAGGAAAATATAGTTTCGATAATCGCATCGCTGGGGCTCAAAAATTACAAAGACAATACCTCCAACTTTTCTTTCATTTTTAATTTAGTCCTCGCAAGTATTATCAATCTTGCACCAACTCCCCTAATAGTAAATAATGTGAATCAATAGTTCAATCATGTGAATCAATAGTATAATCATGTGAAAAAATACGAATTACAAAGATAAGACTTCCATCTATACCTCAATTTTTAATTTAGTCATGCAAGTATTATCAATCTTGCACCAACTCCCCTAATAGTAAATAATGTGATTCAATAGTACACATATGTGAACAAATAGTTATATAAGTATGTGAATTAGTAGCAATTAATTGCTCATTTATCCGATAAATTACCCGATTTATCAATATAACCCTGTACATCAATTATCATCTAATAAATGTCGATTTTCACTAACACAAACAATTCCAACATAATGAAACCGTCAAAGTGTTATATATCTTGTACTCTCAAACAAAATATATTTCAGCAAAATAAAACTCGCTCAATCATTAATGCAGTATTTAAAAGTAAGCGGTTATTATATCTACATAAAAAGATTTTCTACCATTTTGCCTTGTCGACCAATGCAAGGAATGCTATTCCAATTATAAGTGGTAAAGTTCTGTGGACCGCAAATTATGAGGGGATCGCTATCATCCTCCTATCCCGAATGATGGCCATTACATCCGGGCAATCATCGTTCTCTGTGTATCACTATCTGCTGGTATTTTGTTCATAACAGAGAGCGACGATGCGACACATCATTCGGATAACGTCTTGCTTGATTCTTTGCTTCACTTCCTCCAATCTAGGGACTGAACAAAGACTTCTTTCCTTCACCCATCAATCTTGGAAATAATATAGCCATCATGTCATTGGTAAACGCACCTTCTGCCAGAGGTTGTCTGCGGGACTCGAGTTTGAAGGCGAAGATAAATGCCGTGGTTGAAGTGAAGGAATCTGCAACGATGCTTATGAGGATTCCTATGACTAAAAGTTCTGGCGAGAATAGCCTTGATCTCAGTAAGACCCCAACTTTTGAATTAAAGATTAAATTTTCTCGCAATATATTTTTTGAATATTATGGTGTGGATTTGATATAATGTTATAGTTGTGGGTAATATTTACAAATTTTGCAAGCACGCAAAGTTGTTATATAATATTCGATCGTCAAGGAATATTCATTTTAATAGGAATATTCTGCATAACCAAGACAATCATCGGTGGACCAACAATGAATTAATTATCGTTGAGAAAATCGACAAAAATATTTTATGAAAATAACTGCAAAGTTTTACCGTTAAGAATCGTTGAAACACTCTATGTTAAAAGTACGATATACGCTGTGGTCGTTGATAAGAAGTATACCTATATCGATTATTAATCTTACGAAAGTCACTCGCTTATACTCAATTATCGCCACGTAATTGTTGCATCACATCTCTTATATTATTGATTCAATTATTGTCACAAATTATCATTTGCATAATATATTATATTATTAAATCAATAATTGGATCGACAAGTTATTCATATTATTATTTACAATATCGATGATGTCTAGAAGTTCGGTCACAGAGAGAGAGGTTTAATCACCGCTAATAAGGAGAAATCCATCGAAAAGCCCTCTTTTTCTCGGGAACGACACTGGTTGTTAAATATTGTGAGTTATAATATTAATGATGAATAAGTTGTGTTGATTAAAAATGAATTTTGATAGTTCCATTGTGGTCGGATTATTAATGTTAGTGGAAATCGACATCTATTCCGGTGATAATTGATGTCTAGGGTTATATTGATAAATCGGGGTAATTTATCGGATAAATGAACAATTAATTGCTACTAATTCACATGCTTATATAACTATTTGTTCACATATGTGTCTTATTGAATCACATTATTTACTATTAGGGAGTTAGTGCGAGATTGATAATACTTGCATGACTAAGTTAAAAATGGAGGTATAGATGGAGAACTATACGTAATTCGTATTTTCACATGATTATACTATTGATTCACATGATTGAACTATCGATTCACATTATTTACTATTAGGGGAAGGTGCAAGTTTGATTATACTTGCGAGACTAAATTAAAAATGAAAGAAAAGTTGGAGGTATTACATGTAATTTTTGAGCCCCAAACGCGTCTAATTATCGAAACTATATTTTTCTATAAATAGAAGCTCATTCTTCCTTCATTTCTCACCAATTCACAAAAGCTTTAGAGCGATTATTATAGAGAGAAATTATAGAGAGAAAGAAGAGAAAGTCTCGCTACCTCACTATTCCAATGATCCATTTTTTCCAAGGTAGGGAGTATTTTCTTTCTTATCCATGAAGAGAACTTCATTATTCCATTCTTTATTATTCTATTGAATAACTTGTATACGCGGCCTACCCTATACTTGGTGAAATTCTTCTATTATTCCATTATTTATCATTCTGCTTGGAACATCCTGTTTGTCGGCTTACCGGACTGGTTCCATTATTTATCATTCTTTGGAACATCTTGCTCATGCGCTCTGCGCCGACCTCCGTTCCGCCTTTATTATTCTGCTGGAATATCCTCGCTCAGACGCGTTTTACGCTTGACCGATTCCGTCTTAATTATTCTCATTGGAATAACTTTGCTCTGTACATGCGGGTCTATCGCATGCACGGTGATTTCTTTTGTTATTCCATTCTTTATTATACTCAAATGGTTAAAATTTTGACTTATATACTCCATGAAATTAGTGGAATATCCTTGATATTTGCGCTTCATCCAAATCTTTTCATTGAAATATTCTTCGAGCATTCTTGAATTTTACTCCACACAAAGAACTATCATGTTGATAATTTGGACGTTAATAATTCCAGGATAAAATAATTCTTGAACTTGTTTTATTGAATTCTTATATCATTGTCATCATCCTCATGTTTATATTTTGTTGAAAGTCATCTGGCCCATGGTGCATAGATGGACTTGGTATGATTATGACCGTGATTATTCTATGTAATCACGACCGTAATATTACAAATGATGTGGTAAAAGTCCTCATTGTCCCGTAGTGCATTGATGGACGCTTGTTGGCATGATCATGACCATTAATGAATACACAAATATTCTCGGCAGTAGCATGGATAATTGTGATGTCGCGATCTTAAAGAATATCCTTGGTAGTAGTGCGGGGTGATTCGATGATGTGATTATTTATTAAGTCGAGTCTCAATGATATGATGATGAAAACCCTTTAAATCATAAAGATAGTAGATTTTATTCTTACTGACTTTTAATGGATTCCTTGTTCCGTAGCAGTTAAACTTGACGATTGTTATATTATATCGCCTTAACATCATTGAAGGCTAACGATAATATATTCATTATCTTAGTTATAATATTTCCTCATCGGGCTAGTTGAGCTCACCCTTTTACTTTCATTGTTCTCTTTGGAAATGAGAACGTAGCGAGGACTAGTCGGGAGCGGAATAAATCACGGACCGGATGATAGATTAGTAGTCCTCACTATTCAAAGAAATAGTGGGAAAATAAATGTAATAATATTGAATTTGAGTTTGTATATTGTCTGACGATAATAATTGTATTAAAACTCATACTTATGTTTTGTCGCTTTGCACGCATTACGTTGTATAATTAAGTTGTATTTGTATTTACATGCCATGTATTTGGCTGACTCGTAATAGGTGATGTATACCTATTTTGGGGCGCCACATAGTCCAAATTGCTCCATTCTGCCTTAATAATTGAATTGGGTACTTGATACCTCGACAATCTTTTACCCAAATTTGTCCCAAGTTTTATGACCCCGTCCCATTAGGGTATACATCACCTATTCTTGAGTCGCCAGATACATGGTACGTAATTCAAATACAACTTAATAATACAACTGTAGTGTATAATACGACAAAACATAAACCGTGAGTTTGAATACAAATATTGTCTACTAGAGAGTATACAAACTCAAAAGAGTCCTCATTACAATTATTATCACACTATTTCACGTAAATAGTGAGGACTACTAATGCACCATCTAGACCATCACTCCATTCCCCGACTCGTCCCACTATATTCTCATTTCCTCAAGAGAACAAAGAAAGAAAGGGTGAGCTCAACTAGCCCAAAGAAGAAATATTAAGACTAAGATAATGCGTAATAATTTATCTAGAGCCTTCAACGATGTTAAACCGATAAAATATAACAAACATCAAGTTTAACTACAACTTTAATAAGCAATCCATTAGAAAAGTCAAGTAGGAATAAAATCTACTATCTTCTATGATTTAAAAGGTTTTTCATCACTTTTATCATTGGGACTCAAATTAATAAATAATCCACATCATCGAATCACCCCTGCACTACGGCCAAGGATTTTCTTTTAGTATCACGACCACAAATTATCCATGCACTACAGCTTAAGATAATCATGTTTTCATCAATCTGCTTACGATCATGCCATAGAACAATTCATCTTCGCACTATGGCCAAAGAGAATCCATAGCCATAATCATACCAAAACTTTCCATCAATGCACTACGGGCCAACGAGGACTTTTTCCACATCATTTGTAACATTACTAAGCATGATTATAACCGAATAATCCCTGGTCATAATCATACCAAGTCCATCTATGCACTACAGGCCACATATGACTTTCAACATAATATAAACATGAGAATGATGACAATGATATAAGAATTCAATAAAACAAGTTCAAGAATTAGCTTATCCAGGAACTGATAACGTTCAAATTGTCAACATGATACTGCTTTGTAGAGTAAAATTTAAGAATGCTCAGAAGAATATTTCCATGAAAAGATGCTGGATGAAGCGCAAATATTAATGATATTCCACTAATTTCATGGAGTATAGAAGTTAAAATTTAACCAACTGAGTATAATAACGAATGGAATAACAAAAGAAATCACCATGCATGCGGTACTGTGATGTGTTTATTCCAACAGTAATAATAAGTAATTCAACCAGTCGTGCAAAATTCGCACCGATAGATGTTCCAACAAATTAATAAAGACGGAACGAAGTCCCACAGAACGATGATAGACAAGATATTCCCAATGTATAATAATAAAGATGGAACTAGATCCCACAGAAATGCACGCATGATGTGATATTCCAATGTAATAATAAAGACTTTTAATCGGTCCCACAGAAAATGCTGCATGGTGATATTCCAATGTAATAATAAAGACGGAATAATAGAAGAATGTCACCAATTATAGGGTAGCCCGCGTATACAGGTTATTCCAATAGAATAATAAAGAATGGAATAATACAAGTTCTCTTCATGGATAAGAAAGAAATAATACTCCCTACGAGTTCAACAAATAATATTCCCTACCTTAGAAGAAATTGGATACTGGAATAGTGAGGTAGCAGGCTTCTCTTCTTCTATACATTTTCTATCTACAATAATTGTTCTATAGCTTTTGTGAATTGGTGAGAAATGAAGGAAGAATGAGCTTCTATTTATAGGAAAATATAGTTTCGATAATCAAGACGTTTTGGGGCTCAAAAATTACAAAGACAATACCTCCAACTTTTCTTTTCATTTTTAATTTAGTCCCGCAAGTATTATCAAACTTGCACCACCTCCCCCTAATAGTAAATAATGTGAATCAATAGTTCAATCATGTGAATCAATAGTATAATCATGTGAAAATACGAATTACGTGATAAGTACTCCATCTATACCTCCATTTTTAATTTAGTCATGCAAGTATTATCAATCTTGCACCAACTCCCCTAATAGTAAATAATGTGATTCAATAGTACACACATGTGAACAAATAGTTATATAAGCATGTGAATTAGTAGCAATTTATTGCTCATTTATCCGATAAATTACCCGATTTTTCAATATAACCCTGACATCAATTATCATCTAAATAGATGTTGATTTCCACTAACACTAATAATCCCAACATAATGGAACTATCAAAATTCATTTTAATCAACACAACTTATTCATCATTAATATTATAACTCACAATATTTAACAACCGTGTCGCTCCAAGGAAAGAGGGCTTTTCAATAAGGATTTCTCCTTATTGGTAGCCTTGATTAGGTGACCAAACCTCTCCTCGACGTAACTTCTGTACATTGTCAATATTGAAAATAATAATATGAATAACTTTATCATCTCAATTATTGATTTAATAATATAATATATTATGCAAATGATACTGTGACAATAATAATTGAATCAATAATATAAGAGATATGATGCAACAATTACTGTAGCAATAATTGAGTATAACTGAGTGACTTCTCACGTAAGCATCAATAATCAATATCGTGTGCTACTATGCAACCACGAGTATTACTCTACTTTTAACAATCGGTGTTTTTCAATAGTTAATCTGTAAAACTTCCGCCGTTATTTTCATAAAGTATTTTGTCGCTTTCAATCCGGCATAATAATTCCGTTTGGGGGGTCCTCCAATGATTGTGGTCGTTGTATGAATATTCCTATTAAAATGAATATTCCCCACCAATCGAATATTATATAACAACTTATGCATTTCGCGTAATTTATAAATATTACCCACAACTATAACATTATATCAAATCCACACCATAATATTCAAAAATATATTTCGAGAAAATTTAAATCTTTATTCATAAAATCTGGGGTCTCATATGTTCTGATTGCCTTTCTATTTTCCTGGATCGATGTGATCGTGTGGCGCCTTTAAGGGCGCGACTAGGTTTTGAATCTTTTCTGGACTTCAAACCCATCTCAACCATCTCCCGTGTTTGACCTTTTCGTAAAATGGTTTGCGATGCCGGCTAAAAACTCTTTCATAGAATCTGAGCTTCTTGTATGTCTCACGAAAGTCATGACCATCTCTCGATTCTATCATGGAAGGACTAACTTGGGCGTACCAAGCGTCTTTACCTTTGAGCATACTCTCTCGAAAGACTCGTTAGACTATTTCTTGATCTTGGTAATTTGATACCGATCAGAGCCATCCGAGATTGAAAGTCAGATTGAGTGAGGAAAGCATGTGCTAGCTCTTCCCACTATGGATCTTTGAGTTGTCTAATCTTGTGTACCACGAAACGAAGCTTCTCCGCTTAGACTTTTTGGAACAATTGCATTCCGAAGTTTTTTGTCCTCTCGCATAAGATCCAAGTTCTCCAATAAACACCTTTAAATGTGTGTAAGGATCTCTTAACTTTGTCATATTTTTCAAAGTCGGTGTTTTAAACTTTTCTCGGATAATGAACACCAGGAAAATGCAAAGATCAAGATATATAAACACTCCTGTGTGTTCCAATTCCTTTGATAAAGACGAAGGGTCTCTTCCATTTGAAGGACTTTCTTTATGATGTCATCAGTGTCTGGATCTCTAGTGGGATGGGCAACATCATGAATTTTGTTGGTCGTGTCCAACTGCAGTTCAGGTATTGTAATGAACTGAGTTCCCCCTTGTGTGGAGGATTCAGCATGTATGGGTATCTTTTGACCTTGAGTAGACTGGTGTAGTTCTTTGAGTAGAACAACCAAATCTGTAATTTATTTGCTTAATCCGTCGAATTCTTTGCGAGAAACTGGATTAAGTTCATTCTGATCTGATGACGACATGATTGACTGTAGGCCTGTAGCCTTTTTGGATTTTGACCGGGTAGTAGGTCCGATTGGTTCCCTGCAAAAGACTTGCACAGTTTAGTCTTTATGGGATATGTGTATAATAACATGCTATGTGATGTGTCCATTTTAGGAATTTTATCCTGCAAAACGGATGTCAGCTGTTTGTAGCATGTTAATTAAAATATGTATGTGTACACATTTCTTCATATTTCTCATTACATGGAGATATATATGGAATGTAATTACATGTAATTGTGTTTACAAGTAATTTGAAATGAGAGAGCATGAAGAGACTTTCCTCTATTTTGGGTTTATCAGAGGCTGACCTATCTTAGGTTACTCTCGCGGCTTTTTGGCATGAAGGTTCCCAAATCATCGCAATTTACTCAACGGGAAATTAATCCGGTCTTTCAACTGGAGCGAATTTGGGTGGTAACTTTCCTGAGCCTCGGGGAATTAGTCTTCCCACGAGTCTAGTAATCAAACATCGACGGGATAGCCTCCTGGTGGAGGGACCACACAACATACATTCACATACATCGCATCTCACCGTATGAAAATGATGACATGTGCGAAACACTAATATCACAAACAGATATGGTGCGAAGCACTAAGTGCAATAAGAAAATGCATTCGTACACATTCATCAAATCTAAATGCAACATCCACACACAAGCAGATAACAGTTTTGAAAAGATTGAAATAGCGGCTTAAGTCCTCTTACTGGAGTCCCCAGCAGAGTCGCCACCTGTCGACGTCGGGATTTTTAGTTGTCCCTTTCCGTTACTTGTTCTTTGGTGTTCTCATTTTAGGTGATATTTGTTTGAAAAAACAAGTGAAAAAGGGCCGACATGTATAATATCAACGATGGACTGTTAAGAGTCGCCAGTTGGTTTTTTAAATGGTTGTACCAACACAAGTGAAAAAAGGTTTGCACATTGACCCAGTGATGTGACATTGCTAAATGGGTCGGTGAAACCGAGATTCATTAGGGTCCGGGGACTTGGTTATGAGGAGGGAAGGTGTTAGGCACCCCCCGACATCCGTGTTACCACGGTGACCGCCTCTTTTCAAGAAACTATTATCCAAATGTGTGTGTGTGTATGGGTCAATGTGTTGTTATTTGGAAGTAGTACGAGGCCTCGTTCGCACCTATATACACAGGGTTTGAATTTATGTAAAAATTCAGTTTTTAGAAAGATATAGCAATGATGTTTTATAAAAAAAGGTTTTTCAAACCCTGATGCTCAATAGTAATTGAGACCTTTTACACTTCCATTTTATTAAGTGTTCGGCTTGATTGATTTTATTTTACAGATGCGAGGCATCCGTATGAAAATAATATACAAAATAATGCCGACTTCCTCGTGGGTATGAGAACCATCTGAGGAAATTCAGACACCGTAAAATAATTTACAAGCTACCTAATGCTGAAAATGTCCATCATGGGAACCGAATCTAGATCCAATAGGTTAAATCTATGATCACATGATTCCTAAAGCATATGATACGCAAATTTGTATGAAAGCGATGGCAGTATATATATAAAAGTCAGAATATATATATACATACATGATCACTAACCACGAAGCACCTCCATGGGGATCAAAATGTAAATAAAGTCAGTAAAGCTATCAACCGCCACGGAGGAAACTCCAAAGTGGACAAAACGTAAATAAAGCTATAAAAAATCTATCAACCGCCACGAAGGGAACTCTAAAGCGACAAAATGTAAAAAAAAGTCATATTAAAGTGATCAACTCGCCACGAAGTAAACTCCAGTGTGATTTAAACGTAAAGAAAGATGTAAAAGCGATCAACCATCACGAAGTGAACTCCGTGTGGGACGAATATATATATATATATATATATATATATATATATATATAAGCAAATAAATGCACCGGATGTAAAGTTCAGCTCTCATCGAATGTAGTCCGACAACAGCTTCATATATATAAATATATATATATAAAAGCAAGTAAACGCCTCGGATATAAAATCTGGGCTCATCGAATGCAGTCCCACTTTTTAATATATATAAGTATATATATATATATATATATATATATATATATATATATATATATATATATATATATAAAAAGCAAGTAAAAGCTCCTTGGATGTAAAATCTGTGCTCATCGAATGTAGTCCGACATACGCTAAATATATATAAGTATATATATATTAAAAGCAATGAAACGCCTCCATCAAGTCTAGGCTCATCAAACAAAGTTCGACATACGATTCATATATATATATATATATATATATATATATAAAATAAAATAAACGCCCGCATCAAGTTCAGGCTCAATCGAGGAATAACTCGATAATGTTAGTCAATATATATATATAATATATATGTATATACAAACTAAAATGAAACCACGGACCGAAGTCCAAGCAGCACGACTCTCAACGTGAAGAAGGGTGTGTGCAAAGAGGAAGAGAAAGGCTTTAAAGTGTGTGAGAAGGCTTATAGTTGACTGCCAAAGAAGACTTTTATATCTTTAAAGTGGGTAAATACTGGCTTTTGTAGGTACAAAAGTAGCTATATATGAGCTCACAGGTGTTTGAAATGAGAAAGTACATTGTATGGGATGAGTGCAGAGCAAATTGGGCAGGGCTTCCTCGCCGTTTTCTCTTGCAAAATGGCCACCCCAAGCCCTCTATTCATAGAGGGTGTGCGGCTCAACCGCAGGTGCACTAGAGGCAACCCGGGTGGGCCCGGGTTTCTCGGGTCTGGTCGTCTCGTAGTACATGCACTCGGGCACTGTAATGTCTGCTCGAACTTTCAGAAGTGTAATCCGGGCATTCGATAGAGGTATACAGGACCTATTTCAGACCTCCGTTGTCGAGAATTGTACAATTGCATAGGATTAGAGATTGTACGAAGTCATTGAAGATGGGACGACGCCCTCCGATCTTCAAGCTTCAAATTCCATCCGTTACCCCGCACAGTAGTCACTCGGAATTGGTTATCCTTGATTCTTGTGGGACATCGTTGTGTAGAGATGTGTATGAAATATTGAGACGACGTGGCGTGGCATCGCGTTGGCGAGATGACGATGTTGCCCTCACCGTTATTATTGCGGATTACCGATAAAGCGACGTTGCTCGAGGCTTCACCGAGATTGACTATCAGATTTATCAAGGTCCTCAATGTCATCTTTGAGGTGTTCCCGCCCCCCAAGGTTATATCTCGAAGTTGGTACAGAGTATCTCGTTGTGAGCGACGAGATTGAAGCTGGTTGCATTTGAAACAAGCATTTCCAGGGTTATCGCCAAAACTGCATTCCTTGGGGTTATCACCAAGGTTGGTGGCTATTCCCATGATTGGGACTGAGACTGGATACATCGGGGTTATCTCCAAGATTAATCGGTCTTCTTGCAGTGTGTTCCAGATTGGATCTCGCACGCCTAAGTTATCTCTCGAGGTTGGAATTGTTACTCCCAAAGTGTGTTCCGGTTGATCTTTGAACTTTCAAGAGTATCCCAGATGGATATGGATTGTCTTTTGTGGTTTCCTCTTAAAAGACGAATCATCGTTCTCGCAATGTTAAGTGATGTGATGGTAAAAAAATTTCGAGTGTCTACAAATATAATTATCATTTACATTATAATGACTAGACACATTAATTAATTTATGTTGTAAAATTACTGATATTATTGCTCCAAAGGGTCTTTTGTGTACAAGAAAGCACTATTCATAATCTGCATTATGCAAAAATGAATAGATTTTCATTTAATGCATTCACAAAATATTACTGTAATCGTGGCCCCATCAAAATTAGGCACCCAAAATTCAAAACTTTCATTAATTTGTAGTTAATGTAGGTAATTAATTAATAGTGTTTGTTTGTACTATTGTTTATTATTAATTATTTTATAATTTTTAATTTTTAATTTTTATTATTATTTTTAATATTTATTATTATTACTATTTTTGGTGTAGCAAAGAGTTTGCAAAAAAAAATTAAAGGTTTCATTGAAGTCGCCAGCCTGCTACCCAATCATGACCACTGCCGCATCGGCCAAAACTCAAAATGACTGTGCCACTTGCCTTACATTTCGAGCCCACCAAAACCCGGGCCATTTCGGCCCGGCCGTTTGCCAGGTCTAAAGGAAACCAATGATATGTTTGCCATAGGGTGTTTGCTTTATAGAAAAGGTGTTTGCTGTTATATGTACACTATTCTTATATAACACATTTATCTACCTTTTATGTGCATGTATTTTTATTCAAGAAAATAAGTTATGTGTTTGTTTTTGGAATTAAAATGAAAATAATTTTATATTTCTTTTAGTCATGGTAAATACGTTATTTTAGTAGGAATGAGGACTAGTACAAAGTACAAACTCTGCTACATGTGAAGCCAATCCTCCATCAATTGGTTAATTTTGAATTGTTTAACGCTTTGAGCAAAGAAAGTTTTTAACTATATGTATATATTTTTATTTATATAAATGTCAAAATTTGAATTTTTTGCCTTTGATATCTCGGGCAAAATTTAGTTGTCATGAATTTTTTATGTTGAGATTCATTTAGAGGCAAAGAACATTGGAGATACAATTAAGGTTGTCAATCATGCATCACTGCAAGATCATGCAAATTAAATAAATTATTTTTATTCGCCATAATCTCCATGAAAGGAAAAAAACACCGATGAAGACATGTTAGAAAATATTTATTATATTTCATGACTCGAATATTCTCCTACAACAACAATATCGAGAGCGTAAGTTCACAAAATATTCCTTTAAGCGATAAAGGAAATTATGTTCATAGAAGTGATATCATATATATCTTCTAGTGGCTGAACAAAATAATGAATTTTTGATGAAAAAACAACAACTCGTCCGACCGGTTCTATTCCATTTTCTAAAGTGAATGGAACCTCATTTGATAAAACATAAAGGAAATTATGGTTGTGGTTGTGGCTGTGAAAGGAACAATCAATATAGAAAGTATGACATTATAATAAGTATTTTTATTATATGTTTTATTTTTGGCATTATAATTAGTATTTTCATTATATGTTTTATTTATGTATCAAGTAATAAAGTTAAATTTATATTTTGCATATATAAATATGTATTGGCTAGAAGCTCATCAAACTTAATTAAAGGCTCTAGAAGAGCGATTATTCATCAAACTTAATTAAAGTCTCTGGAAGAGCGATTATAATGTTGTCAAATGGCACAAAACTTTGTATTGATGATGTTTTATATTATTCTGAGGCAAACAAAAATTTGCTCAGCTTTAAAGATATACGTAATAATGGTTATCATATTAAAATTAATAATTAAGAGAGTGAAAAATTTCTTTATATTACTTCAATAATATCAAACCAGAAGCTCATATTAGAAAAATTGCCTATTTTCTCTTCATGGTTATATTAGGGTTAAATGCAAGGTCGACCACTGAACTTTTCTGATATTTGAGTATTGAGCCCCTTTCTTCCTGTCAACGCAAACGGAGCCCCTTTCTATTCAAAAATTTGGACTTTGAGCCCCAGGCGCCACATGTGCGTTGACCTGCCTATGCGGCAGATCTGACATGGACATTTTTTTATTTTATTTTACAAGTGGACGAACTGACGTGGTAATTTTTGAAAATTTTCCCAAAATTATGTAGATGCCCAGATTCGAACACTTCACCTCTAATTTGGAGCTTTAGTGCAATAACCAACTGAGCAACATTGGTCTTGTTGTTATTATTTTGCAAAGATTTATATTTATAACTAAACAATTAAATTCCCAAATTAAAAGACAACAGAGATCCACAACAACTCCAAGTATAGCTTTTCCACAACAACTCCAAGTATAGCTTTTCTCCAAATTTCAAATTACTTGCTTTGTTCCACAAAAAAAGTCACATTTAAAAATATATTTTAGGTAAATTAAAAAAAATATTTACCGGAAATTATGTAATATTTAAAAAACAAATACGGGGCTAAAATATTATATATAATGTTTAATTAATTAAAAATATAAGTAAAATATTGTAAGACCCCAACTTATTATAAATAAAATTAAATTTCTTTTAATTATTATTGTGAATAATAAAGTGTTAATTTGATATAATGTTTTGGTTATGGGTGAAATGTGCAAATTTTGCAAAATAAGCAAGTGGTTATAAAATATTCATTGTTATCGGGGAATATTCGTTTGGTCGTGGAATATTCTTTCTGTCGAGGAATATTCGTACGACGGCGCAACCATTTGTGGGCCCCATAACGGATAACTATTGGGATGAAAAAATGATTAATTTGAGTTTTTAGAAATAACTAGCAGAAGTTATTACAAATAACACTTTGTTGGAATACCTTGGTGGTTAAAATACAAGATGTCTGCCGTTGTTGCACAAAGAGAACACAGCTTTATGCAATATTTTTGAATTATTAATTCTTATGTAAGAAGGCACTACTCAATAATTGTTAAAATAATTACTGTTCAATATTTTATTTTATTGGTTCAATAATTGCTGCGTTGATATTTTATATTATTATTATTTCAATAATTGTCATCGCACAAGATTTCCCATTATCGGATCAATAATTCATATTATTTGAATAATATTATGAGATAAAGATTATTGGCAATGTCTAAAAAGTTCACATCAAAGAGAGGTTTGGTCACCTAATTGCGGCTACCAAGATGAGGAAAATCCTTATCTGAAAGCCCCTCTTTCTCGAGAACTACTGGTTGTCATAATTGTGATTCTCGTAATATTATTTGTGAATAATTAATTATTGATTTATATGATAAGGAAATATTTATTTTATGTGGATATAATTGATGGATATATTTATTTTATGTGGATATAATTGAAGGAATTAATGTTGAGGTGTTTTTGTCGGAATAGTGGAATTAAAAATTAAATCAATGTTCTTGAGATATATTGTGTGAGTTATAATTTTTAATCTGACCGTTGGATCGTTGTGATTTTTGGATATGTTATACATATATAAGTTGAGTATATATCCGTAAATTTTGAATCGTTAAAAATGAACGTATAATTTGTTATGAATTTTAAGAGGTGACTGATTCGGAAATTAGGTTTATAAATAATTTTGGTGGAAAATTCTAGAATTGAGTGGGCCCCACTTATGGTTGGTGAAGAAATGTGCTGAATTTTATTTCAAATGTGGTGGGTGGAAATAGTAGCAGGTAAAGCCATCGTGCAGCAGGTCAAGTCTACTTTATCGTGCTACATTTTCCTATAAATAAAAGCTAAGTTAGAATTGAAAATCACACTAAAAACATAAGATTTCTCTTTTCTTTTCTATATTATCGAGCGTATTTTGTGAGTATTTAGATACTTTGTGAGTTTCTATTTATCAGGCAAGTTTCCTTCACCTTATACCGATATTCCGATCGTAAGTAATCTTTATTTTGAGGTAAAGGGATTTTAAAGGTTATTATGTTTTTCGGTTTAAGTATTTTTCCGACCTTCAAAAATTCTGGAAAAATTTGAAATGATAATTTGATGAGTTTTCTGGATTGTGTCCAAAAATGGCTATTTTTGGATGTATAGATTAGGAGTTATGAATTTTATGAGAAAAGACTATTTTAAAAGTAAACACTTATAACTCCTTGTGGTTTACTCAAAAATTGGTGAAATTTTTATTGGGAGTACATGTATATAACAGAAGTATACTCTGTAAATTTTAGAATTTTTGCATAAAAGTACAATTTATGATAAATGTCTAAATATTCGGCAGTTTTGGCCATATGAAAAATAGTAAATGAATTTTAAAAATTCCGGAAAAAATATATGTTCAATATGGGACTATATTCTGCTAAATCCCATAAAAGAAATATTTTTGGGACTGATTTGGTATTTTTCATGAAAATGAACTAGTTATGAGTAAATGAATTAAATATGTTATGTGAAGTAAGAAAATTGAAAAATAGGATTTTATGGCTTGAGAATCCTATATGAGGTATATGCAGATTTTTGATGAGGGTTTTGGTTATTGGTGATAAAATCTTATGAGTTTGGCATTTTAGGATGATTAAATGCATTATTTAGTAAAGTGTAAACAATTAAAATAAATTGTTTATAAGTTTAAGAAATGTTATTCTTTCAATATCATTATACCAAAATATTGGTATGTATTTTATTGTGGAATTTCTACCTTTTTCATGTCGGGGTTACTATTCATGAGTTACTATTCACGAGTTACTATTTACGGGGTACTATTCACGACAAAATTGGTTTATTTTTCTGACCAAATTATCGTTGATTTATGAATCTTACTCTTGAAATTAAATCCATGTTTTGATCATACTGTTTTTATTATCATATATAACATTTTTATAATCATGGTGAAGAAATTTCTCTTTGACTTGAGTATAAAGATGTATAGATTATTGGTATGATCGTGACTATGGGTTCTCTTTGGCCAGTAGTGAAAAGTTGAATTGTTGACTGGTATGATCATGACCATTGAATTTATAATTGAATATCTTTAGCTTAAGTTGATCAACATGGTTATAATTATTGTTTATATAAATTCTGAAATGATTATGTATTCCTTTGAGATATTAATATCTTTGGCCTGCAGTGCAAAGATGACCTGTTGTTGAATATCTTTGGCCTGTAGTGCAAAGATGACCTGTTTTTGAATATTTTTGGCTTGAAGTGCAAAGATGAACTGTTAATGAATATCTTTGGCCCGTAGTGCAAAGATGAATTTATTAGTATGATTATGAACATGAACTGTGATTTGGTATAACCATGATCTTTGATGTTTCAGGTAAAGATAGGTGATGAAAATTATCTTTATCCTGAATGAGAAGAGGAATTTAGAACCACAATTATAATTATGAGTTATTCATATGATTGTGAACCAGAACTGTTGATTGATGTTAAAGGGATAAAACATTGTTGGTGGACTTTTAACATGAAGAAGATAATAGACTTTTATAATCTATTCGACTCTTCTAATGGATTGTTTGTTCACCGCAACTATGGTTGAAAAGTTTTTCATCTACCATATGTTCTAAATCTCTGATTTATTACTGATGAAGGTTATTGATAATTTATTTATCTTTAGTCCTGATATTCTTTACTAGGCTAGTTGAGCTCACCCTTTTTCGCTTCACAATTCCTTTGAAGTAATAAGAGTGTAGTGGGGTTGGTCAGTGAGAGGGATAACAGGGGAATAGAACGGTGGTCTATAGCTGTTGAGGTTCTCCCTAAATAGTTATTGACTGTACCTTTATGTAAGGTGCCATTGTGACATGTTATCCACGGTTAGGACATGAGTCACAGTTGGTATATATTTGTATCAAACTCACAACATATGTGTTGTTGTATTTTGCACGACAATTGTAGTAATAAAGTTGTAGTTATTTTTTATACCATGTATTTGGCGAATCAGAATAGGTTGGATGGATTGGACCTATTTTGGGGTTGTCAAAGTTGGTATCAGAGCTTAGGGATATGATCTTTGGCGGAGATCGGGGAATAGAACTAGGAGGGGAGAGATGAGTAAATCCTTCACTAGTGTGTCCTACCTAAGCTTATTTGTTGGTCGGTCATAATATACGGATATTATGTGATACGTTAATTTATTTAATTAACTCTTATTTTATGGCAATATTTGAGAATGACAGCTGAGAATGTTAATAATAGAGTGAATAAGACCGTGGGGATACCTATAATCACCAACCATGATAATGTGATGTCAGACGAGGAAGGAATTAGAGATATTCTTGTGGTGAGGGAAGAATTAATAGTTGCACCCGAGCTAGTCGCAGAGGTAGCAGCTGAGATTGAGGAAGAAGAAGAACCTGAGGAGAATTTATTGGAAGAACTTTATGATCAAAATGTAGAATTGCAAAATCATATTCATGAGTTAGAATAGCAGGTTGAAGAATGACAGGCAGTCGTGGATCAAAATGATGCAACAATTCAAGCTTGTGTTACCCGATATGTGATGCTTGAACAGAAGCATTCTTTGGCAGAGTATAAGATGATAAAGCTGGAATCTGAGCTGAAAGAAGAAACAACTGAACAAGTGAGAGTGAGTGATGCATGGGTAAAAGCCGCATGACGCATTGATATTATGGAAAGAGATGTCCGATCTAAGAAGGCTAAAATAGATGATATGTATTTCTCTTTTTGGACAGCAATTGGGAGAACCCAACATCGAGTTTTGAATTACCCTGTACAGAGCGGTCAACCTCAATTTGATATGGATCGAAGATTCATGATTCAGATCATGAATCAGGAATACGACTGATAAGTGATATTTTTACTCACTTATTGTATATTAATCCATGCGAAGTGTGCCCACCTTGAGTACATTTCATTGTGTTTTAGTCGCATTTCACGTTATTTTGCATTTCATATACTTAAAACTCCTTTTAGTGAATAAGTGCAGGAATCGACGTTATTTTGGTGGAAATTGAGGCATCGGTGGCGTATATGTGTGAAAGCTAGTGGAAAGCGAGGATGTGCATGGCATGGGAGCATAATGAGGCATGGAAATCAAGCAAGCAAGAGGTTAAGGCATGAGCAAACAAGTAGCAGCAAGCAGCAGCAGAAGCATAAACCGGACTCGTGGATTTGCGGGACCACAGCCACGCTACGCAATGCCAATACAATACAAAGGTGCTCGTGCACCCGCCATGGCGGTACGACATAAGAAGCATTCTGCAAGTCAAGCGGCCGTAAGGCAAGCGAGATCATGGCACCATGAGGCGAGAGAGCGCATCACCACCGCGCTAAGACGTCTGGAGGCACTGAGCATACTGTAAGTCTCGCGGACGCGAGATAGATATCTTAGAGTCGCCGCACCATGCCACATGCGATGTCTTGATGCTATAATTTGTTTTATTTTTAATTAAGCAAATTTGATGATGTGTAATTGGTATAAAACGATTCTGACGTGTGTCAGAGAGGGGACTTGACTTTTATTACGTAACTTTCATAGTAGCAATTAGGGTTTACACCTTGGGAGAGAGTCCAACGGAGAACGAAGCCACAACGTCTTATTTTCTTCTTCTTGGAGTTCTTCACCATTGTGGATTTTGATTATTGTTAATGGAATTCTTTGGGGTTTTCATAGTTAATCATTGATTACTATTCAAAGATTTGGGTTTGATTGTTCTTTTCTCTTAATCTCATTTGCTTGATTATTGATCATGTTTAGTCTTGATCCCATAATGGTTTTTGGTTCCGCCATGAACTAAACTCCATTATGGGATCCTAACGGATTTTAATATGTCGTTTGGTTGCACATCTAAATGTTAGATTTGTTTTGCATATCATATGGATTATCTATCATGGTTGGTTTGTATGTATGAATGACCCGATAATCTTCATGTTAGTATTTGTATGGAATTGAAATGAACATATGAATATGGATGAAATCATGATAACATGCGAATATGGGGATTGCATATTTTGTGAAACAGATAGGAATATACTGTTTTGCCGTATGAGCTAGAATAAGGGTTGTGTTTAAAATCAATAGGATTGCAATTACGCATAGGAATATGGTAATTGTGATGGTATTGGTGATCACATAGATTCTAACATCTGTAGAATGGTTATAGTGCATTGGAAAATGGTTATAACTCGCTTTTATGCCCTTGGCTATTATCCTGTGATATGTGAACACTTTTTGCATGACATATGGCGATTGAATGAAATATTGAATGAAGTTAGGATCCCATTATTTCCACATCATATTTAATTCGTTTATATTCTTATTTTTAGTTGGTAATTATAAATGATTCAAATCAACAATTAAGTTTATAGTCTTATCATATAAATATAGTGAGTTAATTAATGCATAGTTGTCTAAAGTTAACAACTTTCTCTCGTGGGATCGATACTTTACTTACTCAGATTATTTGTTGACCGTATACTTGCATGAGTTAGAGCTCTTTTATAAGAACTATAAAAGAGGCAACAAGTTTTTAATGCCATTCTTAGGGAAAGACGTTAATTTAGATCATTATCATTAGTTTAAAGCTGTATTGTATGACTTAGACAATTCTATTCATTTCTTATTTCTATTTTTATTTTGTTTTTGGTTACAGGTACTTGTAAAGTTTTATGCACACACGATCTTCCAATTCAAAGTTAACACCAGCACAAGATAATATAAACGAAAAAGGTTGGAAAGCAAGAGTGCGCATAAATTTATAAGCACAGTTAGAGGGTACCATGGATGACTTTGCCTATCAATGGCCTTATGCAAATAGGATTCAACCAAGGACACAAGACTGAAGGACTCAATGTATTTTCTACATTGTCGTATAGATTAAACACTTTCGGAGAGGTTGGATGTTCTTGCAATTGACGCTTTCGAGAGATAGCGATTACATGTGAATAATCGTGGCCGGCGAGCATCCGAAAGTTATCGCAACATCAAGGTTGGACAAGTGCAGTTTGGGGGTGATTACTTCAACAACGATGTTTATCCTGATTATCAACAAGGTTGGGGGTATCACCCAGATTATGAAAGGGGTTATAACTATCAAGGTCAATACTGCATCTCAAGTCCAACATATCCATCAAATTTCTCATATCCACCTCCAATGCAATAAGAAGAAAATGCAGAGTTGAAGGAATTCATGTCAAAAAGCATAGCAGACCATGGAGAGACGATGATGAGTCAGGAGTTATCAAGCCAAAATCTTAATGATGGATGGAACAACTCATTAACTCCTCAGTGAATGGTCCTCAATACATGGATTTTGAAACTGAACAAGATAATTCAAGATCGGAGGATTTGTGGTTCAAAGTTGTAGCATCAACTGAGGAGAAGATGATTGAGCAAGAGAGGTCAATTCGAAAGCTTCAGAATCATATGGATCAAATGTTCGAAGCCTTGAACAATCGCCCTCCAAACAATTGGTGCTATGACATGGATGATGAAATCGATTGAGAGCCAGAAGTGTACATGCCACTAAATGAACTGAAAGGAGTGGACATTGAGGAGACAACTGAGGGTATGGAAAATAAAGAACATGCGCTGACTTGTATAATACCCCAAGTGCCTTCTCAATTAGAGTTGAAAAATTTAGCGAACTTTGCACACCCATGTCTCCTTGGTAGTCACATCCAAAGCAATAATTTCTGCGATTATGAGGCCTCTTACAAACTATGGTGGGCTACGGAAGAGATAATAGAAGAAGAAAATCTCGTTGAATCTTTCATGCCTCAATGCAAAAATCTATTCACAGATACAACGGGAGAAGCACCTGGCATTGCAATGGAACTAGGGACATCATGTACAGGAAATATGCTAGGTGGCTTCAATTCACAAATTCTCATGATGGGGAACCTACCAAAACACATAGCGGTTCTAATGGATGGAGGGTTCTTATCTAATCGTAGAGGAATTGGATAGCGGTGTCAAAAAAGAGTCCAAATTTAATCTGGACTATAAGTAGAGCGCCAGATGGGAGGCACCCCATCCAATCTTTCTCCTCCTTGTTTAATTCTTATTTACATTTCCATATTTAGTAGAGGTTAGATAGTGGTAAGTATTAATAATAGTTTGATTATTTCTCCTCTCAGGTTCAATCCAAATGCTATAAGCATTCAGGATCAAATGTCAAAAATGAAGTCGCCAAAGTATGGTGGTCATGCGCATTGCTGCCACCCTTCAAAGCCAAACACTGCCGCGGTCAGTAGCGATAGCTCGATCAGAAAAAAAAAATTGTTGAATTCTTAGAATTTCTGACTAAAGCGTTCGGACAGTTAGAAGCCCACACTCAGTTTTCAACTACAGAATATCTCAAACTTAGCCATCGCCTGATATACTAGTGGATCATGAGGAGGCGAACGGAGATGACATTTCCACTTAGGGGAGTATTCTTTCAATTTTAATTACAATGAGGGCATTGTTTATTTTATGTTTGGGGGTATTGGTGTACTTGCATAGTAGTTTAGTTGCATTTTATTTTAGCATGTTTAGTTTAATTTTGCATGAATATGTGTTAGTTAAAATTTTGCATAAAATTTTTATTTTTTTATTCATTGATAGTATGTTTAGTTTAATGTCTCACATAAATTCTTGCGTATAAATAGAAATTTTTGCCTAAGCCAATGATGATAGTGAATTGTGAACGATTTCAGAATATGTTGCATAACACAACGTGGATATAATGTTTTACACAATGCGATTCATGTGGCTATTTATATGCTTTCGATTTGCACAATTGTGTTCATATTCACTTGTAAGTCTAAGATGTGTGTCTTGCATTGCTCAATAGAACATGTAGATTTAAAATGAGAAACATGAGGAAATTGTTGTAGATTGTAGAGTCATTGAGGTGCAAATTTTGGGGAAACATGGGTATGATGTGTGTGTGTGTATATATATATATATATATATATATATATGCAACAACGTGACTAGTCTTAATTCGGGGCCCTGGCTACTTGAGTAAGTACGCCCGAGGGGATTGTCTCTACACCTAACGCCCTAAGGTCTTTCATGGTCTGGGAGTCGTTGGTTGAAAGCTCGCTAAAGGGTAGCAGTATGCCTAATGGATTGAGACATTGCACGGTCATGTGAAAAAAAAGGAAAAGGAAAAGAGCAAAAGAAAATAATCAATAGCTATAAACATCACGGGAAAGTGCGAAATCACCCTCGTGAGTAGCAATAAAGCAATAAACCCATTGTTGAACCTTTGTTTGCGGTGAGATATCGAAACAGTCTATGTGCATGAGTATACATGAATCTTGATTTAGATTATAATTTTCTGTGAGAAGCAATGTAGGATACATAATCTTTGATTGGATCAAGTTTTTTTGAACAACACACACACACACAGCATCTCTATAGCATTCATGAATTATCTGCGTGTATGATGTTATATCTATGGTTTGGTTTGAAATTATGTTCTGGAATCCGGATAGTTCACTAAGGTAATTTGAAATTTAAATTACATTATGGTCAAGATTATGTGAGACTAGTTTGCATCATAAAGTAGTTGAATAGTTTTGTAGTTACATATTCAAGTTGTTCATGCATATGCATTGCTTGAGGGCAAACAATGAGTTCAAGTTTGGGGTATTTGATAAGTGATATTTTTACTCACTTATCAGTATATTAATCCATGCGAAGTGTGCCCACCTTGAGTACATTTCATTGTGTTTTAGTCGCATTTCACGTTATTTTGCATTTCATATACTTAAAACTCCTTTTAGTGAATAAGTGCAGGAATCGGCGTTATTTTGGTGGAAATTGAGGCATCGGTGAGCGATGTGTGTAAAGCTAGTGGAAAGGCGAGGATGTGTACGCGCATGGGAGCATAATGAGGCATGGAAATCAAGCAAAGAAGAGGTTAAGGCATGAGCAAACAAGTAACAAAGCGAGAAAGCATAAACCCGGACTCGGGATTTTAGATACAAGTTGCAGCGGCGCGCATGGCAATACAAAGTAGCTCGGGCGCCATGCGAGTGCGTGCGGGCTGGACATAAGGAGCATTCTGCAAGTCAAGCGCCCGCGAGGCAAGGACCACATGCCATACCATGAGGCGCGAGCACGCCGTACCGCGTTAAGACGTCTGAGGCACTTGAGCATATCAAAGTCTCATGGCACCGCGAGAGACAGATATATTAGAGCCCTCAAGCACAAGCAAGCGCGATCTTGATCTCAGTAATTTATTTTATTTTTAATTAAGAAAATTTGATGATGTGTAATTGGTATAAAACGATTTTGACGTGTGTCAGAGAGGGGACTTGACTTTTATTACGTAACTTTCATAGTAGCAATTAGGGTTTACACCTTGGGAGAGAGTCCAACGGAGAACGAAGCCACAACGTCTTATTTTCTTCTTCTTGGAGTTCTTCACCATTGTGGATTTTGATTATTGTTAATGGAATTCTTTGGGGTTTTCATAGTTAATCATTGATTACTATTCAGCGTTTGGGTTTGATTGTTCTCTCTCTTAATCTCATTTGCTTGATTATTGATCATGTTTAGTCTTGATCCCATAATGGTTTTTGGTTCCGCCATGAACTAAACTCCATTATGGGATCCTAACGGATTTTAATATGTCGTTTGGTTGCACATCTAAATGTTAGATTTGTTTTGCATATCATATGGATTATCTATCATGGTTGGTTTGTATGTATGAATGACTGATAATCTTCATGTTAGTATTTGTATGGAATTGAAATGAACATATGAATATGGATGAAATCATGATAGCATGCGAATATGGGGATTGCATATTTTGTGAAACAGATAGGAATATACTGTTTTGCCATATGAGCTAGAATAAGGGTTGTGTTTAAAGTCAATAGGGTTGCAATTACGCATAGGAATATGGTAATTGTGATGGTATTGGTGATTACATAGATTCTAACATCTGTAGATGATATATGAGTTGGTTATAATGCATTGGAAAATGGTTATAACTCGCTTTTATGCCCTTGGCTATTATCCTGTGATATGTGAACACTTTTTGCATGACATATGGCGATTGGATGAAATATTGAATGAAGTTAGGATCCCATTGTTTTCACATCATATTTAATTCGTTTATATTCTTATTTTTAGTTGGTAATTATAAATGATTCAAATCAACAATTAAGTTTATAGTCTTAGCATATAAATATAGTGAGTTAATTAATGCATAGTTGTCTAAAGTTAACAACTTTCTCTGTGGGATCGATACTTTACTTACTCTGTATTACTTGTTGACCCGTGCATACTTGCATGAGTTAGAGCTCTTTTATAAGAACTATAAAAGAGGGAACAACGACGAAGCAGTTGAGGGTTGAATATGCCATATAGAAATGTATATTCCAATGGTAGTGATGACACCCAATGCTGCCCCAGACAAGTCAAAGCCGGGTAGTTCAAGGTAAAGTGGTTGTCATGACTTCCCAACAAGTGAGGAACCCAAATAAAGTTATCACAGGAGATGTGCAATGGAGAAATCATGATGACCGGGGAGATAGAATCTGAAATGATAGCAAGGTATTCTCAACTCTTCGAAATACCAGGTACGTAAATTTCGGGGACGAAATTTCATAAGGAGGGGAGGTTGTAAGACCCCAACTTATTATAAATAAAATCGAATTTTCTCTAATTATTATTGTGAATAATAAAGTGTTAATTTGATATAATGCTTTGCTTATGGGTGAAATGTTCAAATTTTGCAAAATAAGCAAGTGGTTATAAAATATTCATTGTTATCGGGGAATATTCGTTTGGTCGTCGAATATTCTTTCTATCGAGAATATTCGTATAACCAAGCAAATACCATTTGTGTGCCCCATAACTGGATAACTATTGGATGAAGAAAATGACAAATTTGAGTTTTTACAAATAATCTACAGTAGTTATTACACAATTAACACCGTTGAATACCCGTTGGTTAAAATACGATATCTGGCGTGGTTGCACAAAGAAGAGCACACGGTTTTTGCACAATATTTTTGAATTATTAATTCTTACGTAAAGAAGGCACTACTCAATAATTATTACGAATTCTTTGCTCAATATTTTATTTTATTGGTTCAATAATTGTTGCGTTGATATTTTATATTATTGTTGTTTCAATAATTATCACCGCATGATATTTCCCATTATCGGATCAATAATTCATATTATTTGAATAATATTATGAGATAGCATTATTGGCAATGTCTAAAAAGTTCTGTCAAGGAGATGTTTGGTCACCTAATTGCGCGCCAGTAAGAAAAAATCTTTTTCGGAAAGCCCTATCTTTCCTGGTAACGGCCTGGTTGTCATAATTGTGATTCTGTAATATTATTTGTGAATAATTAATTATTGATTTATATGATAAGGAAATATTTATTTTATGTGGATATAATTGATGGATATATTTATTTTATGTGGATATAATTGAAGGAATTAATGTTGAGGTGTTTTTGTCGGAATGGAGGTATTAAAAATTAAATCACTGTTCTTGAGATATATTGCGTGAGTTATAATTTTTAATCTGATCGTTGGATCGTTGTGATTTATTGATATGTTATACATATATAAGTTGAGTATATGTCCAAAAATTTTGAATCGTTAAAAATAAACGTATAATTTGTTATGAATTTTAAGAGGTGACTGATTCAGAAATTAGGTTTATAAATAATTTTGGTGGAAAATTCTAAAATTGACTGGGCCCTACTTGTGGTTGGTGAAGAAATGTGCTGAATTTTATTTCAAATGTGGTGGATGGCAATAGTAGCAGGTAAAGCCATCAGGTAGCAGGTCAAGTCTGCTTCGGCGTGCTAATATTTTCCTATAAATAGAGGGCTAAGTTAGAATTGAAAATCACACCATAAACATAAGCTTTCTCTCTTTCTCTCTCTATATTATCGAGTGTATTTTGTGAGTATTTAGATATTTTGTGAGTTTCTATTTATCGTGCTGCAAGTTTTCTTCACCTTATACCCGATATATTCGATCGTAAGTATGAATTCTTTTTTGAGGTAAGGGATTTTAAGGGTTATTATGTTTTTCAGTTTCATAATTTTTTTGACCTTCAAAATTCTGGAAAAATTTGAAATGATAATTTGATGAGTTTTCGATTGTGGTCCAAAATGGCGATTTTTGGATGTATAGATTAGGAGTTGTGAATTTTATGAGAAAAGACTATTTTAAAAGTAAACCCTTATAACTCCTTGTGGTTAACTCCAAAATTGGTGAAATTTTTATTGGGAGTACATGTATATAACAGAAGTATAATCTGTAAATTTCGGAATTTTTTCACAAAAGTACAATTTATGATAAATGTCTAAATATTCGGCAATTTTGGCCATATGAAAAATAGTAAATGAATTTTAAAAATTTCGGGAAAAATATATGTTTAATATGGGACTATATTCTGCTAAATCCCAGAAAAGAAATATTTTTGGGACTGATTTGGTATTTTTCATGAAAATAGACTAGTTATGAGTAAATGAATTAAATATGTTATGTGATGTAAGAAAATTGAAAAATATGTTTTTATGGCTTGAGAATCCTATATGAGGTATATGCAGATTTTTGATGAGGGTTTTGGTTATTGGTGAAGAAATCTTATGAGTTTGGCATTTTAGGATGATTAAATGTATTATTTAGTAAAGTGTAAACAATTAAAATAAATTGTTTATAAGTTTAAGAAATGTTATTCTTTCAATATCATTATACCGAAATATTGATATGTATTTTATTGTGGAATTTCTATCTTTTTCATGTCAGGGTTACTATTCATGAATTACTTACTATTCATGAGTTACTATTCACGGGGTACTATTCACGACAAAATTGGTTTATTTTTCTGACCAAATTATCGTTGATTTATGAATCTTACTCTTGAAATTAAATCTATATTTTGATCATATTATTTTTATTATCATATATAACATTTTTATAATCCTGGTGAAGAAATTTCCCTTTGACTTGAGTGTAAAGATGGATAGATTATTGGTATGATCGTGACTATGGGTTCTCTTTGGCCAGTAGTGCAAAGTTGAATTGTTGACTGGTATGATCATGAACATTGAATTTATAATTGAATCTTTAGCTCAAGTGCAAAGATGAATTGATCAGCATGGTTATAATTATTGTTTATATAAATTCTGAAATGATTATGTATTTCTTTGAGATATTAATATCTTTGGTCTGTAGTGCAAAGATGTCCTGTTGTTGAATATCTTTGGCCTGTAGTGCAAAGATGACCTATTGTTAAATATCTTTGGCATGTAGTGCAAAGATGAATTTATTAGTATGATTATGAATAGGAACTGTGATTTGGTATAACCATGATCTTTGATATTTCAGGTAAAAACAGGTGATGAAAATTATCTTTGTCCTGAATGAGAAGAGGAATTTAGAACCACAATTATGATTATGAGTTATTCATATGATTGTGAACCAGAACTGTTGATTGATGTTACAGGGATAAAACATTGTTAATGGACTTTTAACATGGAGAAGATAATAGACTTTATGGTCTATTTGACTCTTCTAATGGATTGCTCGTTCCACTGCAACTATGGTTGAAAAGTTTTATCATCTACCATATGTTCTAAATCTCTGATTTATTACTGATGAAGGCTATTGATAATTTATTTATCTTTAGTCCTGATATTCTTTACTGGGCTAGTTGAGCTCACCATCTTGCTTCACAATTTCTTTCAGGTAATAAGAGTGTAGCTGGGTCGAGCGGGGATAACAGGGGAATAGAACGATAGTCTATAGCTGTTGAGGTTCTCCCTAAACAGTTATTGACTGTATCTTTATGTAAGGTGCCATTGTGACGTGCTATCCACGGTTGGGACATGAGTCACAGTTGGTATATATTTGTATCAAACTCACAACATATGTGTTGTTGTATTTTGCACGATAATTGTAGTAATAAAATTGTAGTTATTTTCTGTACCATGTATTTGGCGACTCAGAATAGGTTAGATGGATTGGACCTATTTTGGGGTTGTCACAAATATATTTAATATTTTAATATTAAATATATTTTATAGAAATATATTTATTATTTTAATTAATGATTAATTAAAATATATTTTAGGTAAATTAAAAAAAATATTTACCAAAAATTATGTAATATTTAGCTAAAATATTAAATATAATATTTAATTAATATTTTACCGTAAATATAAGTAAAATATAATTAATATTTTAATATTAAATATATTTTATAGGAAATATATTTATTATTTTAATTAATGATTAATTAAAATATATTTTAGGTAAATTAAAAAATATTTTTACCGGAAATTATTTAATATTTAGCTAAAATATTATATATAATATTTAATTAATATTTTACCAAAATATAAGTAAAATATATTTAATATTTTAATATTAAATTTTAAATATATTTTATAGGAAATATATTTATTATTTTAATTAATCATTAATTAAAATATATTTTAGGTAAATTAAAAAATATTTACTGAGAAATTATGTAATATTTAGCTAAAATATTAAATATAATATTTAATTAATATTTTACCAAAAATATAAGTAAAATATATTTAATATTTTATAGGAAATATACTTATTATTTTAATTAATGATTAATTAAAATATATTTTAGGTAAATTAAAAAAATATTTAATGAAAATTATGTAATATTTAAAAAAAAATATGGGGCTAAAATATTAAATATAATATTTAATTAATATTTTACTCGAAATATAAGTAAAATATATTTAATAATTTAATATTAAATATATTTTACCAGAAATATATTTATTATTTTAATTAATGATTAATTAAAATATATTTTAGGTAAATTAAAAAATATTTACCAAAAATTATGTAATATTTAGCTAAAATATTAAATATAATATTTAATTAATATTTTACCAAAAATATAAGTAAAATATATTTAATATTTTATAGGAAATATATTTATTATTTTAATTAATGATTAATTAAAATATATTTTAGGTAAATTAAAAAAATATTTACCAAAAATTATGTAATATTTAGTTAAAATATTAAATATAATATTTAATTAATATTTTATCGAATATAAGTAAAATATATTTAATATTTTAATATTAAATATATTTTACTGGAAATACTATACTTGGAGTTGTTGTGGATCTCTGTTGTCTTTTAATTTGATGATTTAATTATTTAGTTATAAATATAAATCTTTGTAAAATAATAACAACATGAATCATGTTGCTCAGTTTGTCATTGCACCAAAGTTCGAAATTAGAGGTAAAGTGTTCAAATCTGGGCATCTACATAATTTTGGGAAAAATTTCAAAAATGGCCACGTCAGCTCGTCCACTTGTAAAATAAAATAAAAAATTTTCACAGGATTGTCCAATGTGAAAAGAGGCGATTCAAGCAAAATTAAATTCACTAAATATACGTGATGCCTTTAAATTTAACTTGAGATAATTTAAATACATAATCTGACTTATAACTAATAACGTCTGTCTTGTAAGTATTCTGTAAGCTCAAACATGACATAGCCTTGTAAAAAATGCACATACTAAATCATCAGTACTTGAACTGAACTTGTATTAAATAGAGTATAATTACTTTTACAAAAGTAGTTATCATAGTGACATTTCAGATAAAACCGTATTAAGCAACCCTAAGAAACATATATATACCCCTCCTTCGTATCATGAAAGTTAATGTTTCTGGCTTTTTCATTTTTATTCCATGTACATATATATTGTAACGAATCAAAGTTGTATCAGTTGCACATGATACGTACTATCATCTTTTGTAGTATTACTTGTTCGATCTCTTCAACCAAATCAAATTCTGACGGCGGTGGTGAAGCAGAAGAGCACGGAGTATATTTAGAAAGAGGCGTCGTGAGTGAGTGAGTTGGTACAGTACAGAATTAAGAGAGATGGCAAAAAAAAAAAACTAATAAAGATAGATCGATGTTTTTGACAGCCATTTCAAAGCCTGGAAGTAAGTATATTTAGTCCGAACACCTAAAGGTGTAATTACTGTTGGATACAAATGAATATTTGTACATAAACGAAGTAAGAAAAAAATGAAATTATAAAATACAAAGAGCAACTTGTAGCACAAGGTTTCTCGTAGAGACCTGACATTGATTATGAAAAAATATATGATCTATAATGGACGGAATTACATTCAGATTTTTAATTAGCTTGGTAGCAAAATAAATTTTGGGTATGCGATTAAAGGATGTTGTTACAACATATTTGTATTGAACATTAGATAATAACATCAACATGAAATTCCCTGAAGGATATAAAATGCATGAAGCATATAATTCTACATATCGAAGTATGTATTCTATCAAGTTTCAAAAATCCCTATGGGTTAAAACAATATAGACGCATGAAGTATAATCACCTTAGTCAATATATTTTTGAAAGAATGATTTGAGAATAATCCAATTTGTGTATGCGATTTTATTAAAAAAAATCAAAATTTAGATTTGCTATTATTTCAGTATATATGTTGATGATTTAAATTTTGCAAGGACTCTAGAAGAGTTAACAAAAAAGAAAAAATTATTTAAAGAATGAATTTGCGATAAAAGATATTGGTAAGATAAAAAAATTTATTGGCCTACGAATTGAACATCTTCCAAATAGAATTCTTGTTCAGCAATCAACATACACAGAAAAACAAAATCATGAAACACTTGTACATGGATAAAGCTAATCCTTTGAGTACTCCAATGATGGGTCGATAACTTGATATCAAGAAAGGTCTGTTTCGACCACAAGAAAATAATGAAGAAACTCTTGGTCCTGAAGTACCATATTTTTGTACAATTGGTGCTTCGATGTATATTGCAAAATTTGTCACGACCTGATAGAGCATTTATAGTTAACTTACGAGCAAGATTGATCAAAACCACTGTTAGTTGGATCTCTTGATGCAGAGATGATCACAATTCATGAAGCAAGTCGTAAATGTGTTTGGTTGAGATCAATAATTCAACATATTCATGTGATCTATGGATTATCATCGATCATAAATAGTCCAACGATATTATATGAAGATAATGTCCTTGTATCACTCAAATTAAGAGAGTAAAAAGGATATGTGATGATTGTACTCTTTTTCCTTTGCTAAGGTTTTTTTTCACTAGATTTTTCTTTGCAAGGTTTTAATGAGGCAATTCTAAGATACTAGAAGTTATTTAAGAATATTGTACTATTTTTCTTAGTCAAAATTTTCTCTCATAGGGTTTTTATTTGGTAAGGTTTTTAACGAGACATATTCTTAGAAAGTGGTTTATTCTGTAGCAAAAGAACTCCAACCATTCTATATGAAGAGAATGTTGCATGCATGTATAGCTAAATTAAAGGGATGATACGTCAAAGGAGATAGAATAAAGCATATCTCACTGAAATTCTTTTCACACATGACTTTGATTAGTGTGGTGATATTGATGTTCAGCAAATTCACTCAAAAGATAATCTAACAGATTTGTTCATTAAAGCATTACCAACTACAACGTTTCAAAGACTGCTACGCAACATTGGAATGCGACAACTTAAGGACTTAAGGTGATTCATTCATGAGGGGGAGCATATACGCACTGTACTCTTTTTTCCTTAAACCAAGGATTTTTTTTCTGTTAGGTTTTTACTAGTAAGGTTTTTAATGAGGTAGTTTTTAATGCGTAAGGCTATACCATAGACATCCAATGGGGAGTGTTATAAATATGATACATGTAACACCCCAGTCCCACATCGAAAGATATGGAAAAAATTTGTCTGCATATAAGCAAATAAGTTACTAGCCCAATAGTATCTTCTTGGGTCATCTTAGCCCACCACAGACTCCCAAAAGGTCATGACTTGAAGGTACTATTGGTAGTAACTTATTTGCTTATATGCGCATAAATTTTCTCCTATCTTCGATGTGGGACCTGTGTGTTACAAACTCCCCACTTAAATTTCTCGATGCCTCGTCGAACCGATCACACACACACTTCCAAAGATCTTTGCCTCTCTAGCCATTGTGGATAATACCTACCGGCTTGACCGTGTCCCCACCTCCGGACCTCCATCTCTCCATTGTGGGCTAATACCACCAGCCTTCGTGTTCCCACCTTTGGTAACCCGATCGGATGACCCGACCTGAGCTTTCAAGAGTCGGCTCTGATACCATATGAAACAACCCGAGTCAAATCCCGAGTTCGAAAAAAATCTTGGGTCAAATCCCAAGTTCGAATCGAATCAAATCCATCAAAATAAAGCCTCAAACTACTAGCCCAATAGTATCTTCTTGGGTCATCTTAGCCCACCACAGGCTCCCAAAAGGTCATGACTTGAAGGTACTATTGGTAGTAACTTATTTGCTTATATACAGACAAATTTTCCCCTATCTTTCGATGTGGGACTGGGGTGTTACAAACTCCCCCACTTAAATTTCTAACGTCGCCGTCAGAATCCGATCACACACACGGCCCAAAGATCTTTGCCTCTCTAGCCATTGTGGGATAATACCGGCTGGCTTCTTGTCCCCACCTCCGACAACCCGATCGAATGACCCACCCAGAGCTTTAGAGTCGGCTCGATACTATATGAAACAACCTAGGTCAAATCCAGAGTCCAAACAAATCTCGTGTCAAATCCCAAGTTCGAATCGAATCAAATCCATCAAAATAAGGCCTCAGAATACTAGCCCAATAATATTTTCTTGGGTCATCTTAGCCCACCACAGGCTCCCAAAAGGTCATGACTTGAAGGTACTATTGGTAGTAACTTATTTGCTTATATGCATACAAATTTTTCCCCTATCTCTTGATGTGGGACTGGGGTGTTACAATACATAATGAATGTCTATATGTATTCCTTCACCTTGCAATATAACCTTTGATCTTCTAATATGTCATTTGATTTCCCAAATAATTATATAAATGTGACTATAAATAGAGACATTGTGAAGATAATAAATATACACATATATTGCTCTCTCTCATTTCCCTTAATCATCATCATTCTTATTACTCTTTATATTGTATGACTCTAAATATATATTGTATGCTTGTATATTTTTTTAATAGATACACATATATTAATCTCTCTCATTTTCATTAATCATCATCATTCTTATTACTCTTTATATTATACGATTATACATATATATTGTATGCTTGTATAATTTTATAACACGTTATCGCACGAATCTCTATCAAATTTTAGAAAGGAAGTTGTCCTCCTATTATTCTTTAATTATCAAAGATTATTTATGTAGTTCTCTCAACTCATTGTAAGTTTTCTTTTTAAGAAATTAGTAATTATTCTATTTGTTTGTCTTTAAATTTTATGCTCATAATTTTAGTGATTTTTAATTGATTAAAAATTTATGAGATTTGGGTGTTTAAGATTCGTAGTATAATATATGTTTTTTGATAGTATATTAGTCCAGAGAAGGAAATGATGTAAAATTTTCAATCATTAATCTTTTTTCTACACATTTTTTATAGACTTGAGTGAATTAAGGCGTATTATGGTCATATGGATGCAAATATCTATGTTGGTGTTTGAGAATAATTAGTTGTACACGTGGTTATAAGACATCACAGTGCAAGTGTGAAACAGTGCTATATCAATTACCATAAATTGGTAATCATCTAAAAAAATTATTAACATTTGTTACTTAAAATGTGTTAGTGATATGAATTTAGAGAAGCTACTTCAAATTTGAATAATTGAGATGAGATATTTGAGCATGGTGTAAGGTTGCCTGTTATACGTACACTATTCTTATATAACACATTTATCTACCTTTCACGTGCATGTATTTTTATTCAAGAAAATAAGTTCTGTGTTTGTTCTTGGAATTAAAATGAAAATAATTTTATATTTCTTTTAGTCATGGTAATTACTTTATTTTAGCAGGCATGAGGACTAGTATAATGTACAAACTTTGCTACATTTGAAGTCAATCCTCCATCAATTGATTCATTTTGAATTGTTTGACGCTTTGAGCAAAGAAAATTTCCTACTATATGTATATATTTATGTTTATATAAATGTCGAAACTTGAATTTGTTGCCCTTTATATCTCAGGCAAGAATTAGTTGTCTTAAATTTTTGATGTTGAGATTAATCTAGAGGCAAAGAACCTTGGAGATACAATTAAGGTTGGCAATCATGCATCCCTGCAGGATCATGCAAAATAAATAATTTTTATTCGCCATCATTTTCATGAAAGAAAAAAAACACTGATGAAGGCATGTTAGAAAATATTTATTATATTTCATGACTCGAATATACTCCTACTGCAGCAATATCGAAAGTGTAAGTTCACAAAATATTCACTGAAGCGATAAATGAAATTATGTTCCTAGAAGTGATATCATGTCTTTTAGTGGGTAAACAAAATAATGAGTTTTTGCTGAAAAACAACAATCTCGCCCGACTGGTTCTACTCTATTCCCTAAGGCGTGTTATGGTTGTGGTTATGGTTGTGGTTGTGGTTGTGGTTGTGGTCGTGGGTGTGAAAGGAACAATCAATATAGAAAAAGGAATGTACCTGTCATACTCCTAAACATTTTGTAGATTTGTACCAAGACTCCATAAAAAAAAGAAAAAGAAAATTGAAATAAACTTTATTGATCATAATGATCCTAAAGATCCCATGAATTATCTTGACTTTCAAAATGGAGTAGATATAACTAATTTTGATGTCTTTGATTTCCTTGATGATGTTGATGGAAATGTTCCAATTAATTATTTATATTTCATTATATTATGACATTATAATAAGTATTTTCATTATATGTTTTATTTATATTTCAAGTAATAAAGTTAAATTTATGTTTTGCATATATAATGATGTATGGGCTAGAAGTTCATCAAACTTAATTAAAGGCTCTAGAAGTGCGATTATTCATCAAACTTAATTAAAGTATCTGGAAGAACGATTATAATATTGTCAAATAACACAAAACTTTGTATTGATGATGTTTTATATTATTTTGAGGCAAGAAAAAATTTGCGCAACTTTAAGGATATATGTTATAATGGATATCATATTAAAACCAATAACTAAGAGAGTGAAAAATTTCTTTATATTACTTCAATAATATCGAACCATAAGCTCATATTAGAAAAAGTGTCTATTTTCTCTTCTTGGTTATATTATACTACAACGATCAATTGAAACAAATGTTGTAATACACTAGAAGTGTGCAATATACCAGAAGTGTTCCGATCCAAATATTTTTATGATTTAGCATGATCACTTAGGCGTCGAATTATTGATAACTCCCATGAACATCCCTTAAAGAACCAGAAGATTCTTTTACCTACTGATTATATCAAAATAAATTAATTACTTAACCATCACATTTAATGATTGTTATTGAGTGTTCATCTTTCTAAGAAATAATTCAGAGTGATATACGTGGACCAATACACCCACATTTTGGTTTATTCAAGAATGTTGTATTTGTTAAGATTAATACTCAAATAATCATGTTGCGAGTACAAATTTCTGATTATCTAACTAGGAAACTTTATTTAGATAGTGCTGATAAATTTACATATCAAGCTTTTGATGAATATTATATATTAATTGAAATTGATGTTAAACATCCTATTGCATATACACATACTTAAAATGGTTTAAATGAATTAATTATCAAAAGACTTCAAAATATTGCTCGGCCTTTGCTTATGAAATCAAAATTACCAGTTTATACTTAAGGTTATATTATTTTACATGTTGCATCATTACCTAAAGAAGTGATATTTTAAGACACGTTTTGAGGATTGTCATTTTAATGAAACAGTCTTTCCACGATTAGGGGAGAAAAGTTGATGCATAAAGCATGACGTGGGATCATTGCTTGAAGCACAACGAGGGAAATACTTGAAATATTTTGACGTTATTTCATCTTGATCCTTATACAAATCAATATGAACTAGAAGTTCAAATGATTATTCATTTGCAAGTAATTGCAAATCAATTATCAGAACTATTCACCAATAATAAGAAAATAGTAAAATCTCACATTCCAACTACTAATATTCCAGCACAGATTGAAGTCACTATAGGAAAATCAATTAATACAGTAGCAATTGAATCAAAGTCACACCTGAAGCGTGAAAGAATGATCAGTGTTAAAGATAAAATTTCCCGGGGAAAAAAATACAAAAAAAATAAGGTGTAGCCTTTAAAGAGGCTATACCCATGAAACAAACCATAAAAATGATAAATCTATCCAATACTTATAAACAAAAATCTCCTAAAAAAAAACTCTTGAAGATGAGTTATCCCCTAAAGAGGATCAAGTACCTGAAAATAATGAGATCTCGATACATTATGTACATACAGGAGAAGTATTTGATAAAAATAAAATTGTTGTCGACAATATATTTTCATATAAAATTGTTCCTGATATTGCTAGAAGTAATATGAACCACAAATCTTTGATGAATGTTCAACGTAGAAATGATTGTCCAATATGGAAAGAGGCGATTCAAGTAGAATTAAATTCACTAAATATACGTGATGTTTTTGGACCTGTAGTCCTAACACCTAAAGGTGTAATGACTGTTGGATACAAATGGATATTTGTACATAAACGAAATAAAAAAAATGAAATTATAAGATACAAAGAGAAACTTGTAGCACAAGGTTTCTCGTAGAGACCTGACATTGATTATGAAAAAATATATGATCTGTAGATGCAATTACATTCAGATTTTTAATTAGTTTGGTAGCAAAATAAATTTTGGATATACGATTAAAGGATGTTGTTACAACATATTTGTATTGAACATTAGATAATAACATCTACATGAAAATCCCTGAAGGATATAAAATGCCTGAAGCATATAATTCTACATATCGAAGTATGTATTCTATCAAGTTACAAAAATCCTTATGGGTTAAAACAATATGGACGCATGTAGTATAATCGCCTTAGTGAATATATTTTTGAAAGAATGATTTGAGAATAATCCAATTTGTGCATGCGATTTTATTAAAAAATAAAAATTAGTATTTGCTATTATTACAATATATATGTTGATGATTTAAATCTTGCAAGGACTCTAGAAGATTTAACAAAAAACAACAAATTGTTTAAATAATGAATTTGAGATAAAAGATCTTGATAAGATAAAAAAAAAATTATTGGCCTATGAATTGAACATCTTCCAAATGGAATTCTTGTTCATCAATCAACATACACAGGGAAAAAAATAATGAAGCACTTGTACATGAATAAAGCTAATCCTTTGAGTACTCCAATGCTGGGTTGATCACTTGATATCATGAAAGGTCTTTTTTGACCACAAGAAAATAATGAAGAAACTCTTGGTCCTGAAGTACCATATCTTTGCACAATTGGTGCTTTGATCTATATTGCAAAATTTCTCATGACTTGATATAACATTTGTAGTTAACTTACTAGCAAGATTGATCAAAACCACAATTAGTTGGATCTGTTATTATCGCAATTCATGAAGCAAGTCGTGAATGTGTTTGGTTGAGATCAGTAATTCAACATATTCATGTGAAATGTGGATTATCATCGATCATAAATTGTCCAATGATATTATATGAAGATAATGTCTTTGTGTCACTCAATTAGTGGTGTAAAAAGGATATGTGTTGATTGTACTCTTTATCCTTTTTAAAGGTTTTTTCTCACTTGGTTTTTTCTTTGCAAGGTTTTAATAAGGAAATCCTAAGGCACTAGAAGTTATACAAGAATATTTTACTCTTTTCCTTACCAAAGTTTTCTCCCACAAGGTTTTTATTTGGTAAGGTTTTTTACGAGACATATTCTTAGAAAGTGGTTTATCCTGCAGCAAAAGAACCCCAACCATTCTGTATGAAAACAGTGTTGCATGTATAACTCAATTAAAGGGAGGATACATCAAAAGAGATAGAATAAATCACATCTCACTGAAATTGTTTTAACCAATGTCCTTGATTAGTGTGGTGATATTGATGTTTAGCAAATTCGCTCAAAAGATAATCTAACAGATTTGTTCACTAAAGCATTTCCAACTAAAACGTTTAAAGGATTACGACGCAACATTGGAATGCGAAAACTTAAGGACTTAAGGTCATTCATTCATGAGGGGGAGCTTTATACGCACTATACTCTTTTTTCCTTAACCAAGGTTTTTGTCCCATTCGGTTTTTTCTAGTAAGGTTTTTAATGAGGCAATTTTCAATGCGTAAGGCTATACCATAGACACCCAAATGGGAGTGTTATAAATATGATACATAATGGATGTCTATATGTATTCGTCCACATTGCAATTAGTATAACCTTTGATCTTCTAATATGTCCTTTGATTTCCCAAACAATTATGTAAATGTGCCTATAAATAGAGGCATTGTGAAGAGAATAAAGATACACATATATTGCTATCTCTCATTTCCCTTAATCATCATCATTCTTATTACTCTTTATATTGTATGATTATAAATATATATTACATGCTTGTATAATTTTATAACATTTGATAATATATCCATAATCCATTTTAGCCCTATCCTATTTGATATGAACATGTTTGTTAAATAATTATAAGTACATAATTTTAGGAAACTGTTATCCACATGAAAAAAATAATAGTTCCAGATGAGTCTTACATACATGAATGTGGGATTCACTTACTATATATTCATTCGAAAAGGATTATGTGAAAATATCAATACTCCCTTCATCTTAAAAGTAGATGGACTTTTAAATAGTTATCAACAAAATACTTTTAAATTACTCAAAGTATAACTAATATACACAATTATATAATTATAATTTTAGAAATTTTCAAGTTGTGTGTTAGATGTACTTGAGCATTCTAAATAATTTTGATGTTTATCAATTTACTTGTTTATATATTTCTTCTATTCTTTATCAAACCTCAATCAATAAAAAATAATAAAAAAATATATATTTTTTGTTTGATTATTTGTGTGCTTAGCAAATATGATGTTTGGAGCAGCTAAGTGGAGTTACCAAAGTTATGGGGTGCACTTGTTCACATGGTTTTAGCCTGCTGCATGTCATCAGCATTGATATTAGTTGTTCTATTATTCATGGACAAATTTTTAAATGAGCGAATAAGTACAGTAAAACTTATAAAAAAAATAAGGTTTGGCTGTTGGAGGGTTATTTATTTATTTAGTTTTCAAAAAGATAAGAGATAGATAAGGTATATTAAATTGTTGGCAAGGTATATTATGTCTACAAATAATCACACACATCTAAAAGAACTCATATCGCACCTATATCAGGAACAACTACACACATCTGGAAAAACTCGCACTGTATTTTTTGTGAATAGCGTGTAAGACAGAGTTACTACCAACTATCCACTGAATGAGAGTCAAACTTATGTTTTGACTAAAATTAAATAAAGTGTGAATTAGAATCAAATCTATGTTTTGAGTGAAATAAACGATTCACACTACAAGAAAACTGGTTAAATCTGACGCAACTATAGTCGACAGAATAAATTCCGTCGATAATATGCTAATTACGACGGAATGTTCCATCAACTATAGTTCTGTCAGAATTACTTTAATATCGAAGGAATTCCGTCGAAAAAAAGGGGCAGCCCTTGGCGCCAAGTTTCCTGCCAACACCACTACTAAGTTCGACAGAACGTATGCTAATCCCGACGGAACTTCCGTCGGGACTAAGTTATTTTCGACAGACTTATGCTTGACAAAGATTCCGTCGAGAATAAGTTTTAAAATCTAAATTCAATCTCATTTTTAGCCGCCTCATCAGTCGATCTCACACACACACTCTCTCTCATATCTCGCTACCTAGCCTCTTTCTTTTACTTTTATCCACCCACCAGTCAACCACCTCCATCCCTTTGCCATCGCCGCCCCCCTCGGACGTCGCCCATAAACTCTGTCGTCGTCGCCTCCTTCTATCGGCTACCATCGCTGTGAGACCCCAGATTTTATCAATAAAGATTTAAATTTTGTTGAAATAATTTTTTAATATTATGGTGTGAATTTAAGATAATATTATAGTTGTGGGTAGTATTTATAAATTTTGCAAAGTATGCAAGTGGTTATATTATATTCGATTGGTCGGGAATATTCTGTTTAGCGAGGAATATTCGTATAACTACCAATCAATCATTGGTGGACCCTAATAAATGTAATTATTATTGTTTGATTGAGAAAACGACAAAAATATTTTATTGAAATAACTACGGAAGTTTTACCGCGTGGTTACCGTTGAACTACTTCAGTAGTAAAGAATACAAGAATACGCGTGTGGTTGCATAAGAAGACACCAGTATTGATTATCGATGCTTATGCGAGAAGTCACCACTTTGATTCCATTATCACGATTAATAATATGAATTATTATAATGCGATAATGACGCTTTTGTTTTATTCAGATTATTAACGTAATAAAATGTAAACATCTTTTATATAAAATAGAATACTTTATTAAAGTTATTCTATAAATAGAATATATTATATTTTATTACGCATAGTGTTGCATAGTGTTTTTTGCATAGTGTTTTGCATAGTGTTGCATAAATAGTTCATAGTAAAAACGTTTTTATATAAATAGAATATATTATATTTTATTTAAAAGATTTTGCTTTAAATATGGACCGTCGATTAAAGTAAATCAATCTGACCGCTCATGGATTAATTATTATGCATTCTATTTTCCTATAAATAAAGTTCATTCCTTCATTATTTTCTTTACGAATTCAATTGAAACTCTGAGAGAGAAATTATAGAGAAGCTATACAGAGAGAAAAATCTATAGAGAGAAAGAAGAAGAGTATTCTGCACTTCACTACTTTGATATCCAAAGTCTTTTACTGTAAGGGATATTATTTGTTGTATTCGTAAGGGGTGTTATTCTTTCTTATTCATGAAGAGAACTTCATTATTCCATTCATTATTATTCGCTGAATAACTCGTAAAAGTGGCATACCCTATACATAACCTCAGATACGCCAGACACCCCCTATACTTGGTGAAATCTTTATATTATTCCATTCTTATTTATTCTCATTGAATAACTCAGATACGCTGAAATCCCTATACTTGGTGATCTTCTTCTCATTATTCCATTATTTATTATTCTCGCTTGGAATATCCTCGTCATGTGTTTTACACCTACCGGTTCCATTGTTTATTATTTCGCATTTATTATTCTCGTTGGAATATCCTCGTCATGTGTTTTACACCTTGACCGTTCCATTGTTTATTATTCAAATTTTATTATTCATTTGATCATCCGCTTGCAGTGAATTTCACCGACCGTTCCGTTATTATTATTCTCGCTGAATAACTCGTCTATACATCGCAAGCACCGCATGCATGGTGATTTCTTTTGTTATTCCATTCTTTATTATACCCAATTGGTTAAAACTTTGACTTCTATACTCCATGAAATTAGTAGAATATCCTTGATATTTGCGTTTCATCCAAAGATCTTTTCATGGAAATATTCTTCCGATCATTCTTGAATTTTACTCTACAAAACAAAGATCTTGTTGACAATTTGACGTTACTAATTCCTCGGATAAAATAATTCTTGAACTTGTTTTATTGAATTATTATGTCATCATCATCATCCTCATGATATATTATGTTATCTTTGCTTACGTGCATAGATGAACTTAGTATGATTATGACCGAGTGATCATTCGGTATAATCATGGCTTGTTATAAATGATGTGATAAAAGTCCTCAAAGGCACTCAGAATGCGAATGATGGATAGTTTTTGGTATGATTATGACCAGGGGTGATTCTTTAGATAGTCATGACCATTGATAATTTGATGAAAATCCTCGACCGTGGTACAGGATGATTAGATGTGGTGGTTTATTTATTAAGTCGAGTCTCAAATATAAAAAAAATTGATGAAAACCTTTTAAAACCTAAAAGATAGTAGATTTTATTTTCTACTTGACTTTTTTTAATGGATCAGATATTCAATGCTGCAGCTTAAACCGGTTGTCTATTGTATTTTATCGCTTTAACACACATGAAGGCTAATGATAATTTATTCTCGCATTATCTTAGTCATAATATTTCTTCTTTGGGCTAGTTGAGCTCACCTTTCTTTCACCGTTCTCTTCGTGAAATGAGAACATAGCCGGGACGAGTCTGGGAACGAGTAATGGTCCGTGAGGATAACATTAGTAGTCCTCACTATTCGTGAAAAAGGTGTGATAATAGTTGTAATGAGGACTCCTTTTGAGTTTGTATAATATCTAGTAGACAAAATTTGTATTCAAACTCACAGCTTTATGTCGTATTGTACACACACGCTTAGGTTAGTAAGTTGTATTTGCATTTATGTACCATAAGTAAGTGGCGACCCAAGATGGGTGACGATACCTAATTTTGGGGCGCCACAACAGACGTAGCTTAGGATATGATCCCGGCTAAGATGTGAGATAAGAACTAGGAGGGAGAGACGGAAATTCCTTCGCTAGTATGACCTACCTAAGTTTATTTGGTATTTAATTGGTCACGAGTATAGGATAATATTTAATATATTAATTAACCCTCAGGTTGTGTGGCGGTGTTTGGAAATGGAGCTTAAAATATTCACAATGGAGTGAATGTGACCGTTGTGACACCTTTAATCACTAATCGTGTTAATGCGAAGGTCGATTTGAGGAACAAATTAGAGATATCCACGTAGTAAATGAAGAACTAATTGTTTTTCCGAGCTAGTTGCGAGGTAGCAAAAAAGTGAGGAAGAAGAGGAAGAAGAGGAAGAAGAGGAACCCGAGGAGAATTGGTTAGAAGAAATTTATGATCAAAACTTAGAATTACAAAATAGTGTTCGTGAGCTAGAAGAAACAGTTGAAGAACGGCAAACTGAACTCGTGGAACAAAGGGATACAACAATTCAAAATTGGGTTACCCGATATGTGATGCTCGAACAAAATCACGCCAGGTAGGTGTAAGATATTAAAGTTGAATCGAGAATTTAAAAATCAAAGATCAACTAAAAGAAGAAACAATCGAACGAAGGAGAATAGGCGATGCATGGGTAAAAAGTCGCACAACGCGTTGATAGTGTAGAAAAAGACGTCCGATCCAATAAAGCCAAAATAGATAAAATGGACTTTGCTTTTGGACAAAGAATTGGAGAACCCGAACATCGAATTCGGAATTACCACATGCATAGCGGCACAACCCGAATTCGATATGGATCGAGAATAATGATTCAAATCATGGATCGTGAATGTGAAGAAGCGATTAAGGTGGAATGTACCCTATAGTAAAAGTCAAACTCGGTAATTTAAGCGAGAGCGTTTATCGAAAACCCGAACAAAGTTATTACGGGTAAGTTAATTATAAATTAATGCTAAGTCTATACTTTATTCAATACAAGTTCTACCCACTATTTTATTTCACCTAGTTGTGTTCAACGCTTAAATTTGATTCAAGAAGTTAAACTTTGACTTATCGGTTGAAACTTCGTTAGAGGAACCTTCGTTACCCCCAACTCGCTTATTAATCTTGTTGTTTCAAATAAACACTTTCACGCTACTTCGTCGATCTTATCTCTTTGAAAATACTTGCCTTTGAGGTAATTTTTAAAAACGATTGATTAACTACTCATTATTCTTTTTGTAAGGTTGTTAGCTTTCATATTCCTAACCAACCTGTTATACGAATTCAAAGTAACCAAATCCTAAAGTTAATCACTGTGATATCAAGCCATAAGTAAAGAGCCCCGAACCTTTCGTTGTCAACTTCCTTGTGTGGAATGCACCGAAGCCAGACTTTCTGCAGGCGACATCGTGAATGAAGATGGCAAGTTTATAGGTATCATTGTGAGGTGCTATCTAGGTTAAGGGATAGAAGTCACAGTTGGTATCAATGTGACGTACTATCCAAGTCTTGGATAAGAGTCACAGTATTGAATGATATTTCTATTATTAATAAATTTCCTGGCGTATTCTTGAAGACTTCTTAGCCTACTTAGAGCGTAAAATCGAATTTTGTATTGATTCCAAGATAAAAACCCATTTCTTAAACCCTCAAATATTTCTTCAACTAAAAGGATCTGCTTTTTGAGGATTATGATGAAAGTCATAATAAAAGCATTGGACTAATGAAAATCATGGGTATATGAAGTATTAGTAAGTGTTATGATGAGTTATGTTGGTTATTATGTGAAAACATGAAAGTTTCTTAGAAATCACAAAGAGTTGAAAATCGATTTTTGGTGAAAAACGAATATGAAATTCAATTGACCATATCTCCTATTATATTTTGAATTTTTGAGCATGGTCAAGTCCTAGAGTTAGATCTATGAGTTACCTAACTAATCCAAGTGGAATTACAGGAAAAGGTGTTGTAGATTTTTGTGTGGACTGATTTTAGCAAAAGAGGCCAAAGCTGTAAATTTCGAAAATGCTAATGCCCAGAAACTTTAAGGGACTGTTTCAGCCACTTAAATTATGAGAAAAATTTTGGCCTTTTGGGACATGAAAGTATATGGTATAAAGTACCTCCTGTCCAAAAATGAGCTCATTCTGACTTAAAATGAGCAAGTTATGACTATTTCAATATTTAGGTTTTTTCATTTAAAAACGCTATAACCGGAGTTCTATAACTCCGATGACCATGAAATTTAAACTAGAAGCTCACGTTAACATGTGTAAGATCCTGCCAAGATTTGGGAATTTTTGGAGTTAAACTTGAGGTAGCTAATTTCTTAAGGAATTAATTAGAAATTGATTTTTGAAAAATAGTAAATGAATTTTAAAAATTCCGAGAAAAATATATTTCATTATGGGACTATATTATGCTAAATCCCAGAAAAGAAATATTTTTGGGACTAATTTGGTATTTTTCATGAAAATAGTTTAGTTACGAACATATGAGTTAAATATGTTATGTGAAGTAACAAAGTTGAAAATAGGATTTTATGGCTAGAGAATCCTATATAGAATATATGCATATTTTTTGATGAGGGATTTGATAATTGGTGATGATATTTTATGAGTATGGCATTTTTGAATGATGAAATGCATTATATGGTAAAGCGTAAACAATTGAGATAAATTGTTTATAAATTTAAGAAGTGATTAAAATATTATTATAATATTAATGTTATTAGATTATGAGATTGTTAAGTGATTGATAACATGGGGATATTCTTGAATCCTGGATAATTATATTATAAATGTTTAATATTTATCATTTGTCTCATTTGATTGATTTTTTATATCATTATCCTCATGCTTATATTATGTTGAAAGTCATCTGTGGCCTGTAGTGCATAGATGGACTTGGTATGATTATGACCAGGGATTGTTCGGTATAATCATAACCGTAATTGAAAACACAATTATCTTTGGTCGTAGTGCATGGATAATTGTGGTCGTGATACTAATGAATACACAATTATCTTTAGCCGTAGTAGTGCATGGATAATTTGTGGTCGTGATACTAATGAATACACAATTATCTTTGGTAGTAGTGCATGGATAATTTGTGGTCGTGATACTAATGAATACACAATTATCTTTGGTCGTAGTGCATGGATAATTTGTGGTCGCGTGATACTAATGAATACACAATTATCTTTGGTCGTAGTGTATGGATAATTTGTGGTCGTGATACTAATGAATACACAATTATCTTTGGTAGTAGTGCATGGATAATTTGTGGTCGTGATACTAATGAATACACAATTATCTTTGGTCAGTAGTGGATATGGATAATTTGTGGTCGTGATATAATGAATACACAATTATCTTTAGTAGTAGTGCATGGATAATTTGTGGTCGTGATATACTTAATGAATACACAATTATCTTCGGTCAGTAGTGTATGGATAATTTGTGGTCGTGATACTAATGAATACACGATTATCTTTGGTCAGTAGGTGCATGGATAATTCGTGGTCGTGATACTAATGAATATCCTCGGCCAGAAGTGCGGGGATGATTCGATGATATGGATTAATTATCGAAATGAGTCTCAAAGAATGAAATATTAATTCATGGATGTGGTAAAAGTCATCTTCGGTCAGTAGTGCATTGATAGACTTGGTATGATTATGACCACGATTATTCTAAGATAATCATGATCAGAATTGAAAACACGAATATCCTTAGCCAAGAAGGTACGGGATAATTCATGGTCAGATACTATTAAGTCGAGTCTCAAAGATTATTGGTTTTACAATTGTATATCTTTAGCCTGTAGTGCAAAGATGAATTGTTAATGAATATCTTTGGCTGGATTGCAAAAATGAATTTAATGTTTTCAACGATAAAGGTATTCAAGGTATCCTCACCTCTTTATCATATCAGTGCATCGCATTCTAATTTTGAGGGCTAAATTCCATAAGGAGGGAGATTGTGAGACCCCAGATTTTATCAATAAAGATTTAAATTTTGTTGAAATAATTTTTAATATTATGGTGTGAATTTAAGATAATATTATAGTTGTGGGTAGTATTTATAAATTTTGCAAAAGTATGCAAGTGGTTATATTATATTCGATTGGTGGGGAATATTCTTTTTAGCAGGAATATTCGTATAACTACTCAATCATTGGTGGACCCTAATAATGTAATTATTGTTTGATCGAGAAAACGACAAAAATATTTTATTGAAATAACTACGAAGTTTTACTGGTAGTTACCGCTGAACTACTCTAGAGTAAAAGTACAAGAGAATACGTGTGGTCGCATATAAGAAGACACCTGGTATTGATTATCGATGCTTATGCGAGAAGTCACTCAATTTGATTCCATTATCACGATTAATAATATGAATTATTATAATGATAATGACGCTTTTGTTTTATTCATATTATTAACGTAATAAAATGTAAACATCTTTTATATAAAATAGAATACTTTATTAAAGTTATTCTATAAATAGAATATATTATATTTTATTATGCATAGTGTTGCATAGTGTTTTTGCATAGTGTTTTGCATAGTGTTGCATAAAGGTTTGCATAGTAAAATGTTTTTATATAAATAGAATATATTATATTTTATTTAAAAGATTTTGCTTTTAAATATGGACCGTCGATTAAAGTAAATCAATCTGACCGCTCATGGATTAATTATTATGCATTCTATTTTCCTATAAATAGAAGTTCATTCCTTCATTATTTTCTTACTTAATTCACCAAACTCTGTAGAGAGAAATTATAGAGAGAGGCTATAGAGAGAAAATCTATAGAGAGAAAGAAGAAGAGTATTCTCGTACTTCACTACTTTGATATCCAAAGGTCTTTTACGGTAAGGGATATTATTTGTTGTACCGTAAGTGGGTGTTATTCTTTCTTATTCATGAAGAGAACTTCATTATTCCATTCATTATTATTATTCGCTGAATAACTCGTAAAAAGTGGCATACCCTATACATAACTCAGATACGCCAGATACCCTATACTTGGTGAAAAATCCTTATATTATTCCATTCTTATTTATTCTGTTGAATAACTCAGATATACGCTTAATCCCCTATACTTGATATCTTCTTCTATTATTCCATTATTTATTATTCTGTTTGGAATATCCTCATCGTGTGTTTTACACACCTCGACCGGGTTCCATTGCTTATTATTCCGCATTTATTATTCTCATTGAATATCCTCGTTCGCAGTGTTTTACACACCTTACCGGTTCCATTGTTTATTATTCAAATTTATTATTCTCATTGGATCATCCTGCTTGTGAAATTTCACCCCGACCGTTCCGTTATTATTATTCTGTTGGAATAACTCGCCTATGCGCGGCACCGCATGCACGGTGATTTCTTTTGTTATTCCATTCTTTATTATACCCAAATTGGTTAAAACTTTGACTTCTATACTCCATGAAATTAGTAGAATATCCTTGATATTTGCGCTTTCATCCAAAGATCTTTTCATGGAAATATTCTTCCGATCATTCTTGAATTTTACTCTACAAAACAAAGATTCTTGTTGACAATTTGACGTTACTAATTCCTCGGATAAAATAATTTCTTGAACTTGTTTTATTGAATTATTATGTCATTGTCATCATCCTCATGATATATTATGTTATCTTTTGGCTTACGTGCATAGATGAACTTAGTATGATTATGACCTGTGGATCATTCTTGTATAATCATGGCTTGTTATAAATGATGTGACAAAAGTCCTCAAAGTGGCAGAATGAATGCAAAGATGGATAGTTTTTGGTATGATTATGACCAGGGTGATTCTAAGATAGTCACGACCATTGATAATTTGATGAAAATCCTTGACCGTGGTACAGGGATGATTAGATGTGTGGTTTATTTATTAAACGAGTCTCAGTGATAAAAAAATTGATGAAAACCTTTAAAACCTAAAAGATAGTAGATTTTATTTTCTACTGACTCTTTTAATGGATCAGATATTCCACCGCAGCTTAAACCGGTTGTTTATTGTATTTTATCGCTTTAACATCATTGAAGGCTAATGATAATTTATTCTCGCATTATCTTAGTCATAATATTTCTTCTTTGGGCTAGTTGAGCTCACCTTTTCTTTTCTTTCACCGTTTCTTCGTGAAATGAGAACATAGCCGGGACGAAGCCTGGGGAACGAGTAATGGTCCGTAGGATAAGCATTAGTAGTCCTCACTATTCGTGAAATAGTGTGATAATAGTTGTAATGAGGACTCCTTTTGAGTTTGTATAATATCTAGTAGACAAAATTTGTATTCAAACTCACGCTTATGTCGTATTGCATACCTACGCTTAGGTTAGTAAGTTGTATTTGAATTTATGTACCATGTAAGTGGCGACCCAAGATGGGTGACGATACCTAATTTTGGGGGCGCCAGGTTGGTATCGAGCTTAGGATATGATCCCCGGCCGAGATGTGAGATAAGAACTAGGAGGGAGAGACGGGAATTCTTTTCGCTAGATGACCTACCTAAGTTTATTTGGTATTTAATTGGTCGGTCATTGAGTATAGGGATAAAATGTGATATGTTAATTAACCCTTGTTTTGTGACAAAGTTTGTATTTAGATGTTGTGAATAGGGCTCGGTTATTGAGTGCGATAATGAGTCAACTCAACCAAAAGGTAACGACCAACCAACAACGATAATAATAATACTAGTGGCAACGGCATCGTAACAATGATAACCATCGGGGGAAATTATCATGCTAAGAATGGTAACCACTTCGGTGGTAATCATGCAAAAGATAATAGAGTGGAAATTGCAAGAAGAGAAGGTCATTTAGCTCAATTTTGTTGTGCACCAAAGTCAAGTCTAGCTGGGACGGTGGCACCAAAGGTTGATATGGACAAAACAAAGTCGTTGGTTTTAGGAAGTGCATTTTTCATGACTTCTCAAAAAGCGAGTAAACCGAACGGTTAGCACGGGTTAGTTAATTATAAATTGTAAGTCTATACCTTATAAGATACCGGTTCTACACATTATTTTATCTCTCTTGCTGCATTCAACGCTTAAATTTGACTCGAGAAGTTAGACTTTGACTTATCGGTTGAAACTTCGTTAGTAGGAGCCTTCGCTACGCTACTATTTTTAAATCTTGTTTGATTCAAATAAACACTTTCACGCTACATTGTCGATCTTATCTTTTGAAAATACTTGCCTTTGATGTGATTTTAGGAATCAATTGGTTAACTACTCATCATGCTTTTTCAGTAAGGTTGTTAGCTTTTATATTCATAACCAACCTCATTATACAAATTCAAAGTAACCAAACCCTAAAAGTTAATCATCATTATATCGTTCATAAGTAAAGAGCCCCGATCCTTTCGTTGTTAACTTCCTTGTGTGGAATGCACCGCCGGACTTTCTCAGTAGGCGATATAAATGATCAAGATGGCAAGTTGATAGGTATCATTGTGAGGTGCTATCCAGTTAAGGATAGAAGTCACATTGGTATTAATGTGACGTACTATTCAAGTCTTGACGAGAGTAATAGCTTTTGAATGATATTTCTATCATTAATAAATTTCTTGACGTATTCTTGAAGATTTCCTAGCCTACCCTAGAGCGTGAAATCGAATTTTGTATCACCCCAAAGACAAAAACCCATTTCTTAAACCTCAAATATTTCTTCAACTAAAAGGATCTGCATTTATGAGGATTATGATGAAAGTCATAATAAAAGCATTGGACTAATGAAAATCATGGGTATATGAAGTATTAGTAAGTGTTATGATGAGTTATGTTGGTTATTATGTGAAAACATGAAAGTTTCTTAGAAATCACAAAGAGTTGAAAATCGATTTTGGTGAAAAACGAAAAGAAAAATTCAATTGACCATATCTCCTATTATATTTTGAATTTTTGAATGTGGTCAAGTCCTAGAGTTAGATCTATGAGTTACCTAACTAATCCAAGTGGAATTACTGGAAAAGGTGTTGTAGATTTTTGTGTGGACTGATTTTAGCAAAGGAGTGCAAAGCTGCAAAACCAAAAAAAGCTGCTGCCATGATTTTAGAGGGGCTGTTTCGGCCACTTAAATTATGAGAAAAATTCTGGCCTTTTGGGACATGAAAGTATATGGTATAAAGTACCTCCTGTCCAAAAATGAGCTCATTCTGACTTAAAATGAGCAAGTTATGACTATTTTAATATTTAGGTTTTTCCGATTTAAAACACTATAACCGAGAGTTCTATAACTCCGATGACCATGAAATTTAAAAACTAGAAGCTCACGTTAACATGTGTAAGGTCCTGCCAAGATTTGGGAATTTTTGGAGTTAAGCTTGAGGTAGCTAATTTCTTAAGGAATTAATTAGAAATTGATTTTTGAAAAATAGTAAATGAATTTTAAAATTTAGAAAAAATATATTTTTATTATGGGACTATATTATGCTAAATCCCAGAAAAGAAATATTTTTGGACTGATTTGGTATTTTTCATGAAAATAGTTTAGTTACTTAACATATGAGTTAAATATGTAATGTGATGTAACAAAGTTGAAAATAAGATTTTATGGCTGTAGAAATTCTATATAGTAGTATATGCATATTTTTTGAGGGATTTGATAATTGGTGATGATATCTTATGAGTATGGCATTTTTGAATGATTAAATGCATTATATGGTAAAGCGTAAACAATTGAGATAAATTGTTTATAAATTTAAGAAGTGATTAAAATATTGTTATAATATTAATGATATTAGATTATGAGATTATTAAGTGATTGATAACATGGGGATATTCTTGAATCCACGAATAAATTATATTATAAATGTTTAATATTTATCATTTATCTCATTTGATTGATTCTTTATATCATTATCCTCATGTTTATATTATGTTGAAAGTCATCTCGTGGCCTTCAATAGTGCATAGATGGACTTGGTATGATTATGACTAGGGGATTGTTCGGTATAATCATAACCGTAATTGAAAACACGATTATCTTTGGTCAGTAGTGCATGGATAATTTGTGGTCGTGATACTAATGAATACACGATTATCTTTCGTCAGTAGTGCATGGATAATTTGTGGTCGCGATACTAATGAATACACGATTATCTTTGGTCGTAGTGTATGGATAATTTGTGGTTGTGATACTAATGAATACACGATTATCTTTGGTCAGTAGTGCATCGATAATTTGTGGTCGTGATACTAATGAATACACGAATATCTTCGGTCAGTAGTGCATGGATAATTTGTGGTCGTGATACTAATGAATACACGATTATCTTTGGCCGTAGTATGGATAATTTGTGGTCGTGATACTAATGAATACACGATTATCTTCGGTCAGTAGTGCATGGATAATTTGTGGTCGTGATACTATACTAATGAATACACGATTATCTTTGGTCAGTAGTGTATGGATAATTCGTGGTCGTGATACTAATGAATATCCTCGGCCCGTAGTGCGGGGATGATTCGATGATATGGATTAATTATCGAAATGAGTCTCAAAGAATGAAATATTAATTCATGGATGTGGTAAAAGTCATCTTTGGTCAGTAGTGCATTGATAGACTTGGTATGATTATGACCAAGGATTATTCTAAGATAATCATGACCAGATTGAAAACACGAATATCCTCGCCAAAGGTGCATGGATAATTCGTGGTCGTGATACTATTAAGCTATGTCTCAAAGATTATTGGTTTTATAATTGTATATCTTTGGCCGTAGTGCAAAGATGAATTGTTAATGAATATCTTCGGCGGATTGCAAAGATGAATTTAATGTTTTCAATGATAAAGGTATTCAAGGTATCTTCACCTCTTTATCATACCAGTGTACGCACCCTAATTTCGAGGGCAAAATTCCATAAGGAGGGAGATTGTGAGACCCCAATTTTTATGAAATAAAGTGTTCAATTTTTCTATTTTGGTGAATAATTAAATTGATAAAAGTTTAAAGTTAATCATATTTGAAAATTTTCAAAGTAGATAAGTTATTAAAAAAAATCTGAGATTACTATTCACGAATTTTTCATTCAAAATTACTATTCACTTTAGTATTGTTCACTATTATTTGGGACACTTTTTGTGTCGGGTTACTATTCACGAGTTACTATTTACTGAGTTTATTCACCGAAATTACTATTCACTCTAGTATTGTTCACTCTAGTATTGTTCACTCGAGTATTTGGGATACTTTTGTGTCGAGTACTATTCATTCATTACTATTCACGAATTACTATTCATTCATGAGTTACTATTCACCCGAACAAAATATTTTATAAAAATAACGACGGAAGTTTTACCGCTAATCATCATTGAACTACTCGATAGTAAAAGTACAAAGAATACGCAGTGGTCGTATAGAAGAAGACACCAATATATTGATTATCGATGATTATGTGAGAAGTCACCATTTTGATTCTATTATTGTCGATTAATAATATGAATTATTATAATGATAATGACGCTTTGTTTTATTCGTATTATTAACGTAATAAAATGTAAACATCTTTTATATAAAAAATAATACTTTATTAAAGTTATTCTATAAATAGAATATATTATATTTTATTACGCATAGTGTTGTATAGTAGTGTTTTGCATAGTGTTTTGCATAGTGTTGCATAAAGTGTTTGCATAGTAAAATGTTTTTATATAAATAGAATATATTATATTTTATTTAAAAGATTTTGCTTTAAATATGGACCGCCGATTAAAGTAAATCAATCGACCGCTCATGGATTAATTACTATGCATTCTATTTTCCTATAAATAGAAGCTCATTCCTTCATTATTTTCTTTAATTCACCGAAACTCTAGAGAGAGAAATTATAGAGAGAAGCTATAGAGAGAAAATCTATAGAGAGAAAGAAGAAGAGTATTCTCGTACTTCACTACTTTGATATCCAAAGGTGTCTTTTACTATAAGGGGATATTATTTGTTGTATCTGTAAGGGGTGTTATTCTTTCTTATTCATGAAGAGAACTTCATTATTCCATTCATTATTATTCTCGTTGAATAACTCGTAAAAGTGGCATACCCTATACATAACTCAGATACGCGGCATACCCTATACTTGTGAAATCTTTATATTATTCCATTCTTATTTATTCTGTTGAATAACTCAGATACGCTTAATCCCTATACTTGGTGATCTTCTTCTTCATTATTCCATTCTTTATTATTCTCGCTGGAATATCCTATCTCTGTGTTTTACACCCCACCGGTTCCATTGTTTATTATTCTCGCATTTATTATTCTCGCTGGAATATCCTCGTCGTGTGTTTTACACCCACCTGGTTCCATTGTTTATTATTCAAAGATTTATTATTCTCGTTGGATCATCCTCATCGTGTGAATTTCACCGACCGGTTCCGTTCCGTTATTATTATTCTGTTGAATAACTCGCCTATGCCAAGTACCGCATGCACGGTGATTTCCTTTGTTATTCCATTCTTTATTATACCCAAATAAGTTAAAACTTTAACTTCTATACTCCATGAAATTAGTAGAATATTCTCGATATTTGCGTTTCATCCAAAGATCTTTTCATGAAAATATTCTTCCGATCATTCTTGAATTTTACTCTACAAAAGCAAGATTATGTTGACAATTTGACGTTATTAGTTCCCTAATAAATTAATTCTGAACTTATTTTATTGAATTATTATGTCATTGTCATCATCCTCATGTTATATTATGTTATCTTCGCTTACGCCAAGATAGATGAACTTAGTATGATTATGACCAGGGATCATTCTAAGATAATCATGGCTTGTTATAAATGATGTGACAAAAGTCCTCAAAGGTCCTCAGAATGCAGTTGATGGATAGTTTTTGGTATGATTATGACCAGGTGATTTGGTATAGTCACGACCATTGATAATTTGATGAAAATCCTCGACCGCGGTAGTGCAGGGATGATTAGATATTGTGGTTTATTCATTAAACCGAGTCTTAGTGATAAAAATTGATGAAAACCTTTTAAAACCTAAAAGATAGTAGACTTTATTTTCTACTTGACTCTTTTAATGGATCGCGTATATTCCACCGCAGCTTAAACCGGTTGTATATTGTATTTTATTAGTTTAACATTGTCAAGACTATTGATAATTTATTCTCGCATTATCTTAGTCATAATATTTCATCGGGCTAGTTGAGCTCACCCTTTCTTTCACCGTTTCTTCGTGAAATGAGAATATAAATTGGACGAAGCTGGGGAAACGGAGTAATGGTCCGAGGATAAGATTAGTAGTCCTCACTATTCGTAAAATAGTGTGATAATAATTGTATTGAGGACTCCTTGAGTATGGATATTGTCTAAATGACAATATTCCTATTAGAACTCTCGCTTTATGTATTGTCGTATGTTACACTTACGTATGTATAATTAAGTTTGTATTTGAATTTATGTATTATGTAAGTGGCGACCCAAGATGGGTGACGTATACCTAATTTTGGGGTGTCACAAATACACTATAAAATAAAATTAAAAAAATAATAAATTAGAATAACATAACATAAATTAAATTTAATAAATTTAATAAATTAAAATAAATTTAATAAATTTAATAAATTAACATAAATTTAATAAATTAAAATAAATTTAATTTAATTTAATAAATTTATTTTAATTAAATTTAATAACATAAAATAAATTGTATAATATAATATAAATAAATAAATAAATAATTAGATTAAAATAAATTTAATTTATTAAATATATTAAATTTAATAAATTATATAATATAATACATGTAAGACCCCGAATTTTATGAAATAAAAGTATTCAATTTTTCTATTTAGTAAATAGTTAAATTGATAAAAGTTTAAAGTTAAGGGTGATATATGTAAATTTTTTTAAATAAGCAAGTGGTTATAAAATACTCATTGTTGTTGGGGAATATTCGTTTGGTCGTGGAATATTTTTCTTATTCATACGACGATTTATGCCAAAATTTTGGGCCCCATAATGGAAAGTGATTGGATGAAGAAAACGATAAGTATAAGTTTTTACAAATAACGACGTAGTTATATCAAGTTATCTTGTTGGAATACCCATGGGTAAAATATGATGTAATGGCGTTGTTACAAGATGGCACCAGATTGCACCAATTATTGATTCTTACATAAGAAGGCACTACTCAATAATTGTTACAGTAATTCTTCGCTCAATATTTTATTTTGATTCAATAATTCTTTGCGTTGATATTTTATATTATTGTTATTTTAATAATTGTCACGGCACAAGATTTCCCATTATCGGATCAATAATTCATATTATTTGAATAATATTATTAGATAACATTATTGGCAATGTCTAGAAAGTTCTCATCTAAGGAGAGGTTTGATCACCTAATTGCGTGCACGAGTGAGAAAATTCTTATCAAAAGCTCTCTCTTCCTAGAAACTGCACGGTTGTCAATATTGTGATTCTATAATATTATTTGTGAATAATTAATTATTGATTTATATGATAAGGAAAATATTCATTTTATGTGGATATAGATGGATAAAATTTTTAAAGTGACAATTGTTGAAAATCGATATTTTATCTTTTCTGATAAAATAATATTTTATTATATTATTATAATATAATAATGGTGATATTTTTACAATGAATGTGGGATAAATGAGTATATGAGGAGGAAGAGTAATTTTGTTGCAAAAGTTGTTTAAAACATGTTAAAAATGTTGGTGGACCCATTTCTTGACTGAAATTTGATTATAGCCTGTAAAATCGCCTGTATATGGATTTCGGTCAATTTTTGTTTGGAATTTGGAAAACCTTTCTTCTGTAAAGTTGTAGAGAATTGAATTTCCTATAAAAAGTCGCGAGATTCAAATTTTCTGATAAAAGGGCTATTTATTATGAATTATTGAAGTTCCGTGGTTCTGAAATAATTGATTTTTGAAAGTTTTAATTAATTTTAATAACAAAAACGTTTTTGTTATGTTTGGGGGCCCACTAGTGGTTGAAATTAGCTGAAATAAGTTGTTAAAAGTGTGCGTAAGAAAATTTTATAAATATAATATTATTATATTCAATTTTCTTCTTTGGTGTTCTAAGCAATTTCCTATAAATAAGGTGCTTAGGTTAGAATTGAAAATCACACCAGAAACTGAAGTTTTCTCTCTATTTCTCTCTCTATATTATCGAGTGTATTCTTGTGAATATTTTGATATCTTGAGTGTTATATATCTGGTGCAAGTTCGCTCGGCGTTATTCCAATCGTAAGTCTTTGCTTTTTTTGAGGTAAGGGATAGTAAGGGATTGTAAGAGATAGTAAGGGATTTTAAGGGATTGAAAGGGATGTTATTTTCTTCATAAGTGATATTATTTCTTCAATATCATTATGTTGAAATATTGGTTTGAACTTTTTATCAAATTTAGAACTTTTTCATGTCGGGGTTACTATTCATGAGTTACTATTCACGAGTTACTATTTATGAGTTACTATTCACGATTTACTATTCATAAGTTACTATTCACAATGGGTTACTATTCATGAGTTACTATTCACGAGTTACTATTCACGGGTACTATTCACTACAAAATTAGTTTTTTTTTAACCAAATTATAGTTGATTTATGAATATTACTCTGGAGATTAAAACTATGTATTGATTATATTGATTTTATTATCATATATAAAATTTTTATAACCCTGATGTTGAAATTCTCTTTCACTGGAGTGTAAAGATGGGTAGATTATTGGTATGATCATGACTAGGTTCTCTTTGGCTAGCAGTGAAAAGTTGAATTGTGACTTGGTATGATCATGACCATTGAATTTATAATTGAATATCTTTAGCTTAAGTGCAAAGGTGAATTGATCAACATGGTTATAATTATTGTTTATATAAATTCTGAAATAATTATATATTTCTTTGAGATATGAATATCTTTGGCATGTAGTGCAAAGATAATCTGTTGATGAATATCTTTGGCCCGTAGTGCAAAGATGAATTATTAGTATGATTATGAACATGAACTGTGATTTGGTATAACCATGATCTTTGATGTTACAGGTGATGAAAATTATCTTCGTCCTGAATGCGAAAAGGAATTTAGAACTACAACTATGATTATGAGTTATTCACATGATTGTGGACATGAACTGTTGATTGATGTTACAGGGTTAAAATATTGTTGGTGGACTTTTAACATGGAGAAGATAATAGACTTTATGGTCTATTTGACTCTTCTAATGAATTGCTCGTTCCGCTGCAACTATGGTTGAAAAGTTTTATCATCTATCATATGTTCTAAATATCCGATTTATTACTGTTGAAGGCTATTGATAATTTATTTATCTTTAGTCATGATATTCTTTATTGAGCTAGTTGTGCTCACCCTTTTGCTTCACAATTCCTTTCGTAATAAAAGTGTAGCCGGGACAAGCTGAGGAATAACGGGGGAATAGAGCGGTGATGGTCTATAGATGTTGAGGTGAGATGAATTTAACTTGGAAGGGTGTTTTGCCACTATCATACAAGATGTCTAATGACATACAACCTCGTGTCGTCATAAGATTGAGGTTGTGCTCATCCACTTGCGAGTATATTTACAAGCACTACCTATATAATCTTGGTGTTTGTTTGCGTGATAATACCCAATTAGAGACAAATGGAGATAATGATATGTCAAGAGAAGACTCACTTATTGGGAAGAATATGATAGTAATCTTCTCGCTTTTCTTTAGGGGTCTATTAGATCAACCAAGGATAATTCGTGGCCATATGATATCTATCATAACCTGTACGCACGGCCTCCCATATGCACGAAGGTTTCCTTGAGCACTTCCCAAAGATTCTAATTTCTAAAAGCAGGTTTTCGACTATACCTTTATGTAAGGTGTCATTATGAAGTGTTGTCCACTATTGGGACATGAGTCACAGCTTGGTTATATATTTGTATTTAAACTCACGCTTTATGTGTTATCGTATTTTTTCATTTACAATTATATTAATAAAGTTGTAGTTGTTTTTTACACTATATATTTGGCGACTCAGAATGGGTTGGATGGAATGGACCTATTTTGGGGGCGTCACAATACATAATTAAATTAAAAATTATAATAAATTAAATTAAAATAAATTTAATTTCATAAAAATTAAATTAAATAGATTTAATTTAAAAATTAAATTAATTTAATAAATAAAATAAATTTTATAAACTATATAATATAGTATAATACAATATAAAATAAAATAAATAAATTTAATTTAATTTAATTTAATTTAATAAATTTAAAATTTTATTTAATATAATATACTACAAAATAAAATAAAATAAAATGCGAGAATAAAATAAAATAATATCATAAACTGAGTAGCATTTGTAAGACCCCGAATTTTATGAAATAAAAGTATTCAATTTTTTTAATAATTATTATTCTATTTAGTAAATGGTTAAATTAAAAAAAGGTTAAAGTTAAGGGTGATATGTAAAAATTTTGCAAAGTAAGCAAGTGGTCATAAAATATTAGTTTGGTCGGGGAATATCAGTACGACGACACAATCGTTGGTGGACTCCACAACGGAATGACTGTCGGATATAAAAAGCGACAGAGATAACATTTTTATAAAAATAACGGTAAAACTTTTAACGTTGAAATACCTGGTGATAAAAGTTTAGTAATACGCATTGTTGCACAGTAACACACGTTATTGCACAGTGTCTCTGATTATTGATGCTTACGTAAGAAGTCACCCAGTCACATTCAATAATTGCCACAGTAATTGCTGCATAGTATCTCATATTATTGATTCAATTATTATTACAGTATCATCTGCACAATATTTTATATTATTAAATCAATAATTGAGATGACACAATTATTCATATTATAAATTGCATTATTGATAATGTCTAGAATGTTCTGTCGAGTAAAGGGGTTAGGTTATTTAATTGCGCGCCAATAAAGAGAAATCCTTATCGGAAAGCCCCCTCTTTCTTGGGAACGATCTGGTTGTCAATATTGTGAGTTATAATATTAAATGATGAATAATTGTTGAAAGATTAAAAATGTGTTGATTAAAGATAAATGATTTATGCTAAATTTTTATTCAATTTTTGATATAAATAGAGGGGTTTGTTATGAGGCATTTGTTATAAGTTTGACTTATTATTCCATGAGGAGATGTGCTAATTTTTCAGATCGTTGGTTGAAGTTATAATAGTAAATCAATATGGATCGTTGGTTGAAGTTATAATAGTAAATCAGTATGGACCGCTGGCTTAAAGTTTTAACAGTAAATTAGTATGGAACGTTGCTTTAAGTTTTAATAGTAAATCAATATGGACCGTCCGTTTAATAGTAAATCAATCTGGATCGTTCATGAATTAGTTACTATTTATTCCATTCTCCTATAAATAGAAGCTCATTCCTTCATTATTTCTTACGAATTCACTAAAAATCTAGAAAGAGAAACTATAGAGAGAAAGAAGAAGAGTATTCTGCTTCTTCACTATTGCAGTATCCAATCTTCTACTAAGGTAAAGGGTATTATTCTTTTGTATTCGTAAAGAATGTTATTTTCTTCCAATACTCATAAGGGTTGTTATTCTATTTTTTATTAATCTGCGGGAGTAATCTATCTACGCGGACTACCGCATGCATGGTGAATGACCCTTCGTATTTATTCTTTATTAATCCACGGGAGTAACCTGTCTACGCGGACTACCGCATGCATGTGAATGACCCTTCGTATTCATTCTTTATTAAATTGTGGAAATGATCTGTCTACGCGAATTACCGCATAACGGGTGAAAATCCATTTGCAATTTCGTATATTCTTTTATACTCGTATGAGATGTCATTTCTTTTGTACTCATCAAGGGATCATATATCGTCTTCTTTAGTATTTCTCCATTTATGGTACAAATTTATTGTTTGTTTCCATAACCTTATTATTAAATGGTGAAAACCTTTGAAATTAGTGGAATATTCTTAATAGTTTGTGCTTCATCTAGTATTTCCACTATTGGTCTGAACTTTCTTATTAAATGATGGGATACTATTTATGTCAGGGTACTATTCACTCGGGGTACTATTCACGAGGTACTATTCATGTGATACTATTCACGAGGTACTATTCATGACAAAATTGATTTCTTTTCTGTCCAAAATTATTTTTGATACATGAATATCATTCTTGAATTTTACTCCACAAATGGTGATCATGTTGACAATTTGGATATTCTTGAACTTTGGATAAATTGAATTATAAATCTCTAATATTTATTCTTAATCTCACTTGATTGATTCCTTATATCATTGTCATCATCATTATGCTTATGTTGTGGTAAAACTCATCTTTGGCCCGTAGTGCATAGATGGACTGTTAATTGGTATGATTATGACCAGGAATTTTGTATTAGTGTAATCATGACCTGTAATGTTACAGATAAATGATGTGGTAAAATTCCTCTTTGGCCCGTAGTGCATTGATGAACAATTGTTTGGCATGATAATGGCCACTGGTGATACTAACGAATATCCTTGGCCCGTAGTGCATGGATAATTCGATGATGTGAAATGTTTATTGATGACCACTGGTGATACTAACGAATTAATATCCTTGGCCCGTAGTGCATGGATAATTCGGTGATGTGGATTAATTATTGAGTTATGTTACAAGGATAAAATATTGATGATGAATTTTTAAATCATAGAAGATAGTTGACATCATTCTCTAATTGACTCTTCTAATGGATTGTTGTTTCCGATGCAGTACTTGTTGATCTAAAACTTGTTGTCTATTATATTCTATCAGATTTTTCCCTCTTGAGGACTAAGGATAATTTGTTCTACATTATCTTAGTCATAATATTCTTTACTAGGCTATTTAATTGAGTTCACCCTTTTCCTTTTTGTTCCATTGTTCTTCTTAGGAGGCGAGAATGTAGCAGGGACTAGTCGGGGAGTGGAGTAGTGGTCCAAGATGGTTATTTTAGTAATCATCACTATTTTATAAAATAGTGTGATAATAATTGTAATGAAGATTTTATTTGATTTTGGATATTGTCTACGAGACAATATTTGTATTAAAACTCACGTTAACGTATGTGTTGTCGTATTTTGCACAACAGTTGTATAGATGAAGGTTGTATTTGATTTCTGTACCATGTATCTAGCGACCCAAAATGGGTTGTGTGGACCTATTCTGGGGGTGCCACAACATTTACTTAGTTTATCATTGGAAAAATAAACTAAGTATAATTTGCTTAGTTTTCCACAAGTACATTAAAAATATCCTTAAAAAAATAAAATCAAAGCTAATAAAATAAATTAACATAAATTAAAATAACATAACTGAAATAAATTAACATAAAATTAAATAATAAATTAAATAGCATTTACTTAGGTTTCTACAATTAAAATTAACTGAATAAGTAGTCTCCATATTCAGTAAATAAAATAAAATACAATAAACTGAGTAACGTTTACTTAGTTTCCATTTGTAAAATAAACTAAGTATTATTTGCTTAGTTTGCCACAATTAATCTTCAAAAAACTCAATAATACTCTATGTTCAATCTTCAATACACTTAATAGATCGTTTAGTTTGACACTATCCTAAAAATAGTCAATAGTTATAATCAATTACGACTATACATTTTCTAATACATATATAATTCCATTAACCTGTAAATATGTTGACCGCCTTAGTTGAGCTGGCTAGGTGTTGTTCGACAGTAGTTGCAAGGTGCAGGAACAACTTAAGTTGGTATCAGCATGGTACTATACAACTTACCAGCCAACTCATTGTGAAAAGAACATTAACTGCCTTGGCTTTCTTCATAATCCGTCCCCGCAACCGCATTTCGGGATATTTATAAGTTCCCCTTCCCCACTTAAGCTTCCTACTTAAAATTATTACAGCTTCTATCCTTTTAAAATAGAAAGTTCATAAATTTCAATGAAATGTATAGGAATGAACAAAGAAGAGCAAATAATTAACCGATCAATTGTAGAATTTGTAATTAGAATTCTTGGATGTTTCAGAGGTCTTGAGTGGGCAACAAATACCGCAACGAGTGCAACGAAAATAAGGTGGAAAATACTCTAACTCGTCGCCACATTTTATGGGTATAAGTAAACTCTTTATGTGATGCGATATCTTAGAGTATTCTCCACCTTCTGTTCTTTACCCTCGTTACGGTATTAGTTGCCCGCTCAAGACCTTTGGAACATCTAACAATCCTAATCTCAGTTTCTAGAATTGACCGGTTAATTAGTTGCTCAAATTTTCTCATTCGTATATAATTCATTGTAATTTATTAGATTTCTATTTTAAAAGGATAACAGTTATAATACATTTAAGTAAGAAGATTAAATGGATAAAGAGAACTTATAAATTTCCCAAAAAGTAGTTGCGGGGACGGATTGAGTAGAAAGCCAAGCCAAGGTAGCTAATACTTTCCTCACAATGAGTTGGGTGATAAATTGCATAATACCATGTTGATGCCAACTTAAATTGTTTTTGCACTTTACAATTACTGTCGAACAACACTTTGCCAGCTCAAATAAGACGGTTAACATAGTTACAGGTTAATGGAAGAATCATATATGTACTATACTTTAGAACTTAGAAACCCGTTTGACATTCACTCATTAGGAGTGAATGTTGAATAGTCCCCAGTTTGGGACTGCTACTGAATGTTATCTCTCATTTAAGTCGATGCCAATTCACATGGTACATTTTTATTTGTTTTGAGGATTTTTCAGCTGGTGGATCTCTACATGTTCTCCAAGTGCATACTTAGACTAAATTCTCTTGGTCTATTTTTTGTACTTGGAGACCATGGGAAGGTGCTGCTGAATTTTTCTTAAAACAGAAAAAATGTGCTCAAGATTGACACTAGTGAGGAGACGCATCTAGGAACGGGATAAAAGTCTAACCCCTGTAGAGTGGAGATATATACTAGAAAAATATAATTCATGCATGGACCACATACATGAATATTCCCTTTATAATACAGGCTTTTTTTCTTCAATTAAAGATGTTAGCCGACCGAAGTTGAATATACTGCATGATATGGATTGATGGGAGGGTATTAGTTAATGCATACCGTGATGGGGTGTCCAATTTTATGAACAAAGCAATAGAACATACCGATGAACTGAACGAAAAGATGAGATGCCCGTGTGTCAAGTGTAAAAACATGATCGGGAAGAAAGACGATGAAGTTAAATTCGACTTGTTTTCACGTGAGTTTGTTGATGGGTATTCGGTATGGATTCATCACGGGGATTCAGCTGACTTGAGAGAAGTGACCAATAATACTGTAGACCAACCAATTGAACGAGATTCATACGCCGATAACTATGATGTCATGGAGATGTTGGTCGATTCTTATGGCCCTACCAATATAAACTAGGCTGAAAATGAGCATTCGTCAAGCAGTGCTCAGTACGTGCCAAATAATATAGCTGATGCCTTTTACAAGATGTTATTTGAATCGGGGGTCCCACTGTATCCTAGAAATGATAAGCACACCAGGCTATTTGCAGTGACGATACTTTTACACTTCAAGAATGAGCACGACTGTAGTGAATGTGGTTTCAATGATTTTCTTGCTATTATTAGCAAGTTCTTACCAACTGATCATACTCTACCCGTGAATTACTATGAAGTAAAGAAGATGGTAAAAGGGTTGAATATGGGGTACGAGAAGATTGATGCTTGTGAGAAGGATTGCATGTTATATTATGGGGGAGGATAAAGCTAAGATGTAGTATGATATATGCAACTTGCCTCGGTACAAGATGACAAAACGTGGGGGAAGGAGAAACAAGCGCCTAAGAAGATCTTACGGTACTTTCCTCTTACGTCCAGACTATATATTCATGTCGCCGCACACGGCTGAGAATATGATTTGGCACAAAAGATGGGACGTCGTGCCTGGTTAGTTGAGTTACCCTGTTGATGGAGATGAATGGAAGAAGTTTGATGAACATTTTCTAGAATTTGCTGATGAATTTAGAAATTTTAGACTTGACATGGCTATGAATGATTGTCGTGCCAGACACTTAAAACAAACTTATTAAGCACAAACTCCTATCAAAGTTATGCATGACATACAAATACTTTCGTCTTATACACTATTATGTTATCCTAAATAGAATCAATAATTTCATGCATTATTATATTCAAGTCTAATCAAAGATCTCATCTTTCAATTCAATCAAAGATATAAAATTAATTGTTGTCCAAACAATTACTTAATCAAGCATGAAATATAATAATCAATTCATAAGGATCATCAAGTGGAAATAATGATAATTGAATTAAATCTTCGCAAAAGGTTTCATTGAACTCCTAATTAAGAAATTAGTTCCTCATCATAATTGAAATTAACAAATAATAACTAGAAAAAATCTTGAGTACAAAAATTAAATTAAGTGGAAGAAGAAAAACTTTATCGACGATCTTCAATCTTGCCCTCCAAAGTCTGTCTCTTGAATTCTCCAATTTTATATCTAAAGCTCCAAAAGTAGTACCCAATAATTATCAATCAAAAAGTCCTTTAAACTAGGTTTAAAACTAATACTTATAATGCTAACAAAAGCCTATTACATAAGGTAAGAAAAAGTCCTTCATAAAGTCAACTTTTGAGCAATTAAAGAAACAAAATCTGTAGATCACGCGCCCCGCGCCATAGTTCTTTGTAAGGTGGCGTAGTCCGTTCCAGGTATACAACATCTTCCTTCAGCTTAGCGCGCCCCGCGCCCAACTTAGCTCAATAATGGAACGCCTCGTGCCTTCCTGCCAGATTGTGTTATTCTCCTTGATTTCTATCCATGTTCAGCTTTTTAGTCCATCCATCTTATTCTCCTGCAAAATAACCACAAAACCATCACAAGTACATGAATAACATCCAAAAACAGACAATAAATCAAGCTAAAAGACATCAAATCATAGGTTTTTAACCTACTCATCAATATACATTTAGTTTAGTTTGATTATATATAAATCCATGTAATTTACTTTAGGTTTTATGATAATTCGACCCCATATCACTGTTTGTTGTAGTTTATAAGTTATTCCATATAAAGTACAAATTACATATAAACACTGTAAGACCCCAACTTTTTATGAATAAAAATTTAATTTTTTCTAAATATTATTTTGAATAATAAGGTGTGATTTGATATAATACTATAGTTATGGGTGATATGTGCAAATTTTGCAAGTAAGCAAGTTGTCATAAAATATTCGTTTGGTTGGGGAATATTCTTTTTATCGGGAAATACTCGTACAACGGCACAATCATTGGTGGACCCCACAACGGAATGACTATCAGATATAAAAAGCGTCAGAAATAACCTTTTTATAAAAATAACGGTAAAAGTTTTACCGTTAACTGTTGAAATACCCGGATAAAAAAGCAAGAATACGTGTGTGGTTGCTTGCGAAGCATTACCAGATTGATGTCTGATATCTTCGATTATTGATGTTGACGTAAGAAGTCACTCAGTTCATTTAATAATTGCCACAATATTTGTTGCATAGTATCTCATATTATTGATTCAATTATTGTCACAATATCATCTGCACAATATTTTATATTATTAAATCAATAATTGAGACGATACAGTTATTCATATTATTATTTACATTATTGACAATGTCTAGAAAGTTCTGTCAAGGAAAGAGGTTAAGTTATTTAATTGCGCGCCAATAAGGAGAAGTCCTTATCGAAAATCCCCATCTTTCATGGGAATGATCTGGTTGTCAATATTGTGAGTTATAATATTAATGATGAATAAATATTGTTGAAAGATAAAAAATGTGTTGATTGAAGATAAGTGATTTGTGTTAAATATTTATTCAATTTTTGATATAAATAGAGGGGTTGTCATAAAGTATTTATTGTAAGTTTGGCTTATTACATGGACCCCCACTTACTCATTTTTCAAAATCGCTGGTAGAAAGTTGTCTTAGTTTTATTTTATTATTATTATAATAGTAATAAAACAGAAAACTTTTATATAAAACAAAATATTTTTTATATTATATATAAAGTTATTCGTTTTATTAGATTATAAATAAAATATATTATATTTTATATAAAGTTTTTTTAATTATAATATTTGAATATTGCACAGTAATGAATAGTAAAAATCAAAAAATCGCGCGAATTCTCTGTGACTTCGCCTGTGATTTTTTTTCCATTTGCATCCGTAATTTCTTAAATAGTACCCTGCCATTCTCCTATAAATAGGATGCTTAGTTAAGAAATGAAAATCACACCAGAATCAGAGAATTCTTCTTCTATAATATTATGCGTATTTCTTTCTAGTATAAGAATACTTTGAGTGTCGCAAATAGTGCAAGTTTTTCTCAAGAATATCTTCGATATACCAGTCAAATTTACTCTCCTACTAAGGTCAAGGGTATTCTTTATTTCATATTCGTAAGAGATAATATTTTTCGTATTCGTAAGGAGTATTATTTTCGTTCAATATTCGTAAGGGATATTATCTTCGTTCAATATTCGTAAGAATATTATTTTTGTTCAATATTCGGAAGGGATATTATCTTCGTTTAATATTCGTAAGGAATATTATTTTCGTTCAATATTCATAAGGGATATTATTTTCGTTCAATATTCGTAAGAAATATTATTTTCTTCCATAATCTATAGTATATATGTAATATTATTTCGTTTCATATTCCTAAATTTACACTTATTTTAATAAGTATTGCTTCTATAATCCCTAAAATTGGTAGAATATTCTTAAGTTTTGCTCTTCATCTAGTATCGTTTCATTAAAACATTGGTCTGAACTTTCTTATTAAATTTCAATATTTTCATTCGGGGTACTATTCGCTCGTACTATTCATGATAAAATTGGTTTCTTTTCTGTCCAAATTATTTTTGATACAAATATGAATATCATTCTTGATTACTCCACAATTAATTATCATGTTGACAATTTAAACTTTCTTGAACTCTGGATAAATTGAATTATAAATCTCTAATATTTATCCTTGATCTCACTTGATCGATTCCTTATATCATTATCATCATCATGCTTATATTGTGGTGAAAGTTGGCCCGTAGTGCATAGATGGACTATTGATTGGTATAATTATGACTAGGAATTGTGTATTGGTATAATCATGATCTGTAATGTTACAGACAAATGATGTGGTGAAAGTTCTTTTTAGCCCGTAGTGCATAGATGAAAAGTTGTTTGGCATGATCATGACCACTGGTGATACTAACGAATATTCTTGGCCCGTAGTGCATGGATAATTCGTTGATGTGAAATATTTATTGATTGTTGTTACAGGGATATAATATTGATATTGAACTTTTAAATCATAGAAGATAGTAGACTTTACGCTCTACTTGACTCTTCTAATGGATTGCTTATTCCACTGCAGTTGTTGATCTAAACTTGTTGTCTATTGTATTCTATTAGATTTTACACTGTTGATGACTAATGATAATTTATTCTACATTATCTTAGTCATAATATTCTTTACTGGGCTAGTTGAGCTCACCCTTTTCTTTCATTATTTTCTTTAGGAAATGAGAATATAGATATGACTAGTCGGGGAATGGAGTGATGGTCCAAGATAGTTATTATAGTATAGTCATCACTATTTTTTAAAATAGTGTGACAATATTTGTAATGAGAACTTTATTTGAGTTTGGATATTGTCTACGAGACAATATGTGTATTGAAACTCAGCTATTGTATTGTCGTATTTTGCACGACAGATGTATAAATGAAGGTTGTATTTGAATTCTGTACCATATATTTGACGACTCAGAAGGGTTGTGTAGACCTATTTTGGGGGCTCCACAAACACCATTGTTATCCGTACAAGATCATTGTTTATATCTTTGTAGTTTTATTTTGCAATTTAGTTTTGAAGTTTATAAGATACATCATTGTAGTTTATAAGTTTAGTTGTTTTGTTATTCTTTGTAGTTTAGTTTGTAATTGACATTGTTATTTAACGATACAATGTATTCAAAGAAAAGTATATACAACGTTGTATTATGAGTTGATTATGATATATATTGTTGTTAGTTGTTGGATGTAGTTATTGAATATTATTGTGTGTATTGTTGGGATAAAGCATGTTACAGGTAAAAAATATGGTTTAAAAACTTGGAAAATGCAAATCAAAAAAATATTTAAAAAAATATTTATATTTTCGATGGAATAAGGTAAAACTGATAGAAATTTCGTCGGGAAAAAGGAATATAATTTATTTTAAAAAAATACTATTTTCGACGAAATGAATGATATTTTCGACAGACATTTTGTCTGGGTTAAGGATTTCCCCATCTTCGGGATGGGCCACGTGTCACATTTAATTCGACAAAGTATTTATGACAGAATTGAAACCGTCAAGTTTAATGTAATTGCGACGAACATGCTGTCGAAAAAAATTCCGTCGTACATATTTTTTTCTGACTGAATTGTCAACGGATTTAAGTTTGACGACCATTAATTCGACTATCTAGGCGTTTTTCTTGTAGTGTCACTTGTCACGAGTAGGGCTGAGTAAAGAACCAAATTGCTTCCGAAACCGCATAAAAACCAGCACAAACCGCACCAACGGTTCCGGAGTATGTGGCGATTTTACGTGGGTTGAAAATTTTAATTTACGGTTTGGATTTGGTTACTGGTCAAAATCGCATGCATAAAATCAAAACGTGCACCCTACTTCTTTTGAGTTTTTTTAAAATTTAAATTATATGGTCAAAAGGCCCAAAATGACATGTTCAGTTCTTCATTTGTAAATTATAATGTTTGGATAAGAAAACATTAACTATCCAAACAATAGTTTTTAAATTCCAACACAAATATAAAATGAATTGAGTATGCTAACCAAACAGTAGAATTGTTTTGTTGTAAATCAATGAATTGTAATTCGATAGTTACAATCCGTATTGAATTCCATTTGGAATTTAAAAACTATTGTTTGGTTAGCATACAGATTGTTTAAATTATATGAAAATTGTAATTTTTGGTCAGCATACGGATTGTTTGAATTATATGTAAATTATAATGTTTGGATAGTTAGAATTTAATTCATTTGGAATTATCTTTCATTTAATTAACTAATTATCTCTATTTAGAATTTTCATATGTAAAGGATAATAATTCATCAGGTTCTATTTTGTTTTTGTTTATACAAAACATTACAAGTAAGGTTGTGTGTGTTATCAAAGTGGTATTTAATATTCTGTGATGCTAAATTGTTAATTTAAATTATATAAAAATTGTTGTTTCAATTGGTGTTAAAACCGAACTAGCACCAAATGAAACCGAACCGCACCGCTTCAATCACAAACGATTTCATGTGTGATTTTAGATTTCTCAAACCGTACTTAAACGATTTCGTGTACGATTTGAATTTCAAACCGCATCATGCTCACCCCTAACCACCATATCAACAAATGGTTGATAGTTGGCTTGGAGTTGCAAGATCAAAAAAGTTTTTTTTAGCTCCCATTCAGATTGTTATCGAACAAACTGCATTAGTTTTTATGTCTAACCGAAAAAGAATATTGTTTGTGTCGGCATAAGGATTAGGTTGAATTCCTTATATATCTCGCCCTGATGTGAGAGAAAAGATAGATTTGACTCGATCTTTAAACTTATATCCGTTAATGATGTAATGTACAGGAGAAAGTTTTTATTTTTTTCATTAATAATGGCCCAGTCGAGACTCGTCCAATTAATCCCCAAACAAAATAAAATTCGTGAATCATGATGATGACTAATGTACTATGTACTCTGTATCTTGTTCTTTGACCTGACCAACACTCTTAATTTCCAGGTGCTCCATTATTAGTACAATTGCTTGTAGCATTAATTGTAGTGGAAGAGACGTGTCAAAACTATTTGCACAACAATCAACTTTAAGACGATATTGAATAACTAAGAGGTTTAATCTGATACTTACGTGAAAGCCGTTCGTTTGGACGTCCGTCCTGTAGAGTTGACCGTCTTGGGCGTAATCAGTTCTCATTGATATATTTATCTAATAAAATACAATTAATTTTGAATTTTTCTATCATCTTAATAAATTATCTGGGTCGTCCAAAATTTTGGATAAATCCTACCACCGTCGCCTTAGCCCAGAATAGTTATGGCCATAGGTGGAACTAGGGGGTTCATAGGGGTCATATGACCCCCTCACCCTGGAATCTCCGAGGTTATTTGTTTTCCTTTCCCTTTCTTTTTTTTTTTGTATTTTTTTCTCCATTATTTTTCTTTTGTTTTTGCTTTATCATCAAAGTGAGACAAAAAAAAAAGTGATAACAATTCCCTTTGTAAACTAATTAAAAATAAAAAAATAAAGAAATAAAATAATTTTTTTGGATCCTACTATAGTGACCATAAGTTCACCATAGTTCTATCATATCAAGATTATTAAATCTCTTTTTTTCTATTTTTTGTTTTTTTTTTGTTTTTGTTGCTGGAATTCATTTTTTCAAACTAATTAATCTCATAAACCACAATATACGATTTTGAATATATAATATTATAATTTATAATTTATCTATAAAAGTAGCTAATCAATTGACTAATAATTTTAAAATCTGATTAATAGTCTCGTAGCTAGGGAAAAATTAATATATATATATATATATATATATATATATATATATAATATATATTTAAAGTCATTAGACTCACAATTCAAAAGTTGACAAGAGTTGGAATAAGATGTTATGAAATACTATAATTAAGAAAATGAATTTGAAAAAAGCACTCCAAGCGTTAATAAATACTTTTTTTTACCGGTGTATTTTGACCCATCCAGAAAACCCCAACTTTTGAATAAAGATGAATTATCTATAAATATTATTTTGAATATTATGGAGTGAAATTGATATAATAGTTGTGGGTAATATTTATAAATTTTGCAAAGACATGAAGTTGTTATATAATATTCGATTGGTGGGAATATTCGTTTTAACGAGAGAATATTTGTACAACGGCACAATCATTGGTGGACCCTAACGGAATTATTATCGGATTGAAAGCGAGCGACAAAATACTTTATGAAAATAACTACGGAAGTTTTACCGTTAATTGTTGAAACACACAGTGTTAAAGAAATGCTGATGTCTGGCGTGGTTGCATAGTAACACACCAGTATTGATTATTGATGCTTACGTGATAAGTCACTCGGTTTTTTTGGAATTATTAATGTAATAATCTGAAAAATCTTTTTATATAAAAGCAGAATACTTTTATAAAGTTATTCAATAATTAGAATATATTATATTTTATTATTCATAGTGTTTTGCGTAGTGTGGCGCCCCAAAATAGGTATACATCACCCATTCCGAAATACGCCAAATACATGAAGTACGAAACAACTACAATTTTATTATCACAACAAGAAAAGCTGTGAGTTTAAATACAAATATTATCTTCAGACAATAATATCTATACTCAAATAAATCCCCATCACATTTATTGATACATTATTTTACAAAAATGGTGAGGACTACTAAACAATCCTTTCTAAAACCTTCATTCCATACCGACGACTAAGACTCTTTCTACATTCTCGCCTCCCGAGAAGAAAAATGGAACAACAAGGAAAAGAGGGTGATCTCAACTAGCCTAAGTAAAGAATACTATGACTAAGATAATATACAACAAATTATCGTTAGTCTCCAACAGGAAAAATCGATGTAATCTGATAGACAACAAGTTTCGGATCAATATTCATGGCGTGAAATAATAATTCATAGAAGAGTTACGTAGAGAATGAAATCTACTATAATCTATGAATTTAACGATCCATCATCAATATTTTATCCCTATAACATCAATCAATATTCATCTCAAATCAAATATTCATCTTTGCACTTCAGCCAAAGATATTCATCAATCGGTCATGTTCATCTCAACACTGCTCATCTTTGCACTAAAGGCCAAAGATATTCATCAATCGGTCATGTTTCATCTCAACACTGCTCATCTTTGCACTAAAGGCCAAAGATATTCATCGATCGGTCGTGTTCATTTAAACACTTGTTCATCTTTGCACTACTGAGGGCCAAAGATATTCTTCGAAATCATTCATCTTTGCACTTCTGGGCCAAAGATATTCAATAATATCATCATTTAAGGCCGAGGATGATGAAAAATATTTTTAAAGAAACGAATCCATTGAAACAAAATGACAAGGATTAAGGATTAAGGATTAGTACTTTGTTTTATCCATGTCCAACAATACCTCAAAATAATCATAGTGGTGTAAAATTCAAGAATGATCAAAACATGGATACAATCAAAGCTAGTATCCGAATAGATATTTTGAACGAAAAGAAGAAATTTTATTTTTCTAAATTGAATAGTCTTAGAGTATCGTGAATAAGTAACTCAGACACCAAAGATATAGAAATTCCACAAAAACATCTTCACGCTTCATGAATAGTACTGCGTGAATAGTAACTCATGAATAGTAACTTCGTGAATAGTAACTCATGAATAGTAACCCCAGCATGAAAAAGTTCCAAATTTGATAAAAACTTCAGATCGACATTTCAAAGACATAATGATATTGAAGAAATAATATCATTCTGAAAAAAATAATATCCCTTACCTCGAAAGAATCGATTACTTGGGAAGGAAAGTCGGAAGTGATCTTTGAATGAAACTTGTCTTGAACAAAGAACTCTCAAAGTATCTAAATACTCACAAAATACGCTCAATAATATAGAGAGAGAAAGAGAGAAAACTTTGTTTCTGGTGTGATTTTCAATTCTAACTTAGCTCTCTATTTATAGGAAAATGTTAGCACGCCGAAGCAGACTTAACACCAACAACCCTGATGGCTTTACCTGCTACTATTCCCACCCACCACATTTGAAAATTCAATTGAGCACATTTCTCACCAACCAAAAGTGGGGCCCACCAATTCTAGAATTTTCCACCAAAATCATTTATAACCTAATTTCTGAATCAGTCACCTCTTAAAATTCATAATAAATTATACGCTCATCTTTAACGGTTCAAAATTTGTGGACATATACTCAACTTATATATGTATAACATATCCAAAAATTACAACGATCCAACGGTCGGATTAAATATTATAACTCACACAATAAAGCTGTAATAACACCGATTTGATCTTTTAATACCTCCAATCCGACAAAATACAAATAAAACATCTCAAAGATTAATTCCTTCATTAATAACCACATAAATAAATCCATCATTTATATTCATATAAAATAAATATTTTCTTATCATATGAATCAATAATTAATTATTCACAAATAATATTACGAGAATCACATTTATAATGACCAGTCATTCCCGGAAGAGGGGCTTTCCAATAAGGATCTCTCTTTCTTGGTAGCCGATTAGGTAACCAAACCTCTCCTTAGAGCAGAACTTTCTAGACATTGCCAATAATGTTATCTAATAATATTATTCAAATAATATGAATTATTGATCGATAATGGAAAATAAATGCGGTGATAATTATTGAAACAATGAATAATATAAAATACCAACGCAGCAATTATTGAATCAATAAAATAAAATACTCGAACAATAATTCATCAACAATTATTGAGTAGTGCCTTTCTTACGTAAGGATCAATAATTGGTGCAATACCGCAAGTGTCTTCTTGTCTGCAACAACGTATTCATCGTGTTTTAACCAACGGGTATTCCAACAGATGATAATTGGTAACAATTACGCCGTTATTTTTAAACAACTTATATTTGTCGTTTTCCTCATCCAATCGTTTTCAGTTATGGGGCCCACACATGGGCAAGCTTGGTCGTATTTAATATTCCCCAAACAAAGATTTAATATTCCACGACCAAACGAATATTCCCCGACAAAATGAATATTTTATAACCACTTGCTTATTTTGAAATATTTGCGTATTTAACCCTTAACTATCCACATTAATCAAATCAACCCTTACTATTTCAAAATAATAAATAAAGGAAATTCCTTTTATTTAAAAAAAAATTTCGGTCTTACAACCTCCCTCCTTATGAAATTTCGTCCTCGAAATTGACGTGACGTATACTGGTGTTTCAAAAGATGAGGATACCTCGCTTTCATTTCGTTTCCAATTCCCAGGTCATTTCCTCTATAGCATGATTCCTCCACAAAACTTTAACTTGTGGTATGACCTTTGTGCGTAGGACATGCTCCTTCCTATCCAAAATCTTGACAGGTACCTCCTCATACGTTAAGTCTTGGCTATCTCGTCCGGGTTACTAACTCTATAACGTGGTTCGGGTCTTTCACATATTTACTGAAGTACGGATATGTGAAACACATTATGAACACGAGAGACATACTTGGAGGTAACGCAAGTCTATAGGCTACATTTCCTACTCGGTCAAGAATTTGAAATGGACCAATAAATCGTGGATTGAGCTTTCCTCTCTTCCCAAATCTTGTAACTCCTTCCATGGAGCAACTCGCAATAATATCATGATCCCCTACACTAAATTCCACGTCCTTTCGATGAAGATCCGCATAACTCTTTTGTAGATCTTGTCTTTGTTTGTATACGTTGTCGAATCATTTGGATCTTTTTCGTGAGTCATATACGTACTTAACTCGGGTCCCAACAATGTTGCTTCACCCACCTCATCCCAACATATTGGAGAATGACATTTTCGTCCATATAATGCTTCAAATGGAGCTACACCTATACTTGCACGATAACTCTGTTGTTGTAGGAGAATTCTACCAATGGTAAATACTTATCCCAACTCGCCTTGAAGTCTAGGACACGAGTCTTAATATATCTTCAAGAGTTTGAATAGTCCTCTCGATTGTCCGTCCGTTTGGGGATGGTATGCTTAGAACTAAATCGCAAATTCGTGCCCATAGCTTTTTGCAAGCTAACCCAAAATCTTGAAGTGAATCTTGGGTCACGATCCGAAACTATGGATACAGGGCATGCCATACAACCTCACAATCTCATTTACGTTATATACTAACTAGCAAGACGTTCAAGGGAATAAGTCTCCGTGTCGGCAAGAAATGAGCGATTTGGTTAATCTATCAACAATAACCCAAATAGCATTGATGCCTTGAGAAACCGTAGGAAGACCAGTAATCGAAATCCATGGTAATGTGTTCCCACTTCCATTTCGGAATCTCAAGTGGTTATAATCGGACCCTTAGGTACTAGATGCTCCGCCTTTACGTTGGCAAGTTAAACACATCGAGATAAACTTTGCAATCTCTCTCTTCATATTATTCCACCAAAATGTATGTCAAGATCACGATACATTTTAGTACTTCCAGATGGATTGCAAATGGTGTATTGTGTGCCTCCATCAAAATCTTGTACTTCAAATCGTAGTCGTTAGAACACAAAGTCTAGAGTGGACTCAAGTATTCCTTCTTCATCAATTCTCGCTTAGGAATAGCTCCTTCTTGTACTTTCTTCTTCATACGCATCGACTCCCGGCCTTGGGTGGCTTGAAAGCAACCCTAACTTTTTCTATTAAAGTTGGCTCTATACGTATACTTGACATCATCGCTTTTCGTTCCGCATATGATCTTCTACTCAACGCGTTAGCTACCACGTTAAACTTTTACGGGATGGTATTGAATAGTGTGGTCGTAGTCTTTCAATAGTTCGAGCCAACGTCATTTGCCGCGTGTTGAGTTCTTTTTTGAGTGAAGAAATATTTAAGGCTTTTATGGTCCGAATATATCTCCACTTTCTCCCCATATAGATAGTGCCTCCATATCTTTAATATGAACGATTATTTCCGCTAACTCTAGATCATGAGTAGGATAATTCCTCTCATACTCTTTAAGTTGTCGCGAGGCATAAAGCTATGACTTTCCCACGTTGCATGAGAACACATCCTAACCCTTTGCACAAAGCATCATTTGTAGATAACATATCCATCCGAACCGGATGGTATTGTTGAAACAGTCTTAAAATAAGTCTCCTCTTAAGCTCTTGAAACTCTTCTCGCATTCCTTGCTCCATTCGAATTTTGTATCTCTACGAGTCACCAAGTTAATGGAATAGCGATTCGAGAATATCCTTCAACGAATCTCCGATAATAACCAACTAAGCCTGAAAGCTACGTATTTCGATTCTTGACTTAGGTTGCTCTCAATCGTGACTCATATCCCAATCTTGGATAAGACGTCACAATGACACCTATCGATTTACTATCGCATACGAATATGACGTCCCCTACGGAGAGTGCGGCTTAGGTGAATTCCACAAAGGAAGTCACAAGATAAAGGCTCGGTACCAAATTCTATAGTTGAATTTTAACTCCACGAAGTTCAATAGGAGCCATTCGATATGAGATTTTAGAAATGAGTTTTGTCTTAGGGTTCAAAGTCGATACAATATTTAATATCGGGTTTGGGGAGTAAACCAAGAAATTCTTCAGAAATACGTCGGAAAAATCAATAACAACAGGAATATTATTCAAATCGGCGTGTCTTTATTCAAATCCATAACATGGACTAAGAAAACTTGACATCCGTAATAAACGAATGACTTCATGGCTTGATATAAAAATGTTTGACTGCTTGAGTTCGAATAACAGGTTGCTTAGGAATATGAAAACTAACAACCTTACAAAAGCAATCAATTTGGCATGATGAGTAGTTAACCAATCAATCCCTAAAATTACATCAAAAGCAAATATCTCAATAGAAATAAGGTTAACAGGTAATGTGATAGTGCCAACTGAATCAATCAAGCAAGATTTTTAAACAACGGATGTAATGAAAGTTTCTCTAACAGAGTCTCCATAAATAAGTCAAAGTCTAATTTCTCCGTAGTCAAGTTCAAACGTTGAGCGCAAGCAAGAGAGATAAAAGAATGGGTAGAATCCAGGTATCTAGTAAGGTATAAACTTCGCAAGAATTTATAATTAACTAACCCGTGCTAACTTCGTTCGGGTTCCTCGTATTTTGATCGGTCACGACAAACGCTCTTCCAAGAACCGTTGACTTTGACTTTTCTGGGACATCCTTTTGAGTCACCATTCCATTGGATCGGGTTTCGATATCGTCATAATCTCGAGCGATATGTCCTTCTTTTCCACAATTATAGCATACCTTAAACTGTTGTGGGCAGTTTGGGCTGATATGTCCCTCTTTCCCGCATTTGTAACATACGACCGGTGGTCGTTCTCCTCCCTTAAAACTAGTTGCTTCTTGGTAGCTTACGTCTTCCAATGGTCGTTGTTGAATCTCCTCTTTTTAAAATCTCCTCCCGACTAGCTTCTTCTATTTTCATGGCCACGATTACCACCAGAGTGGTTCACCGCCTTTGTCCGTATTCTTCTTTCTCCATTTGGTTATCGTTATTCGACGATGGCTATCTTCTTGAGATGATCCTCGGTTATGGTCCCTCGGTTGAACGTATCGTTATCTCGCTCTAACAACCGAGCCCTCGTTGACAACATCCGAATAGAGAGAAAATTTATGAGAAATGAGATATTGACGTATCTTAGGGTTTCAAACCTCTAAGAAACATCCGCGTACATCGTTCCTCATTCTCCACCAAATGAGGTGCAAACACGGATAACTCACTTGAACTTTGCACGACATCACATTATCCCGGTTGGCGATTAGAGGTGTCTCCACGATCTCATTCACTCCATTGTTAACGCTTCCGGACCATTCTTAAAACTATCATAAAACAAGGGTTAATTAAATAAATTAACAAATCACATAATACCCCTATATTATGACCAACCAACAAATAAGCTTAGGTAGGACACACTAGCGAAAGTTTTACTCGTCTCTCCCCTCCTAGTTCTATTCCCCGATCTCCGCCAGAGATCATATCCTAAGCTCGATACCAACCGCGACGCCCCCAAAATAGGTATACATCACCCATTCTGAGTCGCCAAATACATGGTACGTAAACAACTACAACTTTATTATCGCAACAAGAAAAAGCGTGAGTTTAAATACAAATATTATCTTCTGTACAATATCTATACTCAAATAAATCCCCATCATATTTATTGATACATTATTTTACAAAATGGTGAGGACTACTAAACAATCCTTTCTAAAACCTTCATTCCATACCCCGACTAGTACTCTGTTACATTCTCGCCTCCACGAGAAGAAAAATGGAACAACAAGGAAAGGGTGAGCTCAACTAGCCCAAGAAAGAATACTATGACTAAGATAATATACAACAAATTATCGTTAGTCTCCAACAGGAAAAAATCGATAGAATCTGATAGACAACAAGTTTCGGATCAATATTCGCAGCGGAAATAATAATTCATGTAAGAGTTACGTAGAGAATGAAATCTACTATAATCTATGAATTTAACGATCCATCATCAATATTTTATCCTCGTAACATCAATCAATATTCATCTCAAATCAAATATTCATCTTTGCACTACAGGCCAAAGATATTCATCAATCGGTCATGTTCATCTCAACACCTGTTCATCTTTGCACTAAAGGCCAAAGATATTCATTAATCGGTCATGTTCATCTCAACACCTGTTCATCTTTGCACTAAAGGCCAAAGATATTCATCAGTCGGTCATGTTCATTTAAACACATGTTCATCTTTTGCACTTCTGCCAAAGATATTCTTCAGAAATCATTCATCTTTGCACTACAGGCCAAAGATATTCAATAATATCATCATTTAAGACTGAGGATGATGAAAAATATTTTTAAAGAACGAATCCATTGAAACAAAATGACAAGGATTAAGGATTAAGGATTCGTACTTTGTTTTATCCATGTCCAACAATACCTCAAAAATAATCATAGTGGTGTAAAATTCAAGAATGATCAAAACATGGATACAATCAAAGCTAGTATCCAGAATAGATATTTTGAGACGAAAAGAAGAAATTTTATTTTTCTATTGAATAGTGCCAGATACGTGAATAGTCTCAGATATCGTGAATAATTAATCGATATCGTGAATAGTAACTCACACCCAAAAGATATAAATTCCACAAAAAACATCTTCACGCTTACATGAATAGTACTTTCGTGAATAGTAACTTCGTGAATAGTAACTCATGAATAGTAACTCGTGAATAGTAACTCATGAATAGTAACCCGACATGAAAAAGTTCCAAATTTGATAAAAACTTCAGATCGACATTTCAAAGATAATGATATTGAAGAAATAATATCATTACTGAAAAAATAATATCCCTTACCTCGAAAGAATCAAGATTTCTTAGGAAAGGTCTGAAGTGATCTTTGAATGAAACTTATCTTTGAACAAAGAACTCTCAAAGTATCTAAATACTCACAAAATACGCTCAATAATATAGAGAGAGAGAGAAAACTTTGTTTACGGTGTGATTTTCAATTAACTAGCTTCTTTATTTATAGGAAAATGTTAACCTTGTCAAAGCGGACTTAACTCAACTTTGATGGCTTTACCTCGCTACTATTCCCACCCACCACATTTGAAAATTCAATTGAGCACATTTCTCACCAACCAAAAGTGGGGCCCACCAATTCTAGAATTTTCCACCAAAATCATTTATAACCTAATTTACGAATCAGTCCACCTCTTAAAATTCATAATAAATTATACGCTCATCTTTAACGGTTCAAAATTTGTGGACATATACTCAACTTATATATGTATAACATATCCAAAAATTACAACGATCCAACGGTCGGATTAAATATTATAACTCACACAATAAAGCTGTAATAACACCGATTTGATCTTTTAATACCTCTAATCCGACAAAATACAAATAAAACATCTCAGCATTAATTCCTTCATTAATAACCACATAAATAAATCCATCATTTATATTCATATAAAATAAATATTTCCTTATCATATAAATCAATAATTAATTATTTACAAATAATATTACGAATCACATTTATAATAAAGCAATTTGCATTCCTCGAAAAGAGGGCTTTCCATTAAGGATCTCTCTCATCGGGCGCCAAGCATTAGGTGACCAAACCTCTCCTTAGAGCGAACTTTCTAGACATTGCCAATAATGTTATCTAATAATATTATTCAAATAATATGAATTATTGATCCGATAATGGGAAATATTATGCGATTAACAATTATTGAAACAAAGAATAATATAAAATACCAACGCGGCAATTATTGAATCAATAAAATAAAATACCGAATAAGAATTCTTGTAACAATTATTATCGAGTAGTGCCTTCTTACGTAAGGATCAATAATTGGTGCAATACCGTAATCTTTCTTGTAACAACGCGTATTCATGTGTTTTAACCAATCGGGTATTCCAACGATATTAACGGTAACAATTAAGCCGTTATTTTTAAACAACTTATATTTGTCGTTTTCCTCATCCAATCGCTTTTCAGTTATGGGGCCCACACATGGGCTGCTGCATACTGTCATATTTAATATTCTCCGACAAAAGAATATTCCACGACCAAACGAATATTCCCAACAAAATGAATATTTTATAACCACTTGCTTATTTTGAAATATTTATGTATTTAACCCTTAACTATCCACATTAATCAAATCAACCCTTACTATTTCAAAATAATAAATAAAGGAAATTCCTTTTTATTTAAAAAAAAAATTTGAATCTTACACATAAATTACTGCGTAGTATTTGCATAGTAAAATCTTTTATAAAGTTATTCGTTTTATTAGATTATAAATAGAATATATTATATTTTATTTAAAAGATTTTGTTTTAAATATGGACCGTCGATTAAAAATAAATCAATCTGACCGCTCATAAGTTAGTTTCTTATCGATCCATTTTCTATAAATAGAAGCTCATTCCTTCATTATTTTCTTACGAATTCACTTTGAACTCTGAGAGATAAATTATAGAGAGAAAGAAGAAAGTATTCTGCTACTTTACTACTTATATATCCAGTACTCTTCTTCTTAAGGTAGGGAATATTATTTGTTGTACTCGTAAGGGGTGTTATTCTTTCTTATTCATGAAGAGAACTGTTGTTATTCCATTGCTTATTATTCTATTGAATAACTCAGATCTGCCATCTACCCTATACTTGGTGACATTCTTCTATTATTCCGTCTTTTACTATTACATTGGAATATTACATACATGCGTGCGTTTACTGTAGGACTGATTCTGTGTTTATTATTACATTTGGAATATCCGTTGCATGCATGCGTTTCTGTACGGACACGGTTCCGTCTTTTATTATTATTACATTGGAATATATCACATGCAGACGCTTTTCTGTGGGACTGATTAAAGTTTATTAGTATTACATTGGAATAACTTTGTCTATGTGAAGTACCACATGCATGGTGATTTACATTGTTATTCTATTCTTTATTATTACATTTGGAACATCCAGCCCGGTGCGAATTTACTTTGACCACGGTTCCGATTATTTAGTATTCTGTTGGAATAACTTTGTCATCACGAAGTACCGCATGCATGGTGATTTCTTTTGTTATTCCATTCTTTATTATACTCGAGTTGGTTAAAGTTTTGACTTCTATACTCCATGAAATTAGTAGAATATCCTTTGCTTATTTGTGCTTCATCCAAGATCTTTTCATGAAAATATTCTTCCGATCATTCTTGAATTTTACTCTACAAAAGCGATGTCATGTTGACAATTTGGACATTAGTAGTTCTTGGACAAATTAATTCTTGAACTTGTTTTATTGAATTCTTATATCATTGTCATCATCCTCATGTTTATATTATGTTGAAAGTCATCATTTGCACAGTAGTGCATAGATGGACTTGGTATGATTATGACTAGGGATTATTCGGTGTAATCATGACCAGTAATGTTACAAATGATGTGGTAAAAGTCCTCATTGGCCCGTAGTGCATTGATGGACAGTTGTTGGCATGATCATGACCATTAATGAATACACAAATATTCTTGGCCCGTAGTGCATGGATAATTGTGGTCGTGATACTAAAGAATATCCTTGGCCATAGATGCGAGGGTGATTCGATGATATGGAATATTTATTAAGTCGAGTCTCGGCGATAACGATGATGAAAAACCTTTTTAATCATAAAAGATAGTAGATTTTATTTTCTACTTGACTCTTTTAATGAATTGCTTGTTCATTATGAGTTAAATTTGATGTACATTATATTTTATCGGTTTAACATTGTTGGAGACTAATGATAATTTATTCTGCATTATCTTAGTCATAATATTTCTTCTTTGGGCTAGTTGAGCTCACTCTTTCTTTCAATGTTCTCTTGAGAAATGAGAATATAGGCTGGACGAAGTCGGGAACGGAGTGATGATCCGAGAGGATAACATTAGTAGTCCTCACTATTACGTGAAATAGTGTGATAATAATTGTAATGAGGACTCCTTTTGAGTTTGTATAATCTCTAGTAGATAATATTTGTATTCAAACTCACAGTTTATGTTTTGTCGTATTGTACACAACAGTTGTATTAGTAAGTTGTATTTGAATTACATACCACGTATCCAAGCGACCCAAGATGGGTGATGTATACCTAATTTTGGGGGCGTCACAGTTGGTATCAAAGCTTAGGGATATGATCCCTGGCTAAGATGTGAGACTAGAACTAGGAGGGGAGAGACGGGGAATTCCTTCGCTAGTATGACCTACTTAAATTTATTTTGTATTTAAATTGGTTGGTCAGAGTTTAGAGATATTATGTTACATGTCAATTAACCTTTGTTTTGTGGCAGTATCTGAAAATGACATCCGAAAATGTTGAGAATAACAATGGAGCACAAGAGACCGTTGAGTCTCCACATATCAATAATTAGGAGAATGTGCATCAGGAAGGCGACAATCCTCATGCAAACAACAACACTGACCAAATGATGAATGATGGATTATTCAGAGGCTTTATGTAATTCATGCAACAGAAGGCGAGAGCGGCTCCTGTCCAAAATGTAGGTGGAAACACTAGAAACTCTCGGGCGGTCACCGCTAAACAGTTCAAGGAGCTGGGACCATCGGAGTTTAAGGGAGAGCCAAAACCACTTATGGCGGAAGCATAGATAAAGCAGATCACCAAGATATTTGATGTCTTAGGATGCTCCGAGGAGCAAAAGGTTCCCTTTGCCGCCTTTATGTTGCGTAGAGAGCGCGATTCTTGGTGGGAATCGGTAAAACGTACTCAACTCCGCTGCCGTCTTGAAGATGTCTTGGGAGAAGTTCCAAGAGTCATTCAACGACAAATACTTTCCCGAAAGTATTAAATCACATGAAGGAGGTGGAGTTTATCAAATTGGAGCAAAACAATATGACCGATCGCAATCTGAGGCAAAATTTGCGAGTTATCCGGTTTATGTCCCCACTTGGTGGATAATGAAGAAAGAATGGCGCGCGAATGTTTTAAGAGGTTTGAAGGAGAATCGTCGACATCTTATTTCTCATAAACTGTGTTTGTATTCAGATGTTGTAAATAGGGCTCAGTTGGTGGAGCGAGATAACGAGTCAACGCAACTAAAAGAGAGCAGACGACAAAATGATAATGTCAGGAATAAACATGTGAATGATATTCCTATTTAATATATGATTTGATTATGATATATATATATATATATGAATGAATATGCAAGTATGCTTGCATGAAGAAAAGCTGTAAAGTCCTTTGATAGATAATAGAAATATATGTACAAGGACTTAGAATGAATTGATCAAATATGTTAGGTTGATCCTACATAAGCAAAATAGCTTTGTGAAGTCCTTAAAAAGAAATGATGTACAAGAACTATAAATATAGAAAGATCAAGCATGTTAGGTTGATCTTATGTTGTATAATAGATAGAACATGCGATCGTCGAAAACCTTGCACTAAAAGTCGAAGTCTGCCAGAGAGTCGAGTCAACTCGGGAGCTATCGAGGCGAATAGAGTATCTGAGATAGTGAGATCTCGGAGTTCGTAGACTTCCAGGGGAAACAAAGAAGGATCGTAGTGTGTCGAGAAGAGCTTCCTCGGGATCATAGTATGCTGAGGAAGTCATGTTCAGAATCGTAGAGACAGCCTGTCTACAAGCCGAACGACCATCTGCCGAAGCCAAGTATGAAACGTAAACTACACTCAGAGTCATAGAGTCTAGCGATGTCAAAGCCAAGACAAGGATCGTAGGCTACACTCTGAGATTGTAGAGTTCACTGAATGAATGCAGAGATCGTAGTCGGGCAAAATCAGATGAAGACAACAAGCACAAGGCAGAAATCGTAGAGTGTCAAGATCTGATCTCGGGATCGTAGTGTCTGCATAGCCGAAGCTGAATTGTAGAGTGCAAAACTATGACTCCAAAAGAAGTGCTTACAATGCTAAGTTAGGATCGTAGAGCAGATACGGTTCTCAACGAATGAGCACTCCCAGAATATCTAAAGGTACGAAGCCTCTGGTTGTACTAATCGCAAAGATGCAATCCACGATAAGGAACCGAGAGAGCACTCAACGAATGACATGGAGGCTAGTAGGAGAACTAAGCAACAATCCAATCAGCATCAAGATTGAGTTGAAAGGCCATTCGTGATGAAGTCTTCCACAAGATGATTCAAAGAAGACTTGAATGACTAAGGAAAAAGTCACCTAATGCGATTCTTGACAAGAGAATACAGACAACGATCTTGGAAGTAACCAAGATCGTAGTGTTTGCCAAACAAAGAAGGGATCGATGGAAAGTGAACCGAGATCTTGTCGACCTCAAAAGCAAGGCTAAAGTGATTAAGTCGCAGGTCGGATCATTGATGATAAGTGAACGGGAGATCACAAGGAGAAAGTAAGCTGGACGCACCACAAATCTGAAGTGTCTTAATATTCAGAAGGGGACCAAGACAAGGAATCAGGCCATCAGTATCTGAGAACTGTCAAAGCAAATAGAAGCATTGAAGCACTGCATAATATAAGGAAGGGGTGTTCTATATTGAAGATCCAATCAACACTCTTCCAGATCGTAGTGTTAACTCTACCAACCAACGAGCAACACTCAACAAGACACTACGATCAGGTCCTTGAAGACATGCATCAGAATCGTAGAGTTCGAATACCTGAAAACTGAAGCATTGACAACGGTTCAATCTAAAGAGTAATATTCGAACAAGTGCTTATTGAGAGCATTAATGCAAAAGGACAACCTCTGATCTAGAAATCAGAAGAGATAAAGTCTTCAACCTGCCCAAGACAGTAAAATGATACATCTGACAGGCGGTGAAACAAGCGAGAGATCTGCAAGTGTCGTAAAAAAGTGTGACATGTCACATCAAGCAGTCTACCTTAAGCAACTCGAGATCTGCGAAGACATTTGAATAGCTTCCAACGGCTACTTTCCAACGGAAGAATTGGGAAGATGTATAAATGTAGAAGAGTTTCAAAGATCAAAGGTTGCTGGAGTTGTGAGTTTTGGAGAGAAGGTGGACTGATCGAATCAAGTGATAGTGAGTCCAGAGGCTCACTCTACGATCCACCAAGAACACTCAAAAATCAGATCAAGCAAGAAGTAGAAGTGTGAGTTCTACTATGTAGAAGTGAGAGCTCTACTACATGAAGAGTGTTCTGAACTGCCGAGAGAAAGAAGAGCATCATGCCATCTGGATGTCCATCATGGGAAGGCATCGAGTAGCAAGAAGGGAGATCACAAAAGCCATCTTAGTGTCGAGCATGGGAAAGCTTTTAAGTACCTTGCGGAAAGAGCTTCTGTCATCTTAGAAGCCTCTCATGCAAAGTCCATCAAATACCAAGGAGAGTGATCTTCAAGCGCGCTTCATCAAGGGTCATCCGGAGTAGTTGAGCAACCTAAGAAGTTTGAGCATCATGCAACACTCAACTGCTCTTCAAGGATGATCAAGCCAAGCTGCTAGGGATAGAAGATGTTCAGAGCATGAAGATATCTTGGCAGCTCAGCACCTACTCCAACAACAACAAACAATCAACTCAACGAAGCTGTAGGCCTGAGGGGTCCTTGTCTGAGGGACTAAATGAAGCGAGGGCCAAAGGGTCCTTGTCGGAGGACTAAACAAAGCGGGGCCAAGGGTCCTTGTCCGTAGGGACTAAACGAAGTTCCAAGCCCTGGCTTGGCTTGAAGAGTCCTAGGGAACTAGAAGAGTCCCAGTGCAGCGCCCTGAAGAGTTCTTAGTGAATCAAGTCCCAAGGTCAGCGGGCCTCAAGGAATCGTAGAGATTCGGTCTTGCCCTTCCTTGGTGGAAATCTGCTAGTTGAAAGTAGAAGAGTGGATTAGGAGCTTGAGTCTCGAACCACTTAAAACCTCTTGTGTCTTTTACATTATGTCATTTACATTATGTCTATAACTCGCTATAATCTATGCATGTGTGTTTTAACCGCTTACAACTAAACTAACCCAATGAACATTATACGTATAATTATGAATATATCAATGAAGGGGAATCTTTTACTTATTCCGATGTGCTTGAAAAGATTCTTATGTTTGTCATATACTATAATATGAACAATACATCATAAACCATAAAAGTATTTAAAATAAAAAGGATCTATTCAACCCCCCTTCTAGATCTATTGTGCCCTCTAGGAACTAACAATTGGTATCAGAGCAGGTTCTCATGCTATATTCAAAAGCTAATCGCTTTGAGTCTGATCCAAGGCACCAACATTGTTCTAAACTTAGTTTAGTAGTAAGTAACTTCTTATATGCAGAAGAGCTCACACGTTGGAAATATTATGTATAGGTAAAAATGTGAATACACCTGAAGTTGCTCAGATTGGTCCATATCCTCGATTGCTATATCAACAAGACCAATCCTAGCCTGCAGTCAATCTTGTAGTCTGAAGACAAGACGAGAGAAAGAGAGCAAAAGACATCAGTGACAAAGAGTAAAGCATTCATCAGTCTGAAAGATGAAGAGGTCACGCGAACTAAGAAATGCTGATCGAGAGGAGAAAGAAAATATTCTCAAACTTATGAGTGACCAACCAACAACTGGGTGCTATCTTTGTAAACTAAAAAAATGTCAAATATCTTAATGCTACGATTCTCTTGATCTACATCTTCAAGACCACGACTGATTGATGAAAGGCCAACAAGAGCATTAAGCTGTCAGGAGCAAAAGTAAAGCCATGCACATCAATACCCAAACTCAGTATATCTTTAATAAATGACTGCTTTAAGAATCGACAAAGAAAAAAGGTACTGTTCCTCACTATTATAAATGTACATCATTATTGCATCTTCTTATGAACTATAACAAGATTCATCGAAGAGTCATAATCTACCTAAAAGGTGAAGAGAAAAAAGTAACATGAGGATGGAAACTCAAATGACTACAAATTTTCTCTCCATCCAAGTTTTAGGTTGAAGATGATATCTTGAAGGAAGTCTGAAATGGGTCATAAAAGCATCAAAGACCTAATGAACGTTATGTGAAGTAATCTTTGCTGATGGGTTAGTATGTATGCACAAGCCTATGTTCTAAGTGTTTCACAACACACAGAGCATGATCAGTTCTGCAAGAGGATCTTGCTGATTTGTAGAAACTGATCACCTCAATGAATCAACTGGATACTCCTAAAATCGTGGAGTGATTCTCACTCAGAACACCTAAACATTGTGAACATAACCCGGTGAATGATGAAACCATCATAGATAGAGAGTGTGTTATTAAATGTCAAATCACACACACTCACCATCATAATCTCAAAATATATTATCATAAGATAGTTGCATGTATGGATATGTCTCATTGATGATAAATATGATGATTATCCAAATAAGAGGAACGGGGTTTAGAAAACTAACTCTAGCAGGACCCATTTAACTATGGGTACCAAAAATAGAAATATATTTAAACTTGCGGTATTTGGACAAATCGACCACACTAAGGAATGATGAAGCGAAGACTTCATCGAAGAAGATACACCAATGAGAAGGCTAAGGATCGTTGAGAAATGAGTCTCGATAAAGTTCCTATATGTTCAAGCTTATCCTTGAAGACCCTCCGAGCTAACTTGGAATGGAGCTCACATGGTACGCACATCTCAGATATGAGAGCATGCCATGAAAAGAAGATAAAGAGGATTCTATGTGCCCATATCAAGAAAGACATGCTTTATGGAAAGGATCCTCAAGGAAGCTCACAACAAGAGATCATTGAGCTTAAGACAAAAGGAGTTCTTTATGAGCGAAGCGTAACTTCTCAAAACAAAGGACTGACAAAGAAGACTACGTTCGAAGTGCTGTCAAATGATCGTAGAGTGATCAATCCTGAAATACTCATCTCTACGATACAAGGAAAACTAAACAACGATGATGATTCCAGTCAGAAGGAGAAATGCTGGGCAGCCTTCAAATAAACATGAAGAAGGAATCACATCTATCTGAGAAGACAACATCAACAATGGGGAGCAAAGGTGATCCATTAAGGAATAACAACACTATTAAACCTGGAAGAGATGTACCAGCTACAGAGTCCCAAAACTTTGTGGCTGATGAACCATATGAAGATCCATAGTCAGTAGGAACGTCTCAAAACGTACTAATGATAACCCTTCAGCCACCCAATCCATAATCGTGAAGTTCCTACGATCAAACACATGATCGTAGTGTAAGAGCATAAGGACACCACGATTTCAGCAATGCAGATATCCAGAGCTGGTAGAAAGACCTCCCCATCAGAAAAGGTCTAATGAGATGTCATTGAAAATCACTGTCTTAGTATTTCATCTGGAAAGCGCCTCAGGGACAAACCTGACCCTTAGCTAACTCTAAGAGGTTGGCCCTTCCTGAGCTACCTTATCCCAGAAGGAATGCTTGATCTAGTTCATCTCAAAAGAACCAAGTCAGTCAACGATTGTAGAGTTGAACTTGAAGAGGACTAAAAGATTGTAGTACAAACTCAACGATCGTAATGTTGTCTAAACGATCGTAGTGCAACCTCAGCGACAGAAGAAGATAACTCAACGATCGTAGTCCTACCAAAGGGTATTCCAGTTCAAGGAGCATGAAGAATGAGACATCTGCTAAGCCATTCAAGTTGAGGAGATAAGTTCAAATACATCAGTGATTGAGCTATGCTGCATCGAAGTAAGGAGGAAAGACGAAGCCATCCACTACAGCATCTCTCAGAAATTGATCGTTGAGTAAACAAATGAAATTGTAGAGTCTATAGCTATCTCATCATGTTACTCTACGAATCAAAAGGACAACAGTCAAAGCCACGTCAATTAAACGTCCACTCCTCTAATAACTGAAAATTTGTGGGGAGTTACACTCATTCTTGGGGCAACGTGCAACCAATGGACAATTGACACATCACTAAGTATCTGAGTTAGAAGGAACCGCCATAAAGACAAGTTCAAATCTACGATACAGCTTACCAAAAGATATCGAACCTTTCTCCTCCCATTTTCAAAACCCTAGAAAGCTTTTCAAGAGCAAAATCAGTTAACCTTCCAGAGTCTAACCAAATCTTAGTCAGCCATCTCGCATAATCTCTCTAAATCAAACACCCACAGTCTTCGAACGATTCAAATGGAGAACTGGCAAGTTATCACCGGCATTCAGTTTGGAACCAAATCGTTTGCAAATTCTGAAAAGAAGTTCAGGGACGTTCTTAGACTCGTAAAAGAAGCTGGGTTTTCAGAATGTCTCAAGGCGAGTACTCGTGTATACATTGACCTGGTTAAGGAGTTCTACTCAAACATCTCCATAAACTCTGAAACTCTATCTACCAAGGTTAAAGGTCAGATTCTGAAGCTGAAATCTTTTGACCTTAATCAATGCCTAGGGTTCCCTAGCCAAGGGCTGAAAAACCTTGAAGATGTGAACGTTGAGCAAGCGAAGGAGTTGATGGGATATCAAAGAAACCCTAGCTTCAAAGATATGAAGAAGAAGGAGTTCCCTGAAGAGTATGAGTTCCTAGCTGAAATTGTAGGAAAGTGCATTCTGTGCAAAAACACTGCACATGATACGGTGATTGATCAATAACTGAAGATTATGTCAGCTATAGTGTTGAAGAAACAAATTGACTTTGGAGCAATTTTGTTTGGTCATATCTCTAAGTGGGTAGAGAAGGCTGAGAAGAGACCACTAACCAAAGTGTTTCATAGAAGGCTACTGAGTATCATACTGAAGAAAAAGCTAGGTGGAAAGATCAAGGATGATGAGGGAGAAGCCCTGAATGTGCACAAAGTAATGTCTCCACAGTTATTTAAAAACTGGAAGAAGAACCCCAAGGAGAACAAAAGGCTGACAGCTAGGAGCAGCAGTAGAGCCTCTATAAAGAAGATGAAGACAGTAAAGGCAGAGAGCTCTGAGTCCAGTGACTCTGAAGCAGCTGAAATCACACCAGCCAGGAAGAAATCAAAAGTGGTGAAAAGAGCTGGTGAAGTGAAGAAAGCCCAGGCCCCACCAAGGAGAATCTCCTCCGTGAACAAAGATAAGGAAGAAGAAGCCCAATCTGCTGAGACCACAAAAAGAAGAAGCAGCAGGTTGCTTCAAGGGCCAACAAAGAAGAAAGCTAAGTCCCCACAACAAGATTCGAAAATGAAAGTGAAGTGATGTGATGGAAGAAAAGTGCTCAAGCCCCACGGCCAATTCTCGGAGAAGCTAACTCGATGAAGAAAAGGAATTCGAGAATGATCAAAAGTGCATCCCCAAGTGCAATCGCCCCAACCCGCCCGGAGAATGGGTCGAAAAATACTATTCTAGAAGAAGAAGAAGAACATGTCCCCTCAATCCAAGAAAGCTCTCATGATGGTTCAGAAAGTGATGAGGCCAAGAAAGAAGAGTCTGCCCCTGCCAGTGCTGATCTTCAAAGAAGTTTATCTGATGAGCAAATGGAGTCAGAGACTGAAAAAGAAGAAGAGTCTGTCTCTCCAATAGTTGAACCTCTATGAAGAAGGAAGAGCTAATGGATGCAAGCCCAGTTTGCCTCCAAAAGGAACAGTAACCAATCAAATGCCATCATTGAATTAAGTGATGATGAATCTGTATCCCTAGGAGAAGATGCTGAAGAAGAAGCTAGCAGTGAAGAAGAAGTATTTAAGGAAAGTCTTGGCGAAGAAAGTTCGGATAATGAAATTCAAAGAAGAAGGATTCTCTCATTGGAGATGATCAAGAAGAATCCGAACATGAAATGCAACATGAAGATGATCCTCTGCTAAAAGCGATCTAAATGGTTCTGTTACGAGAAGGAAGAAGCGCGAAATGATTCAAACTCAAGATCGTGGAATCAAAAACTTCGAGAACTCCACCTGTTCTCTCACCGCAAGATTTATCAGGAGAATAGTAGTAAAAGTTCCCAATGAACCATCAGAGACTCCTCCTGACAGATGGATAAACCATGGAGGTGAACAGATCAGAATAGTAAGAATGACCTCCTTTGACTTGGTCAAGAACTGGAACAACATGGAAATGGACTACACAACCATTCTCTACAACCCTGATGATCTGCTAATGAGATGGTTCTTTCAGTGGATGCCATGGCTAAAGGCCATTACTGAAAAAGATGGAAGCTACTTCAGTTGGTGTTATAAGCAGTTTCCAAGCATGGAACTGGTGGCTCAGAACTTTCCAAGAGTGAAGAAGTTTGCCACCAAGCTGATCACAAACCAGCCCCACTTCAAGATCTATCGACATGCTGGAAATCTCTACATCCCCTACGATCGTAGGGTGGACTCTGAAGGAAGAAGAACCATGTCCAAGAAGCTGATCGTAGAGTCTGATCACTCTACTACTTATGATGTTCAAATCCAATCTCAGAAGTCTCCTTATGATCAAGCACCGCTAATATGACACTCCATCATCCTCCACAGAAATTGGTACTCCACATTGTTCGATTATCCACACCTTTGAAAATCATCCAAAGATGACAATCGTAGAGTCCAATCCATTGCCTGTCTTCAAGCTACCAATCAAGAGGATCAAACCGCTTTGGGCGCAGAACTACTGAAGAGTTCTGATGATTTAAGCAAGAAGATATCTATGCTCACTGAAGAATCACAGAAGCAGACCGCAGCAGGAGATGACTCTTTCCAGCACAAGCTTCAAGCTATTTTGGCTGATGTATCTCTCAAACTCCAAGAGAGAGATAACATCTATCAGAAAGCCATCCAAGATCAGAAGGCAGAAGCTCTACAAGTTCAGGAGGCCAATGCAAAGCAGATCGAAGCCCTCTTTGACAAGATTGACGATCTGAAACAGTCCTTCTCTGTGCAACTTGAACTCCGGACAAACAAGAGCTAAAGTTTGAAGTTGCAAACTCCTCCTACGATGGAAGCGACTTATGTCCAACATGGAGCGACTCTCTCAAATGATTGATGACAAAAGGGGAGAAAAAGAGGCAAAGAAAGAAGAAGAGCAGAGGGTTAAGGGAGAAGAAGTCAAAGAAGAAGGTAGCAGCAGCAGATAAAGAATCATCATCTGAGGGGGAACCTGAAGATGATGATACCAAAATCATAGAAGCTGAAAGGAAACCAGATCAGAAAGGTGATGAAGGGGAGCCAAACAAAGATAAAAGATCATCATCTGAGGGGGAGCAAGAGCAAGAAGCAGAATCAGATGAGTAGCTAATCAACAAGCATCCTGGAAACATACATGGAGCCAAGGAGGTACATCTCTAGTCTGTTAGTATGTTCTAGATCCAGGATGTAGAATGTCTGAATATATAATTGCCATATTAATATAAATGACATTCATGATTAACTGTTTAGAAATACAGCTGCTCACTATATCTAAGATTCATTCATAACATGCATATGCACTTATTGTTTTTGTCATAATCAAATAGGGGGAGATTGTCAGGAATAAACATGTGAATGATATTCCTATTTAATATATGATTTTATTATGATATATATATGAATGAATATTCAAGTATGCTTGCATGAAGAAAAGTTGTAAAGTCCTTTGATAGATAATAGAAATATATGTACAAGGACTTAGAATGAATTGATGAAATATGTTAGGTTGATCCTACATAAGCAAAATAGCTTTGTGAAGTCCTTAAAAAGAAATTATGTACAAAGACTATAAATATAGAAAGATCAAGCATGTTGGGTTGATCTTATGTTGTAATAAATAGGCTTGTCTGATCGTCGAGCACTGCACCAAAAGTCGTAGTCTGCCAGGAGAGTCAGAGTCAACTCGGGAGCTATCGAGGCAGAATAGGAGTATGCAAGATAGTGAGATCTCGGAGTTTGTAGACTTCCAGGGGAAATGAAGAAGGATCGTAGTGTGTCGAGAAGAGATTCCTCGTGATCGTAGTGTGCTGAAGAAGTCATGTTCAAAATCGTAGAGACAGCCTATCTACAAGCCGAACGACCATCTGCCGGAGCCAAGTATGAAACGTAGACTACACTCAGAGTCGTAGAGTCTAGCGATGCCAAAGCCAAGACAAGGATCGTAGGCTACACTCTGAGATCGTAGAGTCCACTGAATGAATGCAGAGATCGTAGTCGGGCAAAATTAGATGAAGACAACAAGCACAAGGTAGAAATCGTAGAGGATCTTGGGATCGTAGTGTCTGCACAGCCGAAGCTGAATTGTAGAGTGCAGAACTACAACTCCAAAAGAAGTGCTCACAATGCTAAGTCAGGATCGTAGAGCAGATACGGTTCTCAACGAATGAGCACTCCCAGAATATCCAAAGGTACGAAGCCTCTAGTTAGCACTACAAAGATGCAATCCACATTAAGGGAACCAGAGAGCACTCAACGAATGACATGCAGGCTAGCAGGAGAACTAAGCAACAATCCAATCAGCATCAAGATTGAGTTGAAAGGCCATTCATGATAAAGTCTTCCACAAGATGATTCAAAGAAGACTTCAGCAGCTGACTAAGGAAAAGTCAGCTAATGCAGTTGCTGACAAGAGAACAGAAGACAATGATCTTGGAAGTAACCAAGATCGTAGTGTTTGCCAAACAAAGAAGGGACTGATGGAAAGTGAACCGAGATACTGGTCAGCCTCTGAAAAGCAAGGCTAAAGTGATTAAGTGCCGTTTCAGATCATTGATGATAAGTGAATGGGAGATCACAAGGAGAAAGTAAGCTGGACGCACCACAAATCTGAAGTGTCTTAATATTCAGAAGGGGACTAGGACAAGGAATCAGGCCATCAGTATCTGAGAACTGTCAAAGCAAATAGAAGTATTGAAGCACTGCATAATACAAGGAAGGGGTGTTCTATATTGAAGATCCAATCAACACTCTTCTAGATCGTAGTGTTAACTCTACCAACCAACGAGCAACACTCAACAAGACACTACGATCAGGTCCTTGAAGACATGCATCAGAATCGTAGAGTTCAAATACCTGAAGACTGAAGCATTGGCAACGGTTCAATCTGAAGAGTAATATTCGAACAAGTGCTTATTGAGAGCATCAATGCAAAAGAACAACCTCTGATCTAGAAATCAGAAGAGATAAAGTCTTCAACCTGCCCAAGACAGTAAAGTGATACATCTGACAGGGCAGGTGAAACAGTAGACTGCAGTGTCAGAAAAAGTATGACATGTCACATCAAGCAGTCTACCTTAAGCAACTCGAGATCTGCGAAGACATTTGAACAGCTTCCAACGGCTACTTGAAAGTAATATGCACACAAGCCAATCATGTTTGATGATAAAGCATATACTTTGTAACAATCTTATTCATTTATTAATAAAAAGTATTAATTTATTAAAGGCTTTTAATTATCTACATGATGCTGTTTTATAATATGTGATAAACCCATAGTTTTAAGCAATGCTTTTAGAATAATGATGATGATCATTCTAATGAGATCTAAATTCTTAGAAAGCTTAAAACTAAAATAGTTCCCAATCATTGGATTACTAAATTGGGGATTAGTGAATCCGGATAGATTGGTACATACGTTGCTTGCTCGTTGGATGAGGATGATTGATCTCATGATCATTTGTGTGGAGACACTAAAGCAAGTATGTAGGTGCTTATTAGAGAATAAGTTCACTGAACGTGGCTTGCTAAGGAATACCTAATGGAGTTTTACTTGCCTATCAATAGGAATTCCTCAGTGATGATAGTAAAGACAAGTGATCCTTGGACTTGAGATCATCATAGTATCTTGTGTATGATGAGTTATACTTTGACTTATTCCTTAAGACCCTTAGAGTATATCAAAGGGTATGCTTGGGAATAATAAGTTGTACATGGAGATAATGTATGATCAATAAAGAATCTACCACTTTTATTAAAAGAAGAGAATGTCTATGTGATTTGATAAATGACAACCCAAAGAGTCCTTGGCTTGAAATGCGTAATGAAATTAGAAAGGAGTTTCTAATTTGCATTATTTGGAGTTGTGCATTTAAGGATCGAAATACATATAATTAAATAAAATAAGACTTGATGGAATTCCATGTCTTATATTTAATTGGGACATTGTATGGTGGAAGGATTGAATTATACGGTAACTATTTACTCAAAGGTTCTTTTATGATTAATGTTGAAATCTATATTATCCGGAAAGTCGTTGATCATTTGGGAGGCTTATCCCTATTGTAGAATAAATATTATTTATTTAAATAAATTAATTGTTTAATTTATTTATTTAAATAAGATTAGAATTGTTCTAATTGATTTATTCACAACCGATTTAATATGGAGAACCTAAAGGGTCACACCATAAAAGGAAGAATAATTATTTAAGAAATTAATGGCATAATCGTAATAATATGTTAAGTATATTTAATTTAATCTATGGTGATAGAATAAATTAAATAGCTTAATATTTATTATTTAATATTTTAGAAATATTAAATATAAATTAATAAGAGGAGTCTTATTAATATTATTACAATTATTATTATTTTAATTTCTAAAAGAGTTTAGAAATTAATTTAATATAAGTACTCTCATTTATTCCTAATAGGATTAGGAGGAAAATTAGTTAAAGGAGTTTAATTAATTATCCCTAATAAGATTAGGGGAGCCCATTTAATTAAAAAGAGTTTAATTAAATAATACCTTATTTTATTAAATAAAGTTACCTGATATCTTTATAAGGGGAGTCTTATATCAGATATCAAAATATATACGCAATTCCAAAAGTTGGAGAGTACGCTTTTTCTATAGAGATAGAAAAATAGGGTTTAGCCAAATACCCATCTTCTTAAATCCTTCTTCTTCCTTGGGGATCACCTCTAGAGGCCAAACACTTGGGTGGCTAACGTTGATCAAAGGAAGGAACCAAACCCGGTGGATTCAAGTTGAACGCGAAAAGGATTGGAGGTGAACTTGTACCTGAGGAAGCTCGATCTTCAAGGGTATGATTCTTATTCGTTATCTTTTTCGTTTAATTAATAATTTTGCATAAAGGGTGATCCGGGTATATGGTTTGTAAAATTTTAAACTCTGATTTTTACACGTTTCCGCTTATTTTTGCAATTTGATTGCGTTCTTGAATATTACAAACCTAACACTACTTTCCAACGGAAGAATTGGGAAGATGTATAAATGTAGAAGAGTTTCAAAGATCAAAGGTTGCTGGAGTTGTGAGTTTTGGAGAGAAGGTGGACTGATCGAATCAAGTGATAGTGAGTCCAGAGGCTCACTCTACGATCCACCAAGAACACTCAAAAATCAGATCAAGCAAGAAGTAGAAGTGTGAGTTCTACTATGTAGAAGTAAGAGCTCTACTACATGAAGAGTGTTCTGAACTGCCGAGAGAAAGAAGAGCATCATGCCATCCGGATGTCCATCATGGGAAGACTCTAAGTACAACAGAGAAGAGCTTACGGTCAGCTTAGCAAGTCCATCATGGGAAGGCATCGAGTAGCAAGAAGGGAGATCACAAAAGCCATCTTGGTGTCAAGCATGAGAAAGCTTTTAAGTACCTTGCAGAAGAGCTTACAGTCATCTTAGAAGCCTCTCATGTGCAGCCATCAAATACCAAGGAGAATGATCTTCAAGGCAGTTCATCAAGGGGTCATCTGGAGTAGTTGAGCAACCTAAGCAGCTGAGCATCATGCAACACTCAACCGCTTTCTTCAGGATGATCAAGCCAAGTCATAGGGATAGAAGATGTTCGAGCATGAAGACATCTTAGCAATCAAAGACCGACTCAACAACAACAATAAACAAAAACTCAATGAAGCCAGATTCTGAGGGTCCCTTGTCCAGAGGAACTAAATGAAGCAGGGCCAAAGGGTCCTTGTTCGGAGGGACTAAACAAAACAGGGCCAAAGGGTCCTTGTCCAGAGGGACTAAACGAAGTTCCAAGCCTGCTGGACTTGAAGAGTTCCTAGGAACTAGAAGAGTCCCAAGGTCACCGGCCTTGAAGAGTTCTTAGTGAATCAAGTCCCAAGGTCAGCGGCCTCAAGGAATCGTAGAGATTCAGGGTGCTGCCCTTCCTTAGTGGAAATCCTGCTAGTTGAAAGCAGAAGAGTTGATTAGGAACTTGAGTCTCTGAACCACTTAAAACCACTTGTGTCTTTTACATTATGTCAATTTACATTATGTCTATAATCGCTATAATCAAGCATGTATGTTTTAACTGCTTACAACTAAACTAACCCAATGAACATTGTACGTATAATTATGAATATATCAATGAAGGGGAATCTTTTACTTATTCCGCTGTGCTTGAAAAGATTCTTATGTTTTTCATATACTCTAATATGAACAATACATCATAAATCAGAAAAGTATTTGAAATAAAAAGGATCTATTCAACCCCCCCCCCCCCCTTCTAGATCTATTGTGCCCTCTGGGAACTAACAGATAATACCAGTGAGAGCAGTCATCGAAGCGGTGACAACAAGCGTGGAGGGAATCAACAGGCCAGAAATGGTAACCACTTCGGTGGTAATCAAGGCTAAAACAATAAGAATAAACATTTCAAGAAGAGGAGATTCAACAATGATGGAAAGACGTCAGCACCAGCACCCGTTATTAAGGAAGGAGAAAGACCACCTATCATATGCTTCAAATGTGGAGGGGAAGGACACATCAGTCCAAATTGCGCGATGTCGTCCAAAGCATGTTATAATTGTGGAAGAGAAGGTCACTTAGCCCGATTTTTGTCGCTCACCAAGACAAATTCACTAGGATGGAGGCACTAAAGGCTTTCCCGGAAAAAGTCAATGCTTAGGTAGTCTGCGGGAGAAGCGTTTGTTGTGACCTCCCGAAAAGCAAGGAACCCGAATGAGGTCATCACGGGTAAGCTTATCATAAACTCTAGTGAAATCTATACTTTATTTGATACCGGTTCTACCCATTCTTTTATTTCTCCTACTTGTGCTCAACGATTAAATTTGACTCCGGAGAAATTAGACTTTGACTTATCTGTGGAAACTTTGTTGGGAGAAACTTTCATTACATCCACGGTTTATAAGTCTTGTTTGGTTCAAGTTGGTACCTACACATTACCTGTCGATCTTATTGCATTAAAAATACTTGCATTTGATGTAATTCTAGGGATTGATTGGTTAACTACTCATCATGCAAAAATTGATTGTTTTCGTAAGGTTGTTAGCTTTCATATTCCTAATCGACCTATTATGCGAATTCAAGCAACCAAACCATTAAAATCAATCACTGTCATCTCAAGCCATAAAGCTATTTATTTATTGAAAAACGGATGTCAAGCTTTCTTAGCTCATGTCACAAATCTAAACAAAAATACGTCAGTTTTGAATAATATTTCTATTGTTAATGAATTTCCGATGTATTCCTCGAAGAAATTCCCCGCCTACCCCGTAGGCGTGAAATTAAATTTTGCATCGACCTTGAACCCCAGATAAAAACCCATTTCTAAATCCCCATATCGAATGGCTCTATTAAACTTCGTGAGTTAAAAACTCAATCGCAGGAATTGTTAGACATTGGTTTTATTCATCCTAGTACTTCTCCTCGGGGTGCTCTGCTCTATTCGTGAAGAAGAAAGATGGGAGTATCGCGACTTTGTATTGATTATTGAGAGTTGAATCATGTCACCATCAAAAATAGGTACCCATTGCCACGTATTGATGACCTATTTGACCAGTTGCAAGGAGCCAAATTCTTTTCAAAGATTGATCTTCGTTCCGATATCACTAATTGAAGATTAGAACCCATGACATTCCAAAGACGGCTTTCGTAACTTCGATGCGGGCATTATGAATTCCTAGTCCATGTCCTTTGGATTGACTAATGCTCCTCGCCGCTTTCATGGATATAATGACGAACCGAGTATTCAAGGAATATTTGGATCACTTTGTGGTCGTCTTTATTGATGACATCCTCATATATTCCAAAACCCGTAAAGATCATGAACAACACTTGAGGCTGATACTCCAAAAGCTTCGTGAATATAAGCTTTATGCCAAGTTAAAGAAATGCGAGTTCTGGCTTGAGGAAGTAGCATTCCTTGGGCACGTGGTATCAAGTCATGGAATATCCGCTGACCCAAAGAAAGATTGAAGCTATTCAAAGTTCGGGAGCAACCTAAATCGATGGATCAAGTCACGTAGCTTTCTACTTAGTTGGTTATTATCGGAGATTCGTAGAAGGTTTTCTCGAATCGCTACTCCACTAACTCAAATTGACTCGGAAAGATACAAAGTTTGGTTGGAGCAAGGAATGTGAGAAGAGTTTTCAAGAACTCAAGAGAGACTCATTTTAGCACCTGTTCTGGAAAAACCATTGGTTTGGAGGGATTTGTCATCTACAAAGTGATGCTTCGGCAAAGGGTTAGGATGTGTTCTCATGTAACATGGGAAAGTCATAGCCTATGCCTCACGATTAACTCAAAGAATATGAGAGGAATTATCCTACTCATGATCTAGAGTTAAGGCAAATGTTGTCTTCGCACTAAAGATTTGGAGGCATTACTTGTATGGGGAGAAAATGGAGATCTTTACGGATCATAAAAGCCTCAAATTCACTCAAAAGGAACTCAACATGCGACAATGACGTTGGCTTGAACTGTTGAAAGATTAAGATTATACTATCCAATACCATCCTGGAAAAGCGAACGTGGTAGCTGATGCATTGAGTAGAAGATCATATGCGGGTACGAGTGCAATATTGTCAACGCAAAGGCCTATTTTGTATGACTTACAAAGGATGTAGATAAAGATAAAGACTCCAGGGACCCACGTGATGATGGCAAATATACGAGTAGAACCGACTTTAATTGATAAAATTAAAGTCGCCGTTACTGATCCGGAAATGATGCGTATGAGGAAGAAAGTGCAAGAAGGTGCTATGTCGGAAGCAAGAATCGATGAAGAAGGAATACTTCGAGTCAACTCCAGACTTTGTGTTCCTAACGACTCTGATTTAAAGTATAAAATCATGATGGAGGCGCACAACACACCGTTTATAATCCATCCTGGGAGTACCAAAATATATCATGATCTTCGACATACATTTTGGTGGGGCAATATGAAGATAGAGATAGCGTTGTTTATCTCAAGGTGTCTAACGTGTCAACGAGTCAAGGCGGAGCATCAAGTACCAAAAGGTCCATTGCAACCACTTGAAATTCCAGAATGGAAGTGGGAGCACATTACCATGGATTTCGTTACTGGTCTTCCCAAAGTTTCTCAAGGCATAGATGCGATTTGGATCATTGTTGATATATTGACCAAGTCTGCTCATTTCTTACCGATACGAGAAACTTATACACTTGAACGTCTTGCTTGTATGTACATAAACGAGGTTGTAAGATTGCATGGTATGCCAGTATCCATAGTTTCTGATCGAGACCCAAGATTCACTTCGCAATTTTGGGTTAGTTTGCAAAAAGCTATGGGCACAGATTTACGATTTAGCTCGGCATATCATCCTCGAATTTTACCAGACGATGGAGAGGACTATTCAAACTCTTGAAGATTTATTAAGACTCCGTGTCCTTGATTTCAAGGGAAGTTGGGACAAGTTCTTACCATTGGTGAAGTTTTCCTACAACAACAGTTATCAAACAAGTATTGGCAGGGCTCCATTCGAAGCGTTGTATGGAAGAAAGTGTCGTTCTCTAGTATCTTTGGGATGAGGTGGGTGAAGCAACGTTGTTGGGACCGAGTTGAGTACGTATGACTACGGAAAAGATTCAAACGATCCGACAACGTATAAAAACCTCACAAGATCGATTAAAAGAGTTATCTTTGATCTTCATCGAAAGGACGTGGAATTCGATATATGAGATCATGTGTTGTTACGTGTTGCTCCATGGAAAGGAGTTACGAGATTTGGAAAGAGAGGAAAGCTCAATCCTCGATTCATCGACCCATTTTTAATCATTGATCTTGTAGGAACTATGGCCTATAGACTCGCTTTATCGCCAAGTATGTCTCGTGTTCATAACGTTTTTCACATATCCATGTTACGTAAATATGTGGAAGACCCGAACCACATTATTGAGTTGGAACCGGACGAAATAGCAGAAGATTTGATGTATGAAGAGGTTCCTGTTCAAATCTTGGATAAGAAGGAACATATTCTACGCACCAAGGTTATACCTCAAGTCAAAGTTTTGTGGAGAAACCACGATGTTGAGGAAATGACTTGGGAATTAGAATCTGAAATAAAATCAAGGTATCCTTACCTCTTCGACATACCAGGTATGTACCCTAATTTCGAGGGCGAAATCTCATAAGAAGGGGAGATTGTAAAACCCCATATTTTTGAATAAAGATGAATTTTCTATAAATATTATTTTTGAATATTATGGAGTGAAATTGATATAATAGTTGTGGGTAATATTTATAAATTTTGCAAAGTACGCAAGTTGTTATATAATATTCGATTGGTCGGGAATATTCGCTTTTAACAGGAATATTCGTATAAACTAAGACAATCATTGGTGGACCCTACAACGGAATTATTGTCGATTGAGAAAACGACAAAATACTTTATGAAAATAACGGCGGAAGTTTCTGGTTAACTCGTTGAAACACCCGGTGTTAAAAGTGCAATGAATATGCTGTGGTTGCATAGTAGTACACTGCAGATTGATTATTGATGCTTACGTGATAAGTCACTCGGTTTTGTTGGTATTATTAATGTAATAATACGTAAAAATCTTTTATATAAAATGTAATACTTTTATAAAGTTATTCAATAATTAGAATATATTATATTTTATTATGATAAGGTCGTGATAAAGGTTTGTATAGTAAAATCTTTTATAAAGTTATTCGCTTTTATTAGATTATAAATAGAATATATTATATTTTATTTAAAAGATTTTGCTTTAAATATGGATAGTCAGATTAAAGTAAATCAATCTGGACCGCTCATAAGTTTAGTTACTATGCGTGATCCATTTTCTATAAATAAGTTCATTCCTTCATTATTTTCTTACGAATTCACCGAACTCTAGAGATAAACTATAGAGAGAAAGAAGAAAGTATTCTCGCTACTTCACTACTTATATATCTAGTACTTTTCTTCTTAAGGTAGGGAATATTATTTGTTGTACTCGTAAGGGGTGTTATTCTTTCTTATTCATGAAGAGAACTGCTTGTTATTCCATCGCTTATTATTCGCTGGAATAACTTTGTATACGCTGGCTCACCCTATACTTGGTGACATTCTTCATTATTCTGCTTTTTACTATTCGCTTGGAATATCCTGTCATGCGTTTTGTACTTTACCGATTCCGCCTTTTTATTATTCTGTTGGAATATCCTCGCTGCATGCGCTTTACGGACCGGTTCTCGCTCTTTATTATTATTCTCATTGGAATATATATATCCGTCACATGCGTTTTACGTACGGACTGATTCCGCCCCTTATTAGTATTCTCGCTGAATAACCTGCCTATGCAAAAGTACCGCATGCACGGTGATTTCATTGTTATTCCATTCTTTATTATTCTATTGAACATCCCCGCTTGCGGTTAATTTCGCCTTTGACCGTTTCCATTATTTAGTATTCTCGTTGAATAACCTGTCTACATGCTAAGCACCGCATGCACGGTGATTTCTTTTGTTATTCCATTTTTATTATACTCATTGGTTAAAGTTTTGACTTATACTCCATGAAATTAGTAGAATATCCTCGATATTTGCGCTTCATCCAAAGATCTTTTCATGAAAATATTTTTCCGATCATTCTTGAATTTTACTCTACAAAGCAATGATCATGTTGACAATTTGGACATTAGTAGTTTTGGACAAATTAATTCTTGAACTTGTTTTATTGAATTCTTATATTATTGTCATCATCCTCATGTTTATATTATGTTGAAAGTCATCTCGTGGTATGGCATAGTGCATAGATGGACTTGGTATGATTATGACCGTGGATTATTCGATTGTAATCATGACCGTAATGTTACAAATGATGTGGTAAATGTCCTCATTGGCCCGTAGTGCATTGATGGACGATTGTTGGCATGATTATGACCATTAATGAATACACAAATATTCTTGGCTGTAGTGCATGGATAATTATGGTCGTGATACTAAAAATATCCTCGGCAGTAGTGCACGGGGGTGATTCGATGATGTGGATTATTTATTGTCAATCTCAAATGATAATAAATGATGAAAAACCTTTTAATCATAAAAGATAGTAGATTTTATTTTCTACTTGACTTTTTAATGGATCATTTGTTCAACAAGCAGCTAAACTTGATGTCTATTATATTTTATCGGTTTAACATTGTTGGAGACTAATGATAATTTATTCTCGCATTATCTTAGTCATAATATTTCTTCTTCGGGCTAGTTGAGCTCACTCTTTCTTTCACCGTTCTCTTCGTGAAATGAGAATATAGCCGGACGAGTCGTGGAACCGAGTGATGGTCCAGAGGATAGCATTAGTAGTCCTCACTATTCGTGAAATAGTGTGATAATAATTGTAATGAGGACTCCTTTTGAGTTTGTATAATCTCTAGTAGATAATATTTGTATTCAAACTCACGCTTTTATATTTTGTCGATATTATACCTACAACAGATTAGTAAGTTATATTTGAATTACATACACGATGTCATGGTGACCCAAGATGGGTGATGTATACCTAATTTTGGGTGGCCACACCATCTCTAAAAGAGTAGTACATGATACAAACTATTTTATAAATATTTTACAAATCTATGATGTGGCATATGGTTCCGCTACCGGCCCAAAAATTGCCGACATTGTTGAATGTGTAATACACAAATGTAGTACATACATTTTCCCCATATATATATATATATATATATATATATATATATATATATATATATATATATATAAGTATCTTTCAATGGATATATTCTCATATATTTTGTTGTAGTCGAAGTTCTCGTATATTTTGTTATACTTAACTATTAAGTTGTAAGTTATGGAAATATACTTTTTTGAATACAACCATGTATAGTTTTTATTTATTTAATTAATTTTACTTTTTTTGTGTAGACAATATTTTGAAAAAAAAAATGTTTTTTTTGGCATAGTCACTAAAATTTCAAGAATGGTCTTGCTTACGTGTACATATCGGATATATAAGATGTTATACATACAGTGGGGCTGGTTAGGTTAAGCCAATAATTCAATTGCACTCAATTGGATTTTTTTTTAATATATAATAAATAGATTTTTTTTTTGTGGGATAGAAGAGTCAATTGCACCCACTGAAATCCTCACCTCATACACAATAATTTTGAACAGGGACTTCAGTTCATATTGTGGATATGCAGATTAAAAAAACAAATAATAATTGGATGTCTGTAGTTACTAGTAAATTAGATTGACATCATCCACACTTAGTACTTAGTAGAAGAATTAAAGCAAAAGGAAGTATCAAGAGAATACTTCTTTATAAAAGACTCGATCATTGCTTTCCTCTCCTCTTTTGAATGCCGAATGCGTGACTTCCTCCCTCCATCTCGCTTGTAACTTGTTCGCTGAGAGTCAAGGACGAAGAGCTACTGAAAAGAATGAATTATTATCAACTAATATTGCAAACACATCATCTCCATATGAACTAATTTATATTATTTTTAAAAATAAATAATGAATTACTTACTTATAAACAGTTGTGATTAAAAAAGTCTAGTATGAGTCAATATAATGTATATATATACCATATATTATTACTCATTATATTTTTATTGTAATATATATATATATATACTCCAAAGTATAAAGTATTAAAAAAAAAAATGCTGCACAATTCGTCCCTAAACTCTCTTAAAATTATTTGTAACTCAAGAATAATTTTTGACTTTAATTGACAAAAAATTATGACTTCGCCACTGTACTTACAGTGGTTATGTTCTCATCATCATGATCTTTCAAGTGTGTTATGATTTTGAGCCAAACACGACCGTGATACAATTAGTTGCACAGGTGGTTAGATCTTACATGTGTATGAAATTATTAATTTCCCCCAGTCGTTGGTCCACCAAATGCATGTATTTTCCATGGATGGGCAGAGCTAGCTCAGTTGAGACTCCCTTTCCACACTGATTAATCAGGAGGAGCTAGAGGTATCTAGCCAACAGACAAGACACTGTAGTGTGACCCACTCATGTCAAAAAAGCTTGCCGGAGACTATGACCGGCCGACCGTCAGCATCTGATGAAGTATGCACTTACGGTGTGTACATCACGATATAGTAGGACTACTCTAGCTAGGTTTCTCAGTAGCATGTCTAAGTTTTATGAATCTGATTTTGTAAATGGATTTATTTGTTGGCGTTAATTCATAATCTAATATGATAATTGAACTAATTTTAACCACACAGAATTTTATGTATTCATGCTTAATAATACTACTTCCTTACCTTTTTAAATGTGGTTTATTATTTTTGTCTTTTAATATTTATTGTTTTAATTGCGTAGTTCTCAATATTAGTATCCAATAAATAACACTTTCCTTTTTTTTTTTAATACAAATACAGTATAAAAAATCAATTTCATATTTAATGTTATACAATATTTCTTTAATACAACATATAAATTCAATCTTAATTAGGTCCATATTCACACATGCACATGCATGTCTGATGTATCAAAATCAATATAGTACTAGATCTCTCCCAATAGCAGAACGAGGATTTTGAGTCCGGAGAGAACAAAATATATATGAACACATACATATATATATATATATATATATATATATATATATATATTTATATAAAATATTTTTCAGTTATATGTTATACTTTAAAACAAGGTAAAAAGTGTTAAACCTATACATATACAATAAAACTTATTTAACCACATACTCACAGTTAGAAATTATATCACAACAAAAAAAAAAAATTATAAATACCTAATTTATGATTTCTAATAGATATTGTCGAATCCTAGTTAATTTCATATATTTTCTGGAGAGAGACGATAACAAAAATATTACTCATTACAAAAAAATCACAAACTCAAATAATAATGTACTCATCATATTTTTCAACTTTAAATAAATTATGTCAAACTTAACAATAAACTTGGGTTGTGGAGAGAGACTCTATAGTGAAGAGAATGCATATGTGATAGATGGAATTTGGAGGGAAAAAATATAAATACAGACTAAACATCTAAAATTTGTTTGAGAAAGAACAATAAACAAAATGTTAAAGGAGTGTTTGTAGATTAACAAATTAAGGTTTGACTATATATATATATATATATATATATATATATATATATATACTGGTTTGCTTACAAAAAAATAAAAATTCGGGGGTCATGGTCCGGCACCGACTCTATGTAACGTCGCCAATAATTTTAAGAAACTGATATTTTTACATAAAAAAATTAATATTTTTACATTTTATGATTGTTGGTCTACATTCTCACTAATAAAACAAACAATATTACTAATTGCACGTAAATTAATGTGTATTTAAGATTAATATCCCCTAAATCTCCATTCAAACCCTAGAATTTGACAAAACAAAAGGAGGGAGTGGGCTAGCTAGCAAGAAAATAAATAAATAAATAAACACCACTTCTTTATCTTTTCTCTCCCCTCTTTTTCTCTGTATATATGCAACTTTCTTATTGATGTGATTCTCCACCATAACTTGACCAACCTTTATCAAAAGAAAGAATATTTCAGGACTATGGTTTTCTCATCCTTTCCAGTTTATCAGCTAGATCCTCCCAACTGGCAACAACATGTAAGTTTTTTCCTTTAAAAAGCTACTTTTATTAAAAGATGAATGTACAGAGAGATTTGATTTCTTAATTATTTGCAAATTTACAGCAACCGGGAGGAGTTGGTAAAAGTTCCCAGCTCCCACCACCTAAGCCGCCGCGGCCCACCTCCGGTTCAAGCCGGCATAATTCGACGGCGGAGCGAGCTAGGTTAACAAAGCTGGTGCAGCCAGAAAGTACAGCACAGAAATGCCCTAGATGCGAATCGACCAATACAAAGTTCTGCTATTATAATAATTACAGCCTGTCGCAGCCACGTTACTTTTGTAAGAAGTGCCGGCGGTACTGGACTAGAGGTGGTGCACTGAGAAATGTGCCGGTAGGCGGCGGTTGCCGGATGAGTAAGAAAAACAATACAAGTGCTAGATCAAAGTCAACACCGGTAATTACCGGTAGCTCATGTACTAGTGGACTTTTCTCTAGTAGCTGCACCACTGAGATTACAGGTCATTTGCCCCTTACTCCACTACCACAATTTCCCTTTTTGCCCCCATTACATGATCATATCAGCAACTTTGGAGCTGGGGATCATATTGGCTTTTCTTTTGGGGTAGTTCAGCCTCCAGCCACGGTGGCAGCCTTTGGTGGGACGGGTGGATTTGGTGATCATCGGCAGCAGTTTCCTTTCTTGGCAGGACTGGAGCCACCATCTGCCGCCGGAATGTACAAGTTTCAAAGTGAAGTCTGTGATTTTTCTGATCAAATTGCTGTGGTGACGTTTGAAGAAAATCAAGAACTGATCAATTTGCCAAAGAAAATTTTGGGTTTTCCGGGAAATGATCAGCAGTGTTGGAGTATATATAGCCAATGCATTGACTGATATTAATGGTTTCACTTCTTCTTCCGCCAGCAATTTCTTGTGATTTCAGCCATATATATCTTCATTTCTCCAAAAACCCTACCATATTTCGGGTCTATTAGTTGTTTTTTCATATATATATATATAGAAATGTTCTATCGGAGAGAAATCAGCGCTTATGAAGACAATTGTAACAAAGTGGCCTCCTTAACTTCCAGCTTTAATTCCAACCCCAGGTGTGAATGGATGCGGAATCATCAATGCAAATATGGAATGAACCTTTTGCTCTAGTATCTGCAGAAAACCCTAAGAATGGTAGGCCTTTCGTTTCATTTTTAACGTTTTTTTAAATATTGTATTGAGTTTTTTAGAGAAAGTGCATATGCATGTGTTCATTGATTGAGTTAGTATCGGACACAAGGGCTAAATGATGCATTGTATTGCTATTAATTTCATTTGATATATATGGTCATTTATGAAAGTGTGTTGCTAGGATATTTCATTTTTGTCGTTTCACTATTTTATTAAACTAAAATTAAGTTGTTTTTTCTATGTTTGTCACGACTAACTAACTGTGACAATCGGTATATAATCATTATTTCCCCAGCAGGGACGGATTTTTACTACAAGAAAAATTGTCGACAATTAATAAAGACAAATTCTTCACAAGAAATAGTATATTACTCATAAAAGATTAATTATTGTAAAGAAAACTTTCCTTCGCACAATTCCTCACATTAGAACTTATTGTAAAAGATTATTTTTATTTGACGACGAGATGATTTCCTCACAATTAACATTTTGAAATAACTAATAAAAATGTCTTCCTTCATAACTTATAACAATTTGTGAAGAACATATTTACTTTAGAAAAGTTAGATTTACTTCACTAATTATATATTGTGATTTTTTTTAATTTACCGAAAAGAAATCCCTTCGACAATTGTAAGACCCCAACTTTTTAATGAATAAAATCAAATTTCCTCTATTTATTATTTTGAATAATAAAGTGTTAATTTGGTATAATACTTTAGTTATGGGTGAAATGTGCAAATTTTGCAAAATAAGCAAGTGGTTATAAAGTATTCATTTTGTTTAATATTCGTTTTGGTCGTGGAATATTCTTTCTATCGGGAATATTCGCATGCACTCACCAAAAACCCATTTGTGGGTCCCATAACGGATAACCGCATTGGATGAAGAAAATGACAAGTTTGAGTTTTTATAAATAACTACAGAATGGTTACTGAATTAACACTGCTTTGGAATACCCGGTGGTTAAAATACAATAATACGCGTGGTTGCACAAGAAGACACAAGATTGCGATTTTAAAATTATTGATTCTTACTAAGAAGTCACTACTCAATAATTGTTACAAAGATTTTCTTGCTCAATATTTTATTTTATTGGTTCAATAATTGTTAGTTGATATTTTATATTATTGTTGTTTCAATAATTGTCACCGCACAAGATTCTCATTATCGGATCAATAATTCATATTATTTGAATAATATTATTAGATAACATTATTGGCAATGATGTCTAAGGAAATTCGACTTAGAAAGGGGTTTGGTCACCTAATCAAGGCTACCAATAAGAAGAAATCCTTATTGAAAGCCCCTTTTCCTGAACGACACTGGTTGTCATAATTATGATTCTATAATATTATTTGTGAATAATTAGTTATTGATTTATATGATAGGAAATATTTATTTTATGTGGATATAAATGATGGATATATTTATTTTATGTGGTTATAAATGAAAGAATTAATACTGAGGTGTTTTAGCAGTATTTTGTCGGAATGGACGTTTTGAAAATCGTCTGTATGTGGATTTCGGTCATTTTTTGTTTGGAATTTGAAAAAACTTAAACTTACAAAGTTGTAGAGAATTAAATTTCCTATGAAAAGCACATGAGATTCGAATTTTTCTGATAAAAGGGCTATTTATTATGAATTGTTGAAGTTTTAGAAAATAAAATATTTTTATTAAAAATATGGTGGGCCCCACTTTTGGTTGGTGAGTAATGAAATGTGCTGAAATTTATTTTCAAAAGTGGTGGGCTTGAATAGTAGCAGGTAAAGTGTAAGACCCCAAATTTTATGAAATAAAAGTATTCAATTTTTTATAGTTACTATTCATGAGTTACTATTCACGAGTTACTATTCACGAGTTACTATTTACGAGTTACTATTTACGAGTTACTATTCATGAGTTACTATTCTCGAGTACTATTCATGAAGCATGATAAAAAAATTTCGTAAGAAGGCATTACTCAATAATTGTTACAGTAATTACTGTTTAATATTTTATTTTATTGGTTCAATAATTGCTACGTTGATATTTTATATTATTGTTGTTTCAATAATTGTCACGGCACAGTATTTCCCATTATTGGATCAATAATTCATATTATTTGGATAATATTATTAGATAAAGATTATTAGCGATGTCTAAAAAATTACATCGAGGAGAGGTTTGGTCATCTAATCATGGCGCCAGAAGGAGAAATCTTTATTGGAAAGCCCTCTTTCTTTGGGAACCGCCCTCAGTTGTCGATTGTTGTGATTACGTAATATTATTTGTGAATAATTAATTATTGATTTATATGATAAGGAAAATATTCATTTTATGTTGTTATAGATGGAGAAAAAATTTTAATGTGACAATTGGTGAAAATTGATATTTTATCTTTTCTGATAAAATATATTATTATATTACAGTAATATAATAATGGTGATATTTTTACAATGAATGTGTGATATATGAATAAATGAGGAGGAAGAGTAGTTTTGTTGCATTAAATGCTAAACACATGTTTTGTGTGTTACAAAAAATGTTTAACACATGTTAAACATGATGGTGTACACAAATTTTGACTGAAATCAGATTATAGCCTGTAAAATCGTCTGTTTGTGGATTTCGGTCAATTTCTGTTTGAAATTTAGAAAAACTTTCTTCTGTAAAGTTGTAGAGAATGGAATGTGGTTTGAATTTTTCTGATAAAAGGGCTATTTATTATGAATTATTGAAGTTCCGAAGTTCCAGAATAATTGATTTTTGGAAGTTTTAATTGTTTTATTTAAGAAAAACATTTTTTACACTTTGGTGGGCCCCACTTGCATGTGTTAAATTGCTGAATTCAGATTCAAAGGTGTGCTAAGGAAATTTTATATTATTTTAATAAATTTTCTGCTTTGGTGTTCTAAGTAATTTCTTATAAATAAGTGCTTAGGTTAGAATTGAAAATCACACCAGAAACTGAAGTTTTCTCTCTCTATATTATCGAGTGTATTCTTGTGAGTATTTTGATATCTTGAGTGTTGCTATAAGGTGCAAGTTAGTTCAAATGTTATTATTCCAAATGTAAGTATCTCTTTTGAGATAAGGGATATTGTCGTTAGTATGTAAGGGTTATTATGTTTTTCAATTTCAAAATTTTTTTGAACCTTCAAAATTCTGAAAAAATTGAAATGATATTTTGATGAGTTTTAGAGACGTGTCCAAAATGGCAATTTTGGATGTATAGATTAGGAGTTATGGATTTTATGAGAAAAGACTATTTTAAAAGTAACCGCTTATAACTCCTTGTGATTAACTCCAAAATTGATGAAATTTTTATTGGGAGTACATCTATATAATATCAAGATACTCAGTAAATTTTGAAAATTTTGGATAAAAGTACAATTTATGATAAATGTCTCAATATTCGATGGTTTTGTCCATGTGAAAATAGTAAATGAATTTTAAAAATTCGAGAAAAATATATGTTCAATATGGGACTATATTATGCTAAATCCCGAAAAAGAAATATTTTTGGAACCGATTTGGTATTTTTCATGAAAATGTTCTAGTTATGAGTAAATGAATTAAATATGTTATGTGAAGTAAGAAAATCTAAAATATGATTTTATGGCTTGAGAATCATATATATAGGTATATGCAGATTTTTGATGAGGGTTTTGGTTATTAGTGATGAAATCTTATGAGTTTGGCATTTTAGGATGATTAAATGCATTTATTAGTAAAGTGTAAACAATTAAAATAAATTATTTATAAGTTTAAGAAATGATTAAGATATTGTGCTAATATTAATAATATTATATTATGAGATTATTAAGTGATTTATAACATTTGGATTAAGGTGTTATGAAATCATTGATTTATGAATCTTATTCTTGAAATTAAATGCAGTTATTGATCATATTGTTTTTATTATCATATATAACATTTTTATAATTCCGGTGATGATATTTCTCTTTGACTTAAGTGTAAAGAGAGGTAGATTATTGGTATGATCGTGACTATGGGTTCTCTTTGGCCAGTAGTGCAAAGATGAATTGTTGACTGGTATGATCATGACCATTGGATTTATAAACGATTATCTTTAGCTTAAGTGCAAAGGTGAATTGATCAACATGGTTATAATTATTGTTTATATAAATTCTGAAATGATTATGTATTTCTTTGAGACATGAATATCTTGGCCTGTAGTGCAAAGATGACCTGTTGTTGAATATCTTTGGCATGTAGTGCAAAGATGAACTGTTGATGAATATATTTGGCCCGTAGTGCAAAGATGAATTTATTAGTATGATTATGAACAGGAACTGTGATTTGGTATAACCATAATCTTTGATGTTTCAGGTAAAGACAGGTGATAAAAATTATCTTCGTCCTGGATGAGAAAAGTAATTTAGAACTACAATTATGATTATAAGTTATTCACATGATTGTGGACAGGAACTGTTGATTGATGTTACAGGGTTAAAACAATATTTGTGACGCCCCCAAAATAGGTATACATCACCCATTCTGAGTTGTCAATACATGGTACATAAACAACTACAACTTTATTATTACAACAAGAATACTCGTGAGTTTGAATACAAATATTATCTTCTGACAATATCTATACTCAAATAAATCCTCATCACATTTATTGATACATTATTTTACAAAAATGGTGAGGACTACTAAACAACTCTCTCTAGAACCTTCATTCCATACCTCCGACTCAGTACTTATATTCTCGCCTCCCGAGAAGAAAAATGGAACAAAAAGGAAAAGGGTGAGCTCAACTAGCCCAGTAAAGAATATTATGACTAAGATAATATACAACAAATTATCGTTAGTCTTCAACAGGGAAAAATCTAATAGAATACAATAGACAACAAGTTTTAAATCAATATTCGAAGCGAAAATAATAATTCATTAGAAGAGTTAAGTAGAGAATGCAAACTACTATCTTCTATGTATGAATTTAAAAGTTCATCGCCTATCTTTTATCCCTGTAACATCAATCAATATATATCTGGAATCAAATATTCATCTTTGCACTACAGGCCAAAGATATTCATCAGTTGGTCATGTTCATCTAAACACCTGTTCATCTTTGCACTACGGGCCAAAGATATTAATCAGAAATCATTCATCTTTGCACTACAGGCCAAAGATATTCAATAATATCATCATTTAAGACTAAGGATGATGAAAAATATTTTTGAAGAAACGAATCCAGTGAAACAAAATGACAAGGATTAAGGATTAAGGATTCGTACTTTATTTTATCCATGTCCAAAAATACCTCAAAAATAATCATAGTGGTATAAAATTCAAGAATGATCAAAACATGGATACAATCAAAGCTAGTATCCACAATTGATATTTTAAACGAAAAGGAAAAATTTTTATTTTTCGATGAATAATCTTAGTATTCGTGAATAAAGGTCAGATATCGTGAATAATTAATAAGTATACGTGAATAGTAACTCCGACACCAAAAGTTCCAAATTTGATAAAAACTTCATATCAATATTTCAAAGATAATGATATTGAAGAAATAATATCATTAAGAAAAAAATAATATCCCTTACCTCGAAAGATCAAGATTTCTAAATTAAAACACCTGGATATAAAGCTATGACTTGAACTTGCAATCAGATAGCAATACTCAAAATATACTCAAAATACTCACAAGAATACGCCGATAATATAGAAAGAGAAAACTTGGGTTTACGGTGTGATTTTCAATTCTAACCTAAGCACCCTATTTATAGAAAATGCTTAGAACACCAAAGTAGAAAATTTATTAAATATTATTATATTATTCCAAAATCTCATACGCACACTTCTTCCAACTGATTTCAGCCTCTATCACATGTTACATAAGGGCCTCAAAATGAAAAACACATTTTTGTAATTAAAAATATTTTAAACTTCCAAAAATTAATTATTTCGGAGCTTCGAAACTTCAATAATTCACAATAAATAGCCCTTTTGTCAGAAAATTCGAATCTCGCGAATTTTTATATGAAATTCCATTATCTACAACTTTACAGAAGGAAGTTTTTCCAAATTCCAAACAAAAATTGACTGAAGTCCACAAACGGGCGATTTTACAAGCTATAATCAAATTTCAGTCAAGAAATGGGGTCCACCAACACATAAAATATGCTTTAAATATTTTTGGTAACACAAATACTCCTCCTCCACATATACTCATATATCCCACATTTATCGTAAAAATATCATCATTATTATATAATTAAAATATAATATTATATTTAAATGAATTATTTTATCGTAAAAGATAAAATTTCAATTTTCAACAATTGTCACATTAAAATTTTTCCATCTATATCCACATAAAATCAATATTTTCCTCATCATATGAATCAATAATTAATTATTCACAAATAATATTACGTAATCACAATATTGACAACCGTGCAGCTTCCCAAAAAGAGGGGCTTTCCAATAAGAATTTCTCCTTATCGGTAGCCAAGAATTAGGTGACCAAACCTCTCCTTGGATGTAAATTTCTAGACATTGCCAATAATGTTATCTAATAATATTATTCGGATAATATGAATTATTGCTTTCGATAATGAAAAATACTTGTGTAATGACAATTATCAAACAACAAAGAATATAAAATATCAACGCAACAATTATTAAATCAATAAAATAATCGAATAAGAATTATCGTAACCATTATTGAGTAAAGGCCTTCGTAAGAATCAATAATTGGTGCAATACCGCAAAGCAATCTTCGTGTGTTTTAACCAATTTAGTATTTTTTAACAAAGATAATTAGAATAACTACGCCAAGTTATTTTAAAATAACTTATATTTATCGCTTTTCTTCTTCCAATCGCTTTTAGTTATGGGCCCACAAAAAAGCAAGCGTCGCATTTAATATTCCCCGACAAAGAAGAATATTCCACGACCAAACGAATATTCCCCGAAAAACAATGAATATTTTATAATCACTGCTTATTTTGAAATATTTGCAGATTTTTTACCCATAACTATCCACATTAATCAAATCAACCCTTACTATTTCAAAATAATAAATAGAGAAAATTAAATTTCATTAATAATAAGTTGGGGTCTTACAACCACCCTCCTCCTTATGAAATTCATTCCTCGAAATCGACGACGTGTACACGTGTGTTTCAAAAGGTGAGGATACCTCGCTTTCATTTTCGCTTTCCAATTCCCGTGTCATTTCCTCTATAAAGCATGATTCTTCCACAAAACTTTAACTTGTGGTATGACCTTTGTCGTAGGACATGTTCCTTCTTATCCAAGATCTTGACAGTACCTCCTCATACGTTAAGTCTTCTTTATCTCGTCCTGCTTCTAACTCTATAACGTGGTTCGGTCTTTCACATATTTACCAAGTACGATATGTGAAACACATTATGAACACGAGACATACTCGAGGTAACGCGAGTCTATAGGCTACATTTCCTACTCACCAAGAATTTGAAATGGACCAATAAATCGTGGATCGAGCTTTCCTCTCTTCCCAAATCTTGTAACTCCTTCCATGGAGCAACTCGCAACAATACATGATCCCCTATACTAAATTCCACGCCCTTTTGATGAAGATCCGCATAACTCTTTTGTCAATCTTGTGCCGCTTTGTATACGTTGTCAATCATTTGGATCTTTTCCGTAGACATACGTACTCAACTCGGTCCCAACAATGTTGCTTCACCTACCTCGTCCCCAACATACCGGAGAGCGACATTTTCGTCCATATAATGCTTCAATGGAGCCACACCTATACTTGCTCGATAACTGTTGTTGTAGGAGAATTCCACCAATGGTAAATACTTATCCCAACCGCCTTGAAGTCTAGGACACAGTAGTCTTAATAGATCTTCAAGAGTTTGAATAGTCCCCTCATCATTGTCCGTCCATTTGAGGATGGTATGCCGAATCGAATAAGAAATCTGCGCCCATAGCTTTTTGTAAGCTAACCCAAAATCTTGAAGTGAATCTTGGGTCACGATCCAAACTATGGATATTGGCATGCCATGCAACCTCACAATCTCATTTACATATATACTAAGCAAGACGTTCAAGGAATAAGTCTCCGTGTCGGCAAGAAATGAGCAGACTTGGTTAATCTATCAACAATAACCCAAATAGCATTGATGCCTTGAGAAACCGTAGGAAGACCCGTGAACGAAAATCCATGGTAATGTGTTCCCACTTCCATTTCGAAATCTCAAGTGGTTGCAACGGACCCTTAGGTACTAGATGCTCGCCTTTACACGCTGACAAGTTAAACACATTGAGATAAACTTTGCAATCTCTCTCTTCATATTGTTCCACCAAAATGTATGTCAAGATCATGATACATTTTGGTACTTCCGTGATGGATTGCAAATGGTGTATTGTGTGCCTCCATCATAATCTTGTACTTTAAATCGTAGTCGTTAGGGACACAAAGTCCGGAGTGGACTCAAGTATTCCTTCTTCATTAATTCTCGCTTCGAATAGCACCTTCAGATACTTTCTTCTTCATACGCATCACCTCCGGCCTCGCGGCTTGAGCAACCTTAACTTTTTCTATTAAAGTTGGCTCTATACGTATACTTGACATCATCGCACTCATTCCTCGCATATGATCTTCTACTCAACGCGTTAGCTACCACGCTCGCTTTTCAGGATGGTATTGAATAGTGTGGTCGTAGTCTTTCAATAGCTCGAGCCAACGTCACCGCCAAGATGTTGAGTTCTTTTTGAGTGAAGAAATATTTAAGGCTTTTATGGTCCGAATATATCTCCACTTTCTCCCCATATAGATAGTGCCTCCGGATCTTTAGTGCGAAAATGATCACGCCGCTAACTCTAGATCACGAAGGTAGGATAATTCCTCTCATACTCTTTAAGTCGTCATGAGGCATAGGCTATGACTTTCCCACGCTTGCATGAGAACACATCCTAACCCTTTGCGCTCAAGCATCGTTGTAGATAACAAATCCATCCGAACCGGATGGTATTGTTAGAACAAAATAAAATAAGTCTCTTCTTAAGCTCTTGGAAACTCTTCTCGCATTCTTCGCTCCAAACAAATTTTGTATCCTTCCGAAGTTACCTGGGTTAATGGAGTAGCGATTCGAGAAAACCCTTCCACGAATCTCCGATAATAACCAAATAAGCCCAAAAAAACTACGAGATACTCCATAACAAAAGATTAATTGTGAATAACTACGCCAAGTATTTTTAAACAACTTATATTTGTCGCTTTTCTTCATCCAATCGCTTTCAGTTATGGGGCCCACAAAAGATCACAGGCAATCAATATTTAATATTCCCCGATAGCAAGAATATTCCACGACCAAACGAATATTCCCCGACAACAATGAATATTTTATAACCACTTGCTTATTTTGAAATATTTGCGTATTTTACCCATAACTATCCACATTAATCAAATCAACCCTTACTATTTCAAAATAATAAATAGAGAAAATTAAATTTCATTAATAATAAGTTGGGGTCTTACATTATTGGTGGACTTTTAACATGAAGAAGATAATAGACTTTATGGTCTATTTGACTCTTCTAATGGATTGCTTGTTCCGCTGCAACTATGGTTGAAAAGTTTTATCATCTACCATATGTTCTAAATCTCTGATTTATTACTGATGAAAGCTATTGAAAATTTAATTATCTTTAGTCATGATATTCTTTACTAGGCTAGTTGTGCTTACCCTTTTGCTTCACAATTCCTTTCAGGTAATAAGAGTGTAGCTGGGTTGAGCAGGGGTAACAGGGGAATAGAACGGTGGTCTCTAGCTGTGGAGGTTCTCCCTAAATAGTATAGAAAAGTGTGTTATATTTTATACATCATTTAGTAGTTATATTTAGTGAACAAAATAGGGTGAGGCGAACCCAACGTTGGAAGGGTGTTTTGCCACTATCATACAAGATGTCTAATGACATGCGACTTCGTGTTATCATAAGACAAGGTTGTGCACATCCACTTGCTGAGTATATCTACAAGCACTACCTATATGATCTTGGAGTTTGGTTAAAGTATAATTCTCAATTAGAGACGGTGGAGATAATGATATGTCAAGAAAAGACTCACAATTGGAAAGAATATGATAGTAATCTTCTCATTTTTTTGGGGGTTTATTGGTTCAACCAAGGATAATTCTGTGGGCATATGATATTTATCATAACCTAGACGTATGGCCTCCCATGTACGAAGGTTTCCTTGAGCACTTCCCAAAGATTTTAATTTCTAAAATAGTTATTGACTGTAACTTTATGTAAGGTGCCATGGTGACGTGCTATTCAAGGTTGGGACATGAGTCACAGTTGGTATATATTTGTATCAAAACTCACAACATATGTGTTGTTGTATTTTGCACGACAATTGTAGTAATAAAGTTGTAGTTGTTTTCTGTACCATATTTTTGGCGACTCAGAATAGGTTGGGTGTTGTATACCTATTTTGAGGGCGTCACATAAAGCCATCAGGTAGCAGGTTAGTCTGTTATAGCGTTCTAAGCATTTTTCTATAAATAGGGTGCTTAGTTAGAATTGAAAATCACACCAGAAATAAGTTTTCTCTCTTTCTCTCTCTATATTATCGAGCATATTTTGTGAGTATTTAGATACTTTGTGAGTTGTTATTCATCGCTTGCAAGTTTCCTTCACCTTATAACCGATATATTCCGATCGTAAGACGATATTTTGAGGTAAGGGATGTTATTTTCTTTCTAATGATGTTATTCTTTCAATATCATTATACCAAAATATTGGTATGGATTTTATTATGGAATTTCTACCTTTTTGTGTCGGGGTTACTATTCACGATATGGCACTTTATTCACGAATCACGACACTTATTCAATAGAAAATGAAATTTTCTCTTTTTTGTCCAAGATATCTATTATGGTTAGTACTATCTTTGATTGTATCCATATTTTGATCTTTATTTTTGAATTCTGCTTCACAATTGGTTATTTTAGAGTATTATTGAACTTGGATAAACTATAATATGAATCCCTAATGTTTGTCCTTTTGTCTCACTGGATTCGTTTTCTTTAATATATTTTTCATCATCCTCAGTCCTAAATAATGATATTATTGAATATATTTGGCCTGCAGTGCAAAGATGAATGATTACCTAATGAATATCTGTGGCCTGTAGTGTAAAGATGAATGATTACCTAATGAATATCTTTGGCCCGTAGTGCAAAGATGAACATGTGTTGAGATGAACAAGACCAACTGGTGATACAAATGAATATCTTTGGCATGTAGTGCAAAGATGAATATTTGATTCAAGATGTATATTGATTGATGTTACATGGATAAAATATTGATGATGGACTTTTAAATCTTAGAAGATAGTAGAATTCTTTCTCTACTTGACTCTTCTAATGGATTGTTGTTTCTGCTGCAGTTGTTGATCTAAAACTTGTTGTCTATTATATTTTATCAGATTTTTCCATGTTGAAAACTAATGATAATTTGTTGTATATTATCTGTGACGCCCCCAAAATAGGTATACATCACCCATCTTGACTCGCCAAATACATGGTACAAAATTCAAATACAACTTAATTATACAACAGTCGTGTAAAATATGACATAACATAATCTAAGTGTTTTAATAAGAATATTGTCATCTAGACAATATCCACACTCAATGGAGTCCTCAATATATTTATTATCACACTATTTTATAGATAGTGAGGACTACTGAAACAACCATCTGGACCGTTAATCCATTCCCCGACCAGTCCCAGCTATATTCTTATTTCCTAAAGAGAACAGTGAAATAAAGGGTGAGCTCAACTTGCTCAGTAAGAAATATTATGACTAAGATAATGCAGAATAAATTATCCTTAGCCTTCAACAGTATAACAACTGATAGAATACAAGACAACAAGTTTTAGATCAACAATTGCGCAATGAATAAGTAATCCATTAGAAGAGTCAAGTAGAGCATAAAATCTACTATCTTCTATGATTTAAAAAGTTTTTCATCAACTTTATCGGCCGAGACTCGACTTAATAAATAAAATCGAATCATCCCCGCACTACCGGCCAAGGATATTTATGTAATCATCAATGGTCATGATTATACCGAATAATCCCTGGTCATAATCATACCAACAACTGTCCATCAATGAACTACAGGCCAGTGAGGACTTTTACCACATCATTCATTACATTACGGTCATGATTATACCGAATAATCCCTGGTATAATCATATCAAGTCCATCTATGCACGTAAGCCAAAGATGACTTTCATCACAATATAAGCATGAGGATGTTGACCATGACATAACAATTCAATAAAACAAGTTACATTCAAGGATAAATTTTAAAGATTTATAATTTAATTTATCCAGAATTCAATAACGTTCAAATTGTCAACACGATCATCGCTTTGTGGAGTAAAATTCAAAATAATATTCATGTACCAAAAATAATTTGGACGTAAAAGAAATATATTTTTCGGGTAAATAGTACCCATGAATAGTACCACATGAATAATACTTCGAAATAGTACCTCGTGAATAGTACCCTCGACATGAAAAAAAGTACCCCAAATACCCGAGTGAATAATATTCGGGAATAGTAATTGGGTGAATAATAACCCGTGAATAAGAACTCGTGAATAGTACTCGGCATGAAAAGTGTCCCGAATACCCGAGTGAATAATATTTGAGTGAATAATAACCGGTGAATAATAACTCATGAATAGTATTCCGTCATGAAAAGATCAATAATTATCAACAAAGCTCGTAATAATATTTCCATGAAAAGATACTTTGGATGAAGCGCAAATATCTAGGATATTCTACTAATTTCATGGAGTATAGAAGCCAAAACTTTAACCAACCCGAGTATAATAGAATATATGAAACCGCAAATGGATTTTCGCTCGCCATGCGGTAAATCCACGCCGATGCATCATTTTCACAATTTAATAAGGAATGAATACGAAGGATCGTTCACCACGCATGCGGTAATCCACATGTATGCGGTTATTCCAATGTAATAATAAATAATGGAATAATAGAATAATTCACCAGCGTGTGTAATCCGCATGCATGCAAGTTATTCTAACGAATAATAAAGAATGGAACCGAGTCACGTGAAACTCCGCATGCATGCATATATTCCAATGTAATAATAAAGAATGGAACCAGTCAAATGCGTGAATCCGTGCAGACATGTGATATTCCAAATGAATAATAAAGAATGAAATAACAACAGAATTCACTGCACGCGATAAATCGCATGCATATGTGTTATTCCAACGTAATAATAAAGAATGGAATAATGTAAGAATTTCACCACGTATGCGGTAGATTGATGCATATGCGAAAGTTATTCCAACATAATAATAAAGAATGGAATAACAACCCTTACGAATATTGAAAGAAAATAACTCTCTTCATGAATACGAAAGAATAATACCCCTTACGACTGTTGAACGAAAATAATATTCCTACGAATATTGAACGAAGATGATATTCCTTACGAATATTGAACGAATATAATATTCATACTAATACGAAAAATAGCATCTCTTCAAAATATGAAATAAATAATACCCCTTACGACTGTTGAACGAAAATAATATTCCTACGAATATTGAACGAATATGATATTCCTTACGAATATTGACGAATATAATATTCATACGAATACGAAAAATAACATATCTTCAGAATATGAAATAAATAATACCCTTACCTCAGAAGAAGACTGGATACTGGAGTAGTGAAGTAACAGACTACTCTTCTTCTATCTCTCTATAGCTTCTCTCTATATAGCTTTTCTCTCTATAATTGCTCTTGTGAGTCTTAGTAAATTGGTGAGAATGAAGGAAGAATGAGCTTCTATTTATAGGAAAATATAGTTTTGATAATTGCACGTTTTGGGGCTCAAAATATTACAATATAATAACTTCATCTTTTCCTTCATTTTTAATTTAGTCCTGCAAGTATTATCAAACTTGCACCACCTCCCCTAATAGTATATCATGTGAACCAATAGTACAATCATGTGACTCAATAGTACAATCATGTGACTCAATAGTACAATCATGTGAAAAAAATAATTACAGTATAGTACCTTCATCTATACCTCCATTTTTAATTTAGTCATGCAAGTATTATCAATCTTGCACCACCTCCCCTAATAGTACATTCATGTGACTCAATAGTACACACATGTGAACAAATAGTTATAAGTATGTGAATTAATAGTAATTAATTACTCATTTATCCGATTAATTACCCGATTGATCAATATAACCTCCAGACATCAAATATTATCGAAATAAATGTTGATTTCCACTAACACTAATAATCCCAACACAATGGAACTATCAATTTTATCTTTAATCAACACGAACTTATTCATCATTAATATTATAACTCACAATATTTAACAACCAGATTATTCCCAGAAAAGATGGGACTTTCCGATAAGGATTTCTTCCTATTGGCGAGCAATTAGGTGACCAAACCTCTCATTGACAGAACTTTCTAGACATTGTCAATATTGCAAATAATAATATGAATAATTTTGTCGTCTCAATTATTAATTTAATAATATAAAATATTATGTAGATAATACTGTGACAATAATTGAATCAATAAAATAAGAGATATTATGCAGCAATTACTGTAGCAATAATTGAGTATAACAGAGTGACTTCTCACGTAAGCATCAATAATCAATACTGTGTGCTATTATACAACCACGCGTATTTCTGTACTTTTACTATCGGATAGTTCAACAGTTTAACGGTAAAACTTTCACCGTTATTTTATAAAAAAATAATTCTGTCGTTTTCTAAATACGACAGTACTTTCGTTGTGGGGTCCACCAATGATTGTGTCGTCGTACGAATATTCCATGTTAAAACGAATATTCCCCGACCAATCGAATATTCCCCGACATAACAAATATTTTATAACAACTTGCTTACTTTGCAAAATTTTCAAATATCATCCTTAACTTTAAACTTTTATCAATTTAACTATTTACCAAAATAGAAAAATTGAATACTTTTATTTCACAAAATTCGGGGTCTCACATTATCTTAGTTATAATATTCTTTACTGGGCTAGTTGAGCTCACCCTTTTCCTTTTTGTTCCATTTTTCTTCTCAGGATGAGAGAATTTAGCAGGAACTAGCCAGGGTATGGAGTGATGATTCAAGATAGTTATTTTAGTAGTCCTCACTATTTTGTAAAATAGTGTATCAATAATTGTAATGAGGACTCCTTTTGAGTTTCAGATCATCGCCTATTAGACAATATTTGTATTCAAACTCACAAAAGATATGTGTTGTCGTATTTTGCACGACAATTATATTAATGAAGTTGTATTTGTTTCGCATACCATGTATTTGGCACTTCGTAATGGGTGATGTATACCTATTTTGGGGGCGTCACAGCTTGGTTAGGGGTGAGCAATTCGGATATATCCGAACCGAATAGCTTATTCGGATAAATCGAATACCGAAATATTACACATTTCACTATTCGAATAATTAGCCGAAATGAGAAATAATTGAATAATCGAATTGAAAATTCGGTTATTTTGATTAATAATCAAAATTAAGAAACACAGGAGGACTAAGTTAGAAGCAAACCAATTTAATCCATGCCTTTATCTCTATTTTGAATTATTTTTCATTTCTTCCGTACTTCAATTATTTTTCGGTTAATCGATTAACAATATTTCAATACCCATATTCATACTCGAATACCGAAATATTAAAACGGTTATGACCGAATTAATGAAAATAATCGAATAACCGAAATAATTCGGTTATAAAATTTCGGTTGTGATCGGTTATTCGGTTTTATCCGTTTTTTACTCAGCCCTAAAATTGGTATATACCCCTTCGAGCAATCAGGGATGGCATAAGGACTGGTTATTTGTCAAAGGACCCAAAGTCTCCTCCATACCCAACTGGACCATTTCTGATCGTATCTCTGGAAACTTCAGAGATATTTCAAAGGAACGTGTAAGAGAAATGGCGAGCCTTTTAGAGAAGATTCCCATCAAGGAATGGAGCTTCGGACTTCTGAGCAAACAAGCATGGTTGTACGACCATAAATGTAAGTCCCGAGCCCAATTTATTGTATAACTTACTGAATTTCCTTTGATAAATTGACCTGAATAGAGGATTTTCCCTGTTGTAGTATCTCTGATCAAACCGACGTTAAGTGACCAAAGAGATATAGACAGATTTCTTTCGGGCTCATCCCCGCTGACCTCTACAGAAGTACCAATCAAAGAGCCTTCAACTTCCGAACCTCAAACTACTGAATCAACTCCCACCGAAGGGACAAGCTAACCTCGCCGAAGAAAGCAAGTTGGCCGAAAACCCAAACACCCCCTCACATAGACTTATAACGAGTGTCTCCTCGACATGCCCCCTGACGAACGGACCCGAATCCTTCGTGCCAAAAAGAGGAAAACCCAAACAACTCCTTCAGCCGCCGAAGAGCCACAAGTACATCCCACAGAAGCCGATCTTCCGCCTGACATCCCGGTTGAAATCGTTGTTTCTGACGAAGAGCCTGAAGAACAAGTAGAACCCACACCCAAACTTGCTCGAACAAGAAAACCAGCCTCCTCGAAAAACAAGCCCGAAGCCATGGGATCCCCCACTCTCTGGCCAGAATCCAATGAGAAATTCTCATTTCAGCTCTATAACTCCTTCGTCTGTGATACCGATGACCACCGGTTCAGCAACAACTCCATAATCGACCTGATCAACGAGGGAATGAAATACCAAGCTAAGGTAAGATGCTACTCAACTTATCCATTTACAGTTCAGTCCATCACTTTGAACTAATTCATTAACATTGATCATCTGCTTTGACCATAATCCTGAGAACCAATAGGGCAGAGTACCCTCATCGGTCAATCAGGAGAATGGCTGTTGGGTCTTCGTCTCCATCTGCTTCGACCATAATCCTGGGAACCAATAGGGCAGAGTACCATCCTCGGTCAATCAGGAGAATGGCTGTTGGGTCTTCATCTCCATCTGCTTCGACCATAATCCTGGGAACCAATAGGGCAGAGTACCCTCCTCGGTCAATCAGGAGAATGGTTGTTGGGTCTTCGTCTATCCCGAGGTCGGCCACGAGATGTATCTTCAGAGTGCATAGGCTTTTTTCCGTTGTTTCAGAAGAACCTCTAAAACTTTATCATATTCTTCGGCCATCTTGGACGCTCTGGACGCTCTGTTAGTCTGACCATCTTGGTGTAGGGTTCTAAGCAGTGTGCCTTCTACCCTTTTCCGATCCTGATCAGGTTTTTTGCTAGCAGCATAAGTTAATCTTCTTCTAGCATCACCATGGACTCTCGAATGAGAATCTTCCGAAACAACCAACGGTTGTCTTTCAAGGGTAACTGTTATATTCTTCCCCATAACTTTCGACGTAGAACAGTTAAGAGTTGTGATTGAAAATATCAAGGACACTAGAACACAACCCTCCTTCTAGCGCCAATGTTAACGCTAAGATCTTTTCACGCGCCTCAATCACGTAATACGCGTCTATATCCTGCACAGTAAACACGACAATCACCAAAAGCTTGACGACTGGACCGTCGGGGGATAGCTCCGGCGTGAGAGTCAGTACAGGCGATCACAAGGTTAACAATGGAGAAAATAATATCTAGTGCTTGAGAGAAAAAATGATTCAATTACCTTTAGATTGAGTGATCCTTGCTAACATATACTCCAAAGTCCGGTTTGTCCTGTATGCAACTGACTTCCCGGGCCCACAGCCTCTTACCGACTAAGCCCTGTCCAATCCTCATTAAATAAAATGCAGAGATGACAGTCAAAGTTTTATTCTCATAATCATCACCGGTCAAAGCCTAAGTGGAACCATACTTAGCCAATAGTTCGGCCCACTGCCTCGGCCCAATACTCAATAGGCCCCAAATAAAGATACTATTCACCCACTGGGTCGGCCCAATAAACCGGCCCACTACTTTTAAGACTTACCCAACATGTCTAAAGTATTATGGCCCAACAGGTTAGGCCTCTTCTTCATACGTTGAGCACCCTTGTAGTTGATGAACTTTGACTCTAAAGGTTAAGTATAGCAAGGGATTCATGTCTGGTTTAAGGAGTTTTATGTTGCATAATTGCATGTGTTTTTGTAATTGCTTTATGAAGTTTGCTTGCAGTGATTTTCCCTAATGTCTATTGACTATTCTAATCTTGTTGTCTTTTCTCTTCAATCCCCATATATGCTTTTGCTGTGATTTTGCAGACACTAGAGAGTGTTAATAATGCCGCTAAGCCAGTACAATCTGAGAAATAATGAACTCCACACCTTACTCTTTTTTTCCCTTTAATAATTTTCCAACATTTGTATATCAAGATTTGTGTAAGCATAGCAAGAAAATGTGGCTGGAGAAGCCCAAGCAAGGATCAAAGCAAACTGAGCCGCAGAAAAGTAAATTCCTATTTTTTATTTCTAAGTTGATCCTCTATGAAGCAAGGGTTTAATAGGGAGAGAGTGGTAATAAATTCGTATTGTTTTGGAATTTTAAAGATTCATATTGATTTTGACTTTTAAAGGCTTGGCATATATCAAAATGTATCTATTTTGGAACGGACAGAGTATTTGCAAATTTATCTGTTTACATCTCTAGAAATTCCATTTTAATAGTTTTACTTCTTCTTTTCTTTTCTTTTTTGTAGAATATATAGATTTCTAAATCTGTTATATATTTATATTGAAATTATTTTTCTCCTTTTATCAAACATATAAAGGGGACTGACATTTTTACAAATAAAAGTGATTTTTCCCCATAAAATCTCCTTACATATATAGCAAGTGAATTGTACACTTAGAGCATTCACAACAGTTTTCTTATCTCTATCCCTACTCTGCAGTGCTATTGGGTCATTCTGTAGGATAGGGATTCAAAATTTTCACTATATACCCAACAGGTTCCTTATATTGATTCCTTAAATATTAAAATTTGAAATTTAAAATTTGAAAGTTGCAACAGTCAAATCATGTTTTGAACGTTGTAACTATTTTTTATTTAAAAGTAATTGTTGTTTGAATTTAAAAATTGCAATTATTTTAATTTAAAAATAGATATTGCTAGAAATCAAAATGTGCAATGATCGTTATGTGTTTATGAGAACTAAAACAACATTATTTTAATTATAAAATAATAAAATTTATAATTAGTAGTAATATTTTTTACAAAAATGATCAAAGTCAAAATTTTACTGATTTTTAAATTTTTTTTATAGTTCTCTTTCTTCTCTAAATCCTCTGCTTAAAAACTAAAACTGAGTGAATTTGATAGGCATACCCAAATCAGCAATTAAGTGAGATAAGATCCTTTAACTAACATAAAATCACAATAAATAGGGTGTGAAATGTCATTTTACATAAATAGGGAACGCTCTTTTGATTCCCTCACCCTGAGGAGTCAAATCATATATAGGGATTAAAATAGAGAATTATATAAGGATAAAGAAACTGTTAGATACTGATTTATTGATATATTCTTCAAATGTGAGGATAGAGAGTCTATTAGGGAAACTGTTGTGAATAGGGGTGCTCATCGGTAAAAAACCAAACCGAAGCATCAAACAACCGAACCCCAAGTCGATCCGAAATAACCGAAAAAAAGAATCAAACCTGAGATCAAATTATCGGTTTTGATCTGCTCTTCAGATAAAAGCTGTCTTGCTTTTTTTGGTTCGGTTTTCAGATATCTGCGTGCATGGTAATATTTATAATTATTATTAATAGATTATAATAATTAAATATTTTTTTAATATATTAACAATTTTTTTTTAAAACTAATGAGTTATGCATTACCATTAGTTTGTATAATTTAAACTAATTTACTGATGAGATTAGTATTAAATATAAATATACTAAAATATACTGCCTTATATATGAATTAAAATTATATATATGAGTACTGAATTAAAGAATTATATTTAATATATATAATTAACTTTGTAGTCATATATATAATTAAAGCTAAGATGATCAAATTATATTTTAAAATTATATATATGAATACTTTGCCTCATTTTATATAAATATTATTAAAAAATAGATTTTTTTTTGTAAAACAATGAGTAAATAAGATATATTAATTAATAAGATATATTAATTAATTTTAATTTTAATTAACAATTTAATTAATATATATATATATTAATATATGAGACGATATTCATATAAATTATCTTATATTACAATTTACACAGTGGTTTAAATTATATTAAATATAAGTCATATATAAGGCAAAGATTCATATATAAAATAAGACAAGATTCATATACCTTCGTATTCATGTAACTTTCGTATTTAAAGAAGAAATTTTGGTTTTTCGATTACATGCATCAATGCAAAAGTTAAGAACCTAGACTATCGATATCGAAAATCGAAAAATCTAAAAAAGGAAAGATCAAACTAAAAAATCAAAACCGAAAAAAAGTAATCACGCATTCTGGTTTCAACCGCCGTAGAAAAAAAACAAAAATCGAATTTTTTGAGCACCCCTAGTTGTGAATGCTCTTATGTGAGAGTATTGGAACTTGTTAATCAATTTTACTTAAATATATATGAGAAAAGACACAACTTATTCTACAATTATTTTATAATTTGCTGATGCGACATACTCCACCTCAGTATATTGATGAACAAATTGCTTCAATACATATATAGTCTTTGGCCTCAGTATATAGTCGTGTCTCTAGCATTATTCAATAAATATTACTCCCTCCGTCCCATAGTTATAGGCTGATTTTCTATTTTGAGATGTCCCAATATATAGGCTACTTACTATTTATAAAATTTAGTTGGTTCATTGTTTTACTTTTATGCCCTTATAATAAATATTCAACCATTACTCTTTTTTTGAAGAAACAACATTCAATGTCATTATTTTTATCATCACATTTAATGTTGTTGTATTCTCTTTGGTTAAAGTTATATGGTTATGGACTTTAATGGTCAGTACACGTCAATCAATGAAGTTGAGAGTTAAGTAAAGAGTAATTAATTTATTCATTAATTCCATATTAAGGGGTATATGTGGAAAATTATGTTAAAAATTGTCACTTAAATTAATTTTCTTAAACTATGTGCCAAAAGAAATCAGCCTATAACTATGGGACGGAGGGAGTACTTCCTATGTTCCTTAATATAAGTCATTTGAGAATTTCAAGTGAACATTAATTGCTTATTTTCTAATATTACCTCAAATATTAAATGCAATTTTGATTCTCTCACTATTTTTTGTTCAATAAATAACAATCTATTCTTCCAATATAAGAGCAATATAGACAATCAATATTATAATTAATGTTATACAATCATTTTCTTAATATTTATGTACAACTCTAAAACGACCTATATTATATTAAGGAACGGAGGGAGTACTCTCCTATGTAAATAATTCTAAATAATAATCAGACCTACAAATGAGTAAATAAACAAAGTGCAACTAATAAAATAGTTGAAGCCATAATTTCGAATTTATTTTTCTTTTGTTGTTAACTTGTTATCAGAATTTTGTTAAACGGATATCATATCTTCTTCTTTGTTTAGAAAAAAAAAGAAAACAAATTGAAACCATAAAAATCCCTCATAATAATTAGACTATCATTAAGAACGGCACCTCTCATAGTTTGTTCATCTACCCTAACCATGCACCATTAAATCCACCTTCAAAACACACAAAGAGTGTGGACCTCTCCTAAAAGCCCAACTGCCTCCTACCCCATTGTACACAATATATGGCCCACCCCACACATTGATTATATCTTCAATCTGCCCCTTCACTGAATGTTGTTCTTCTTGTCTTGTAGAATTAGAAGAACTCCTCCACAAACAAGATCAAAATTCAAAAGGGTTTGTCCTTTACTCCATTTCAGGAATTGGGTCTCTTTCATCTCTACGGGAAGATGAAGGTGACTGTCACTACCCGTAGTGGTAGAGAATTAATAAAGGGCGGCATTGAGCTCAATGATTCGGTATGTTCTTCCTTTTTCCTCAACTGGGTCAGCTTTTGTTTTAGAAATCCAAGTTTAAATATTCATAAAGATAGATGTGTTTACATTTCTAAGTTTGTATTGCAGGCTACTGTGGCTGATCTGCAGGAGGCAATTCATAAGCGAAGTAAGTAATGCTTAATAAGCTCGTATTGCTGCCATCTGATTTGTGAATGTGAACATCTTTTTCTTACTTGATAATATTATGTGTGTACTTAAAATTATGTAATTTTAGTGAACAATTATTGAATTGGTGTTCTAAATCATACTTTGTTTGAATTATGAGCATAATTGGCTTTCATGGAAGAGGTGAACTTTGAATCTAACTGTTTTGAGTGTTTAGTGTTTACCAAGTCCATAGAGTTTCACAACAAAATTACAACAGCTCCTGAAATTCTTATTTTAGTGATGACAAAGAGGCTATGAAGTTCAATGCTGTTTATAGTATGGGACTGCTAAAGTTGTTCTCTACATTTAGTTTGTTGAATAAGGTTTTAGCTCCCTTCTGACTAGAGTTAAAAACAGAATTTTATTATAGTTTTGAGTCTCCATACCATGACAGTTTTCTATAAGAAGCAAAACATGGAGAGAAAACTCTAGAAGCATATAAAAGATCATTCTAAAAAAAAAGTAATGGTCAAGTCAAATCTTGTGTTGAAGCTCATTCAAATTTCACGTATTAAAAAACAGATAAAATTATGCATAATTCATCCTGCCTTTCTCTGTAGTTTTATTAACTGTATTGTGCGTTGAATTTTGGGATGTTCAAACTCAGTCATTTATTAAACTAAGTCTCAATCTGAAATCAAGTTCAGTTTGCTTCTTAAATGAACAAGCTTGAGCCGAGCCCTAACCAAGCTTTTTACCTACAGTTCAGTTTTTCCAATGAAAGTATAATCATATAAAAACAAGAGAAGAAAACATTAGGTTTTGAGCTATTCCCTCTCCATTAAAAGTTGACATGATGCACGAACTACATTCCAGTTTGTTATATAGCTTTTTCATTGTTGGCTAGTAATGTCTATTTTACTGGTTACAGGACATGTTTATTATATGTGCCATAACAGATACAGAATAGTTGCCATTTCTAGCAGCTCCTTTTAAGGTTGCAGTCAAACAAATAGTTATTTTGAAGTTCTAATTGATTGACTTCCAAGTCCTTGAAGATTATGTTTGTAGTACATCTAGTTATCTACCAAAGGTGTCCATGGATTATACATTTAACCTTTTTTTGGAGGGGCACTCACGAAGTAATTAACTATGAAGAGTCAATAATAAACCCAAAATGCAGTCCATGGTTGCAATTCTGAACAGGCGTTATTTCTCTTCCTGCTTGGTCCTTTTGCAAAAGTATCATTCTTCTTTGAGAAAATTTAGTTTGAGCTCTTTGTTGGTGTTAAATCTGTAAGCAGTCATCTACTTACATAATTTCAAATGAAAATTATTTGATTTTTCAGCTATGACATTCATGCATGTATTTCTGAGGTTAAGTTGTATGAACAATGTTATGGTGGTTAGACATCTTGTGTGGAGCTATATGCTATTAATTCTGCTTTGTTTGTCAATCATATGCTTGTGTATTTTTAATGATTTCATAATTGATGTGCAATTCGTATACTGGAAAACATCAGATAGTCATGACTGCAATATGTGTTTCCTGCCTTCCTGGTATTGACTTTTTGTAAAAAGAGTGGCATGAGTTCTCATAAAACAGATTAGAAATGCTATTGTTTTATCGAGACAATTGTTTCTAGTTATTGACAATTGACCAACTTTATATGACTCGCATTGTCGTTTCTACTGCAGCCATCACTTGTTTGAATTATAGCTTTAAGCCTTTTTGAAAAAATTAATCCCATGTGTTGCGTTCTCTGATGTTATTGTACTTTTGAGTACTGATATGCATGTTTTATATAAACAGCCAAGAAATACTACCCCTCTAGACAGCGGCTAACCCTCCCCATTCAACCTGGGTCAAAGGAGAAACCTACTGTCCTTCAGTACAAGAAAAATCTGAAAGAGTATAGTGATGAAGCAGACAAATTAACTGTGTTGTTCAAGGACCTGGGTCCTCAAGTTTCGTATCCTATACTATTCTTTTGGGAATACTTGGGTCCTCTGCTCATCTATCCAATCTTCTATTACTTCCCTGTATACCAATACCTTGGCTTCAAAGGTGAGCGTGTCATTCACCCTGTTCAGACTTATGCCTTATACTACTGGTGCTTCCACTACTTCAAGCGTATCATGGAAACCTTTTTTGTCCACCGTTTCAGTCATGCAACCTCACCACTTTCTAATGTGTTTCGGAACTGTGCTTATTACTGGTCATTTGGTGCCTATATTGCTTACTATGTGAATCACCCACTTTATACACCTGTAAGTGACCTCCAAATGAAGATTGGCTTTGGGTTTGGTTTACTTTGTCAAATTTCAAACCTCTATTGCCATATTATACTGAGAAATCTTAGGTGTGATGGGAGTGGAGGGTACCAAATCCCACGTGGATTTTTGTTCAACATTGTGACTTCTGCAAACTACACAACAGAAATTTATCAGTGGCTGGGCTTCAATATTGCAACACAGACAGTTGCAGGTTACGTCTTTTTAGTTGTTGCTGCTTCCATCATGACTAATTGGGCTCTTGCAAAACACCGTCGTCTAAAGAGGGTAACTTTCTGACCATTGTTTCTAAACCCAACGCATCTATATAGAGTAGTTCATGGATAATCTCATATCAAATTAGCTGTCGGAGAATTTCCTTCAGTTTCTTAATGCTCTGATAACCTTCATACTTGTAATTTTTGTGTTATACATTGATGCGCTTAGACTATTTTAATTTATGGTTGTGCTCTTTCTCCTTGCAGCTATTTGATGGAAAGGAGGGTCAACCAAAGTATCCCAGACGATGGGTGATTCTACCCCCATTCGTGTAGAAGCTACTACTGTCAAACGCGTCCTGAGACTCCTCTTTGGTTAGGAAGTTCAAATTTTAGAGTTGAGGTTTTAAAGGTTCATACAAATCAGCATGCACCAACTATGAATCCAGATCTTCATTGTTGCCCATTACTGTCATAGTTTTGCATTTAAACTGTAATAGATTTAAGATTGTTAGTTCCCCTGTTCTTCTACATGTCACAGTTCATCAGATGGCTTCTAGACCATCTTTTGTGTATGTTAATTAGTTGTCTCACTTTTCCTTAAATGGTAATGCTTTGGATCATGGCTATTCTTCAAAATACTGCTACAGATTTTGAAATTCCCACAAGATATTGCTGATGAATGAATATTGTGCCGTTTGGTACTAATGTATTGCTACTTATTTATTACTTGCTCCGTTTTAAGATTATAGATATATTTTTCTTTTTAGTCCATTCCAAATTTACATATAAATTAGATATACAAATCAAATTTTAAACTGTAAAGTGACATGAAATTCCTAATATATCATTACTTTTTCGAAGTAGATCGAGTAGTTTTGTGTCACCACTATTAAATTTCTACTAGATATTAGGAATATGCTTGGAAAAATAAAGTTTTCTTTAAAAGCGGAAGTTTAACTTTAATTTTGGAATTGAGGGAATAAAATATAAAATAAATTAATAAAGTGCATGTCTGAATGATTGTTTAGCATCGGCACTTGAAGCTTTCTAGACAAAACTTTCGACTTCCAGCAAAAAGAAGGCTTATGAGTAGTGACAATGGGGGATGGTGGGAAAGCAACGATTCCAAATCAGTTGTCCCAACAAATCCCATCTGCTGTCCCAAGTCTCAGAATTTTGCCAGATACAAGTGATTGTGGCTGCCCTTGCAAATTCATGGGTTCTGTTATATTTGCAGGTATTGTGCTGGATTCTGGTGATGGCGTGCGTCAGCCACACAGTCCCCATATATGAGGGGTATGCTCTCCCTCATGCCATCCTTCGTCTTGACTTGGCTGGTCGTGATCTCACAGATAGCTTGATGTAATTCCTTACTGAGGGTGGGCTCTTTTACAACCACAGAAGAGCGTGAAATCTTCAGGGAAATGAAAGAGAAGCTGGCCTACATTGTTAGCAAGAACTTGAGACCTCAAAGACTACCTCTTCAGTCGAGAAGAGCTATGTGCAGCCCGATGGGCAGGTAATCACTATTGGTGCTGAGCGTTTCAGATGTCCTGAGGTTCTCTTCCAGGCTTTAATGTTGAAGCAGCAGGAATTCATGAGACCACATGCAACTCAATCATGAAGTGTGATGTTGATATTAAAAAGAACCTTTATGGAAAAATCGTACTCAGTGGTGGAGCAACAATGTTCCCTGGTATTGCTGATAGGATGAGCAAGGAAATCGCTGCTCTAGCTCCGAGTAGCATGAAGATCAAGGTGGTGGCACCACCTGAGAGAAAGTGTAGTGTTTGGATTGGAGGGTCCATCTTGGCATCTCTCAACACCTTCCAGCAGGTTTCTTTCTTGTCTTTCTTTCAGATATTTTGCCTTGCAGATTCTTAATTAGAGTTGCTCTTGTAAAAATCACAATTCTGGCTTATTTTGGATTGTTTGATTGCATACGTGGATTGCTAAAGTAGAGTATGACGAATCTGGTCCATCAAATGTTCGCAAAAAATGCTTTTAACTGTGCAAGGACTGTGTTTTCGAAGAATCAAGTACTGATCGCTATCTAATCTACCGGAAGAGTCATGCAACTCTCTACCTTTTTTTCCAGCTCGGTCTTTTAAATTTATTATTCTCTTGTTGGATTGAGAGTGCAAAGGAGTTGATCATCGGACGCTCCAATTCTTATACTTTTAGTCGTAGACTGTTCCCATGCTACTTCTTTCTAGTTTTCATTTTTTCCCCCTCTTTCGGGTCAATGATGGAAGATGGTTTCGAAAAATAGCTGTTCTAAGTAATTCATGACGGATTAAGTTGCCTATTACAAGTTTAGTCCATATGGTTGGTTATGGAAAACCGTGCACTTGTATGTGTTCAAGGCATGGAATCACCTTCCAGCTTATCTTCTGAAGTATGTTTCAGCTTTACTGCTTCCAGTATGTATGTCCTGTGGTTATGCCTTGTAACCTTATCGGAGAAAAGTTGAGACTGAATTTATTACAAACTTTAGCATCGTAGTTTTAAGCTGAAAACCTTTAACAAGCACCTCACCGTAGACAAAAAAAAAAAAAAACAGAAAGAGAACACAAAGAAAATTAAGAAATATTTTCGTAGAGTTTATTAACCCATGAAGGAAATAAGGGAAGCTCGAATATGTTGCTTATTGTTGCAGAACGGGTGATCTTCTTCCTCCTTTGTATATCTATCTCGAGTCCCTTCTTCCTTTTCTACTATCGATTTGGTATCGTCACAGGATGGCTGTGTATTTTCAATCTCTTCTTCTTCTTCTTCCTTGTTTGGGACATCTTCCAGATTTTGAAGAGGATTGTAGTGAGAATTACATCTGATATATGTTCCGAAAGTCGAGTTTTTGGAGTTTCCATCTACTGAAGAACGCTGGCAAAAGCTTCCAAAACCCTTCATCTCACTGGTTATTTTTCGAGCTCTATCTCTCTCTTCCTTCAAAAATGACCCATCTTCAAGCAGCTTCAGTATCCTTTCAGATTTCTTCCGGACACTCGATCCCCAGTTGAACCTGCATGGGCAAACAATAAGAAAAAAGTACGTGTAATGAGATAACTTTTGGCCATAAGTACAATACCAACCCTTTCTCATCAACATATTTGAGACTGCCCATCTCCCAAATGACATCTTTATCGCACTGAAACTCCTCTGCAACTCTTTTTGGACCATGCGTAAGAAGTCGTTCCAACAATACAAGAGCCTTATAAGAAGATTGCCAATTCTTCTTATCGTACTTCCACAACCTGCAAGAACAAATCAAATCTATACGTTAAATAACAGTTTTCATCATCAAAGAGAGAATTATATATAACCTCTTATGCAGAATATCCACAATTCTCCAGTAATCATCAACTTCAAAGGCTGCACGCGATATCAATCCTAAGGTTCGAGCATCCATTGCCCATGAATCTCCATCAGTCGCCTCTTCGGTTAACCTTCAACAATTAAAGATTGAGAATCTATAAGTTATCAGAAACATGATAATTAATTAATGAAATTGAAAGGTAAAAAAGAAGAAATAAACTTACAGCTCTGCTGGTGTAACATCGGTGAGAGCGAGACGTGCCGTCTTAATAATTTCTTTGAAGAAGAAAGAAGCTTGCCTTTTGAATTCATGGAAGGAAGGGCTATCCATTGTCCGTCTTGTGTTATATAGTTTGCTGCAAAGGAGAGATTATGATCAAGTAATATAAGCTATAGAATTGGGATGTAGTGTGATATATTTGGTGATAATGCAATATTCCCAAAGACTAATAACTAATTTCAACTGCTCCATTACCTTAACCAACACCAACAACTCTTCAAGAGTGGATTTGCATATGTAATGAAATGAGAAGAATTAGTGGAAATTATGTAAACTTTTTTTTATATTTTTAATGTGAAATAGAAAATTTTATTTTGACCACTTTTATAGGAATAGGAAAAGCAACCATTCCAAAAAATAATAATCTTGTTAGGGGGGGTAGGGGTGGGGTGTGCATTTTTGTTCTAGAAATTAATACGCAAGAACTTGTTACCTAATTTAATAATTATGAGGCAAGAAGAGAGTTATGTTAAACGGTGTCTTTAATAAGTTTTTCTTTACCGATTTTAATATGCCAAATGGGCAATGGAAGCCCGATAAATGAGCTTTTTTTTGGTGAAGTGGGCATAGGAAAAAAAATGGGTCCTTAACACTAATATACAACAATTAAAAAATAATTACAAAAATAAAATATCCACAAAATAATTATAAAAATAACGCAATACAATATTACCTTGCTAAAATTACGCGTTATTAACTCCCTACACGCCGCTTATCGACTTTCAAATTTCCAACCCTCCTCCTAAAATCAATCACCGATGAAGAAAAAGACAACTTTGAGATCGGAAAAAAAAGAGAGCAACGAAATCGGAGAGAAGGCGAGATGCAACTCCGAGATATGATAATAGAGGAGAAGATCAACAACAACTTCAAGATCAACAACAACTCCAAGATCAACAACAACTTCAAGATCAACTTGGATTTGGATTATATATATATATATATATATATATATAGAGAGAGAGAGAGAGAGAGAGAGAACGAATGATTACGAGAAGATGACTCGATACCCAACTTCTTTTTCTACAAATTCTCTTGACGCCCAAACTTCTTTTTTCTACAAATTTTCTTGATATCTTCGCTTTGATTTCAAAATGCATGTAAAAATATGTTTTATATTCGGTTACTAAGTACATATAAATTGGTTCTTGCTTTATTATTGATTTGGTTACTGTATAATGTTTATTTGGTTGTTGTATACTTTAAATGTTTATTTGGTTACCTCGTGGTTACTATATACTCGTATATTGGTTACCTTTCATAAGTTTTTCGCTCTTTGATTGGTCACACAGTGAGTATACTGACTGTTTTGATTTCAAAATGAATGTAAAAATATGTTTTATATTCTGGTTACTAAGAACATAGAAATTGGTTACTGTTTATTATTGATTTGGTTACTTTATAATGTTTATTTGGTTGCTGTATACTTTAAATTAATGTTTATTTGGTTACCCCGCGGTTACTATATACTCGTATATTGGTTACCTTTCTTAAGTTTTTCACTCTTTGATTGGTCACACGGTTAGTATACTGACTGTTTTGATTGCAAAATGAATGTAAAAATATGTTTTATATTACAGTTACTAAGAACATATAAATTGTTTCTTTATTATTATTGATTTGGTTCTTGTATAATATTTATTTGGTTGTTGTATACTTTAAATGTATATTCTAATTGATGTTTTTTATATTGATGGTTACTTATTAAATACATTGGTTACCTTCCTGCAACTGTTGGATCTTTAAGTACATATTGATGTTTTTTATATTGTTTGTTTTTGCTGTAAAATGCATGTCAAATATGTTTTATGTTATAGATACTAAGTAAATATATGTTGGTTACTGTCTAATCTAGATTTGGTTAGTATATAATTCTGACTTGTTTACTGTGTAATATTACCATGGTTACTACATAATATTACTGTGTTTTATACTAATTTTTTATATTGATGATTACTGATTAACTATATTGGTTACCTTCATACACCCGTTAGTCTTTAATTTGTAACAAAGTCATTACTTGATTGTTTTGGTTGTAAAATGAATGTAAAATATTTTTTATAATATTGGCTACTAATTACATATATCTTGGTTACTATATAATATGTATTTAGATACTGTAAGGTGTTTATTTGGTTACTCTATAATGTTATTGAGTTTTATAATTGTTTCTTTTATATTGGTGGTTACTTATTGATTACATTGGTTACCTTCATACAACTGTTAATCTGATTATATATATTGGTTGTTGTATACTATTTAATTGGTTACAAAATAATGTTTATTTCGTTGCAGTGACAATTTGGCAGTTTTTGTCAAGTTTGAAGTGTCAGATTTTGGCATTTTTCGGAGCCTGATTTCATTGGAAACGGGTCAACGATCCAAAATCACCAGCTTTGCTGGTGATCTGCAGGGTTTTTTGGTCAAATTTCATCATTTAGGCCTTCAAAATTGCATGTAAAAATGTGGTTTATATTCTGGTTACTAAGATTATGTAATTTGGTTACTATCTAATATTGATTTGGTTACTTTACAATGTTTATTCAGTTGTTATACAATGGAGACTGACAGTAAACAATACAACAAATTTAATTGTTTACAGAAATATATAATTGTTTACTGTTAGTAATCATTAACCACATGGTTGGTAACATTTTTGATGGTGTACAGTAACTAAAATTGATGTTGATTAATATTTTAATTTTTTATTCCATCATGAGTTATCAATATAAAGTAAACATATACATTGAACAATTAGTAATCTGCTACAAACATTTTATGTAAATTTGGTTACCCATCTAAAATAAAATAGTTACCTTTATATTCATATTTAGTTACCAACTGGCATGGACCATTTCCAAATAACTTTTATAACTACGTAATTTAAAAGTATCCATCAGCTAGATAAATGGGAACCCTCACATGTACATTAAGCACTTAATAATTGTTCTGATATAAGTTTTTAATTATTTGGTTACTAACAAAAACTAAAATGGTTACCCTTATATATATGCAGGTTTGGTTACCAACTGCACCACTCAAACTATTTTTATTTTAATATGAGATCTATAAGTGACCATCATATATATAAATGAGAAATCTTAATTGGAGTTTCTTATTCTATCATGATGACAGGTATAAATAAAACATATACATTTAACACTTTATAATAGTCTTGATACAAGTTTATAATTGTCTAGTTACTAACAAGCTTGTAGATAAATAGGACACTCACACATGTACATTTAACAATCGATGTTTGTCCTAATACAAGCTTGTAATTATCTCGTTACTAATAACAAAGAATCAGAATGTAACATAATAAAACAAGAACCACATAATTATATGATAAGAACTTGAATCGAGTTTTAATGGTAACCAAAATAGAAACCTCATGTAATGAAACCCAATTTAGGCAATCCATGAATACTAAATAATTACATATTAATCAGAATAAAAAATAAAAGTAACCAAAATTCCACATTGAGGGCACAATAATAGTAGCCAAATCATAAGGTAACAATAGAATCAAAACATAATAACGAAGTAACCAAATAGTTATATAAAAGTAACTGAACATGTTTTAATGGTAACCAAAATAAAAACAACCTGTATATCCAACCCAGTTTAGGCAACCCATGTATACTCTCACATATACATTTAACACTTGATATATATCCTGATACAAGCTTGTAACTATCTGGTTATTACCAAAAATAAAATGGTTACCTTCTACATGTATGTTTGGTTACCAATCGCACCTTTTCAAACAATGTATCCGACACAACTTAGAAGTAACAAATACGAACCAACAAACAATGTCAAATCACTGATAATATAATCAAATATGTAATCTCATTTACATAAGTTCCAATAAACATTACATACTCACTAACCATAACAAATGGCTATGAATTTCCAACAAAAACCAAAGTATGAAACACAATTCAGAATGACAGTACAACGACAACCGAACTAATCAAAATCTGGTACAAATCTTCGTGAAAATTCTCTGAAGTTGTTAAAAAGTCAACTGTGGAGGCGCATCTCGTCTGGATAGAAATCTCTAGTTCCATGTCACACCAATATATAACTTTTTCAGTGAATTTTCTGTTGCATTCCTCATAGTAAATATCTCATAACTGCAAATAAACAAAATCAGATTTACACACTCATTAGTAACCATATATAAACAATATTTATAACATAAACGATTCACGTAGTGACCAACAAATAAGAGCATACTAACCAAAACATAATATAACAATTACACAAGAGCAAAAACATACTATATAACAAATAACAAACATCCCACATTAATCTATGTGATAATAGTTATCATATCATAATATAACATTAACCATACCATAATAAAGCGAAGAACCAAAAAGTTATATTATATAATCTAATGGTAACCAAAATATAAACAACATGTATTACATACCATTTTATGTAGTAAACAAACAAATATATATATAATATTAACCAAAACACAATTTAAATTAAAGGTCACCAAAACAAAAATATCTATAAATGGTATCCAAATCATAAGCCAACAGTAACAAAAAATATATTAATGAAGTAACCAAATAATTATATGTTAGTAACCAAAACATATATTAATGGTAACCAATACATAAACAACATATAGACCAAAAACAGTTTAGTCCACTCATATATACTAAGCAAATACATGGTAACCATAACAACAAAAAACATTAACCAAAATCAAAACAAGGAAACAAAAATAGAATCCAAATCATAAACTAACAGTAACCAAAAACATACTAAAGAAGTAACCAAATATTTATATGATAGTAACCAAAATATGTTTTAATGGTAACCAATACATAAACAACATGTACACCAAAAACCAATTTAGTCAACCATGTATACTAAGCAAATACATGGTAACCATAACAACATAAAAAAATAACTAAAATACCAAATCAAGGTAACAAAAATGGTATCCGAATCATAAGCTAACAGTAACCAAAACATAATGCAGAAGTAACCAAACAGTTACTCAGATCTGGATAAAAAAAATATGTATGTACCTGTTGTTTGGCAAGGTTACGTAGCCTCTTGGGGGTGACAATGGCTCCCCCACAATTGACCACCTTGTGTGAAGTGGTTAAGTACTTGGCATAGGTTACCAGTAGGAAAGATGTGGAGGTTACATACTGCAATAATTAGTAGAATGAGAATAAACAGAAATTAGAAGAATGAGAATTAACAGAAATTAGAAGCAGACCTTAGAGAGAAACCAGAATCCTTTCAATTGTGAGAGAATTGGAGAGAGAAAATCACGTATTAGCCTGAAAACATAGCCTGAAAGTCACGTATTCAATTTTCTGTTAGAGTTGAGAGACTATGGTGTTGCAGTGCTGCATGCAAGGCGAGGACGACGACGACGAGTGGCTTCGAGGAGAGAGAGAAGTAGTAAGGAGAGAGAGAGAAATAGTAAGGGCGTGAGAGAGGCCAGAAGGAAGATGGAAACTAATTTCTTTATGTCGATTAATTAATATTAATCCTTTAATTTAAGGACTCTTAATTGTATTAGTATTGTAAATATATACGATGAAGTGTCATATTTTTGTAATTATTTTATGAATGTATGATTTTTGTAATTACTTTTAAAATGTACTATAATATGTAATTGTTCCAAAAAAAATTATAATTTTCTTTTTAAATTCTTAAAAATAAAATAAAAGAAAGCATCATGTAACGAGTATATTAATTAGTAGAATTGATAAAAAAAAAATAAAAAAAAAGAAATAGTAGAAAAAAAAATGGATGGAAATGGAACCGAAAGGATCCTCAACTAATAGCGCTAGTCAATAATCGTGAGATAGATCTAATCTTCTAGGAAAATATTTATGTTTGAAAGTGCATTTGGAACCATATTATATAGTACTAACTAGCTAGTATGAACTTAATTCTTCACAATTCCCATTACATGACCTAACCTTCAACTTAAAACCAGTGACTAAGTTTGGCATGCATCAGCCATTCACAAAATTTATCAATATAATAGGAACTGATCATGTCTTGTGACCAAAAATGATAGGTACAATAGAAATGTCCTCCTTGTATTTTGCCTTAATATTTGAAAAATAATAAGAACTTAAACTATCTACCTTCTGCTAATAAGGGCCAACTGTATCATGCTGCAGTTGCTCCTCAAATTAGTTGGTACAAAAGGAGGGTATAAAATATACCAAATGATACCATATAAACTCAAACCCCTATTTCCTCCTAAAAAGGTAGCTATTCAAGAGAGGAGGTCCAAACTTATATCAACCTCAAATTGATATCTCATACTACCAATATGTGATCTGCCCCCATATGACAAGCTCACATTGGTATTTCCAGCTTATCTGCATCCTGCCTTCTGATCCGAAAGAATGTGTTTCCAAGATTTGTATGTTCTACATATTTGCAGAATTAGAGGGTTTCATTCCATAGAAATCGTCATATATTGCACCTTATTTTATACTTTTGTGACTTAATATATGTCATATTTGAATTTGATAAAACTCATTTGTGGACATAATTTAAGCAAGTATAAAAGGTGTAACTTAATGTTCTCTACATGAAGAATAAGAGAGAATTTCATTTGATTTGTGTTTATGGTGAGACATTTAATAAGGTGCAAAGTTGTTTGATATATAAAACTAATTCTTTCTTGTCTCATTTAATAGAAAAGACTACTTGTTACTTTATAAGTACAAGTGTATAGTCTTATTTTATTTTAGAACAAGAGATATTCTTGCGAGACTTTTGAAATTCTATTTAATTATAAGTTTATTACTAATATGTAACTTACATATCATTAGTAGTAATAAGTATAATTAAAATAGAAATAAATAATAGTTTAATGTTATAGAGATATATGTATGTATCTATATGCATGTGTAGATATAGATATACTACATATATATGAATATAGAGAGAAGTCTTATATACTTTTTAGACATAATAATTTTGTACCATGAAAATCTCTCCTTTTAGCTATTCTTCTCTAATTTTTCTATAAACAAATAACTACTACAAAGAAGTGTTCATCAAGGCTTAACATATATCGTGGAGGTATATCGTTTGCAACCCTTAGCAAACCAATAGTGGTGGAACAATAAAAACCTTAAGGACAGGGATCACATGCATCATATATCCGTTCTTGTTGATGATTTTGATTCTATGAAGCTACGGTTAATTCTAATAGAAACTATTCACGAATTCAAACTGCCATAAACTAAAATTGATTGATAATGAGAAAAAATGAACCTAAAAAGCCTTAAATATCAGCACTCAGTCATTAACACACATGGGAATATAAACATAAAACAAATCATTAATACTCAGTCAATGAAATCTTTAATACGACAGACGTGCATAGACCCTTAACATGAACTAAAGCATTTACGATGGTTGGTTTTTTTATAAGTGAAGGTATGTATGTATCTAACCAAAACAAGGCCTTGTCTCGAGGAAATATGCAGAGCTCCAGTGACCAGATTAATAACTTATCTGCTGCTACAAAGTCATAATTCTTACACTGAATTTTGTTAAAACAAACAATCTCAGCACAGCAAGCTGAATTTTCAACTACATGACGCTGGCTACACGTTTTCCATCTTCCTAAATATGTATCACCAGAATGAGGCCATTTCTCAAGAAAAGAATTTTATAATCAGCCCTCCAAAAACCTATAAAAGCTAGAAACAGAAGAAAGGGCCCAGTGGCAAGAGGCTGGCTGCATTCTCCAATTTCCATCTTCTTAGATATTTATCACCAAAATGAGGCATTTTTATTGTTTTATATAATGTTAGTAGAGTTTCTGCCACATGCATGATTATTGTTTTTATGTTATTGTTGGACTTTAAATATTATTTTAGTTAAGAAATTTAAAAATATCGGAGACTGTGAAAATGCCTTATTTTGTGAAAATATGAATATTGATTGGTGGATTGATATTGATGTTGTAATTTGTTAGTATATTGTTTAATTTTAATTAATAAAAAGAGATTTAGTTTTTGAGAAGAAGTTAAAAACATGAATTTATTAGATTAACTTTTATTAGTAAAATATGAATATTGATTAGCGGTTTGATATTGATGTTGTACTTTGTTAGTATATTATTTAATTTTAATTAAAAAATGAGATTTAGTTTGAGAAGAAGTTTAAAAAAGGAACATATATTTATTAGATTAACTTTTTGTTGGTAGGATAAGTTTTAAAAAAATTCAGACTATGAGAGTGTGTTTTATTTTGTGAGGAGAGGCTATGAGAGACTTTAGCTTGTGAGGATAATTCTCTCCATTACAACCTTTATATATTATATTAGGTTAGGTGGGCATATAGTTCAACTCCAATAAAAGCATTAAGTATAAGTAGTATTTTTTACGTTTCAAAATTAAAGATATATAATTGGATAGTATATAATAAAAATTATAAATTAAATAATTTATTTCATTTTAAACTTTATAAGTTATATCAATTTTAAATTTAATATATCGTCATTTGATCTCAAAAAATCAAATTATATCTCCAATTTTGGAATAGAATGAATACTTTGTTTGATTAGTCAAATTAGATATAAAATATTAATATTATTTTTATAAAATTTATTTAAAAATTAAAGAAAAATAAATTAATATTTAATTTTAAGATAATATAATAAAATACAAATAATTAATACTTGCTTGAAATCTACAAATGACAAGGGTAAAAGTCCACGCTCCCATGGGTTTTGAATTATTTTTATCATTAATAAAGTACTTATTTGTATTCTTAAAAAACATATAATTCACAATTATAAATTTTAAAAATTAATTAATTTAATTTTAGATAATATAATCATAAATATTACTCATTCCATTCTACAACAAAAAAATGAAGGAAAAAAGAAAGTAACTAATTTGTAAACTTTATGAATTTTAAGGATATCTTTTTGTACTCTTAAATTATTGAAGTTATTTATGTACAAATACAAACTACCCTCTTAACCTATACTCTTATATTCCCTCAATTCTAAAATTTAATTTTTAAGCTAATTTGAAAATAATAAATTTTAAAATTAATATGAATTTATTGTATTACTTTACAACCAATTCTAGCCTAAATTTATTTTTTAAAGAGTTTTGGGAATTAAGATTCCAACATTGTTTCAAGATGTGAGATAACCCAACGCTTGAAATATTTTATTTTATTTCATATTTGTGCTAAAAATTTAATAACGAAAAAAATTTATATATTAACAAATTTCATGATAAAGTTGGATTACAAATAATTTGAAACTTTAAACGATAAGATAGAATAAATTATTATGAACCACTTCTTAATTTATTCTTATATTGCACATTCTTATCTTGATTACAAATAATATGTAGATATTTATTGTTGACATAAATTTAGAGAATTGATATTTCTAAATTTAAAATTAATATTTTTACATGATCATTCTCGAATAGTGAGTGAGTCTCATCTCTACGTGAGAGAGACTCGTATAAAAATATCATTTTAACATGTGAAAATATTAATTTCCTAAATTTATTGTCATATTTAACAAAATTCTTTTAATAAATTATATTTCTCACGTCGAAGAGCGATGGTAAAAACATAAAGAGCTCTTCTACGCGAATATAAAAATTAGACATGGGTGTATTTGAATATTATTTTTTTTGGGTTTGAGTTTGGGTTTGTGTGGGGGTGGGGGTAGGGGTGGAGGGTAAGGTAGGGGTGGATGGGGTGGGGGTAAGGGTGGGGTAGGATTGGGGGTGGATTAATAGTCTTGAGATTATAATTTCGTAATTATAATTCTTACAAATAAACATGATCTAAAAGAAATATTGAAAAGTTCTTTACAGAAATATACAACAATTAGAAAGTAATTACACTATTAGTGCATCATTAAAATATTTACAAACATAATAACTTTCTCATATTTATTTACAATATTAGTGCAATTAGGATTCCTTAATTTAGGAAATTAGTATATGATTCAATTCATAATAATAAGGAAACCTAAAATCAAGGAGAAATAACTACCATAAATAATAATTCAAATTCAAATATCTTGGATCTAACAACAAAAATAAATTCAAATTCAAAATAATAATTCAAATATTCAAAGTTACCAAACAAATAGAAAACAAAACAAAGAGGAAATCACGAACAACCAAAACAATTTGAAAAAAAAAAGTCAGAGTTACCAAACCAGCAAGAACATATCCAAAATGAATTCAGAGTAGCCGAACAAAGAGGAATCACGAACAACCAAAACAAAACAAATCGAAGAAGAAGAAAAAAAAGAAATCGGAGTTACCAAAACAAATCAAAGAAAAAGAAGTCGGAGTTACCAAACCAGCAAGAACAGATCCAAAACGAATTCGGAGTAGCCGAACAAAGAGAAAATCACGAACAAATTTTTTTTATGAATATTTGGTTACCCACAAAAACTAAAATGGTTACATTTGTATTAAGGTTTGGTTACCAACTGCACCATATTCAAAATAATTTTATTTTTAAAAGGTTATTAATAAGTAACTAACAGCTACATAAATGGAAACTTAGACATGACATTTCGGATACCATCTATACATAACACTTGGAAATTGTTCTTAAATTTTTTTATAATTAATTGGTAACCCAATAAAACTGAATTAGTTACCTTTTTATAAAGGTTTGGCTACCAACGTATAAATAACATTTTAAAAATAAAATTATTATGAATATGGTGCAGTTGGTAGCCAAATCTTTGTACAAAGGTAACAATTCTACATTTTGTGGGTAACCAAATATTCATAAAAAATAAACCAAAAAATGGGCAGCTGAAATAAGAGACCCCAAAAAAGATGCTAGAGTTTGGCTAAGCATTTTTGAAACACCCGTTCACAAAATGGCGACATCTACGTGACGTGACTGCTATACTTTGACAAATCACCCCCCACAACATCTCCCGCTGCCGACGGTCGTGTCTTCGTGTGCAAGACGTGTAACCGACAATTTTCGTCGTTCCAAGCGCTCGGCGGCCACTGGGCAAGTCACAAAATGTAAGACCCCAACTTATAATAAATAAAATCGAATTTCCTCTAATTATTATTGTGAATAATAAGGTATTAATTTGATATAATTCTCTGGTTATGGGTGAAATGTGCAAATTTTACAAAATAAGCAAGTGGTTATAAAATAATCATTGTTGTCGGAGAATATTCGTTTGGTCGTGGAATATTCTTATTGTTTGGAATATTCGTGCGATGGCACGTATTTATTTGTGAGCCCCATAATAGAATAAGCCGCTTGATGAAGAAAATGACAAGTTTGAGTTTTATAAATAATCTGCAGTAGATGTTACCGCTAACACTTTGTTGGAATACCGTGGTTAAAATCTACGAATATGCGTGGATGCACGATCTTGATGAATTATTGATCCTTACGTAAGAAGGCACTACTCAATAATTATTACATGAGTTATTGCTCAATATTTTATTTTATTGATTCAATAATTATCAAGTTTATATCTTATATTATTGTTATTTCAATAATTGTCATTTATGATATTTCCCATTATCAAATCAATAATTCATATTATTTGAATAATATTATTAGATAGCATTATTGGTAATGTCTAGAAAGTTTTGTCAAGGAGAGGTTTGGTCACCTAATTGCGGCCACGAAGAAAGAGAAATTCTTATTGGAAAGCCCCTCTTTCTTAGGGAGCGAACTACCGTTATTATAATTGTGATTCTCAGTAATATTATTTATGAATAATTAATTATTGATTCATATGATAAGGAAATATTTATTTTATGTGGATATAAATGTTGGATATATTTATTGTGGTAAAAATGAAGGAGTTAATGTTGAGGTGTTTTATCGATATTTTTGTTTGGAATGGAGGTATTAAAAATTAAACCAAAGTATTTGAGATATATTATGTGAGTTATAATTTTAATCCGAATCGCTGGATCGTTGTAATTTTTGGATATGTTATACATATATAAGTTGAGTATATGTCCACAAATTTTGAACCGTTAAAAATGAACGTATGATTTGTTATGAATTTTAAGAGGTGACTGGTTCAGAAATTGTTGAATTTTTGGAATTTATCATTTTGGTGAAAAATTCTAGAATTGGTGGGCCTCACTTTTGGTTGGTGAAGAAATGTGCTGAATTTTATTTCAAATGTGGTGGGTGGGAATAGTAGCAAGTAAAGCCATCATCGTCAGTAGGTTAAGTCTGTTTTGGCATGCTAACATTTTCCTATAAATAGAGGGCTAAGTTAGAATTGAAAATCACATCAGAAACAAGTTTTCTCTCTTTCTCTCTCTAGATTATTGAGTGTATTTTGTGAGTATTTAGATATTTTGTGAGTTTCTATTCATTAGTGCAAGTTTCCTTCAGCCTTATACCGATATTCCGATCAGAAGTACTGATATTTTGAGGTAAGGGGTGTTATATTCTTCTTAAAATGATATTTTCTTCAATATTATTATACCAAAATGTTGGGATGAACTTTTTATCAAATTTGAAACTTTTTGAGTCGGGGTTACTATTCACGTATACGGCACTATTCACGAATCACTAAGACTATTCAATAGAAAAATGAAATTTTCTTCTTTTTGTCCAAGATGTCTATTATGGTTACTATCTTTGATTGTATCCATGTTTTGATCTTTATTCTTGAATTTTGCTTTAAAATTGGTTATTATGGAGTATTATTGATCTTGGATAAACTGTTATATGAATCCCTACTATTTGTCCTTCTGTCTCACTGGATTCGTTTTCTTTAAAATATTTTTCATCATCCTAAGTCCTAAATGATGATATTACTAAATATCTTTGGCACATGAGTGCAAAGATAAATGATTAATCGATGAATATCTTTGGCATGTAGTGCAAAGATGAGCAGTGTTGAGATGAACACACCAACCTGGTGATACTGAAATGAATATCTTTGGCACAGTAGTGCAAAGATGAATTTTTGATTAAAGATGTATATTGATTGTTTTTACAGGATAAAATATTGATGATGGGCTTTTAAATCTTAGAAGATAGTGGAATTCTTTCTCTACTTGACTCTTCAATGGATTGATGTTTCACCGCGATTGTTGATCTAAAACTTGTTATACATTATATTTTATCGATTTTTCCTGTTGAAGACTAATGATAATTTGTTGTATATTATCTTACTCATAATATTCTTTCTTTGGGCTAGTTGAGCTCATCTTTTCCTTTTTATTCCATTTTTCTTCTCGGGAGGTGAGAAACATAGCGAGGATCTAGTCGGGGTATGGAGTGATGGTTCTAGAAAGATGTTTTAGCAGTTCCTCACTATTTACGTAAAATAGTGTTTGAATAATTGTAATGAGGACTTATTTGAGTGTGGATATTGTCTAGAAGACAATATTTGTATTTAAACTCATGATGTGTGTTGTCGTATTTTTGCGACAATTGTATTATTGAAGTTATAGTTTGCTTTACATGCACCATGTATTTGGCGACTTCGAATGGGTGTTGTATATACCTATTTTGGGGGCGTCCACGATTGGTATCGAGCTTAGGGATATGGTCTTTGGCGGAGATCGGGGAATAGAACTAGGAGGGGAGAGATGAGTAAATCATTCGCTAGTATGTCCTATCTAAGCTTATTGTTGGTCAGTCATAATATAGGGATATTATGTGATATGTTAATTTGTTTAATTAACCCTTGTTTTATGGCGATGTTAAGAATGGTCACGAGAACGTGAACAATGGAGTGTATGAGACGGTGGAACAACCTTTAGTCACAAACCAGAGAGAACGTCTAACAGGGAAGGCAATATTCCTCATGTAAACAACACTACCGAGCAAAAGCGATGAATGATGGAATGTTTAGGAGCTTTTTGCGCTTCATGCAAAATCGGACGAGAGAGACTCGTGTACAAAATACGGTGGAAGTGATAGCAACGCTATCAAAATCACAAACAAGCAGTTCAAGGAGTTGGGACCACGAAATTTAAGGAAAGCCGGATCCGATCATGGCGGCGTGGGGTCAAGCAAATTACCAAGATATTCGATGTCTTGGGATGCATTCCATTCGCCACCTTTATGTTCCATGCAGAGGCGCATCATTGGTGAGAATCATGAAGCGTGCACTGACCAACCGCACTCAAAGATGTCTTGGGAAACATTTCAGAACTATTCAATGACAAGTACTTTCCTAAAAGTATTCGTCATATGAAGGAGGTGGAGTTTATTAGACTGGAACAAAACAACATGACAGTGTCCCAGTACAAGGCGAAGTTTGCAGAGTTATCCAGGTTTGAACCTCATTTGGTCAAAAATGAGGAACGAATGACAAGGATGTTTCTGAGAGGTCTAAAGCCCGAGATTCGGCAATATCTTATATCTCATAAATTTTCTTTATATTCAGATGTTGTAAACATGGCTCAATTATTAGAAGCGAGATAATGAGTATGTCTTGCCGGGGACCACAACCGTGGTCATACTGGGGTGAAAACATTCATCGAACGATGATAACCAACGAGGAGGAAAAAAATACTAACAAAGGCGGTAACCACACGTGTGGTCATCGTGGCCATGATAATAGGAGAGGTGAGTCAGTGGAAATTTCGAAAGAGGAGATTCAACAATGGCGGAAAGACATCAACGGAAGGTTTGAAAGTAATATGCACACAAGCCAATCATGTTTGATGATAAAGCATATACTTTGTAACAATCTTATTCATTTATTAATAAAAAGTATTAATTTATTAAAGGCTTTTAATTATCTACATGATCTTTGTTTTATAATATGTGATAAACCCATAGTTTTAAGCAATGCTTTTAGAATAATGATGATGATCATTCTAATGAGATCTAAATTCTTAGAAAGCTTAAAACTAAAATAGTTCCCAATCATTGGATTACTAAATTGGGGATTAGTGAATCCGGATAGATTGAGTACATACGTTGTTTGCTTTCATCGGATGAGGATGATTGATCTCACGATCATTTGTGTGGAGACACTAAAGCAAGTATGTAGGTGCTTATTAGAGAATAAGTTCACCGAACGTGGCTCGCTAAGGAATACCTAATGGAGTTTTATTTGCTGTCAATAGGAATTCTGTAGTGATAGTAGTCTGAGTAATCCTTGGACTTGAGATCATCATAGTATCTTGTGTATGATGAGTTATACTTTGACTTATTCCTTAAGACCCTTAGGGTATATCAAAGGGTATGCTTGGTGTGAGACCCCAGATTTTATTAATAAAGATTTAAATTTGGTCGAAATAATTTTTTAATATTATGGTGTGAATTTGAGATAATATTATAGTTGTGGGTAGTATTTATAAATTTTGCAAAGTATGCAAGTGGTTATATTATATTCGATTGGTGGGGAAATATTCGGTTTAGCGAGGAATATTAAATAACTACTCAATCATTGGTGGATCCTACAATGTAATTATTGTCGGATTGAAAAACGACAAAAATATTTTATTGAAATAACTATTGAAGTTTTACCGTGGTTCTTGTTGAACTACTTTGGTAGTAAAAGTACGATGAATACGTGTGGTTGCATAAGAAGACACACGGTATTGATTATTGATGCTTATGTGAGAAGTCACTCGGTTTGATTCCATTATCACGATTAATAATATGAATTATTATAATGATAATGACGCTTTTGTTTTATTCAGTATTATTAACGTAATAAAATGAAACATCTTTTATATAAAATAGAATACTTTATTAAAGTTTATTCATAAATAGAATATATTATATTTTATTGTGCATAGTGTTGCGTAGTGCTTTTGCATAATGTTTTTTGCATAGTATTGCATAGTGTTTGCATAGTAAAATATTTTTATATAAATAGAATATATTATATTTTATTTAAAAGATTTTTCTTTAAATATGGACCGTCAGATTAAAAGTAAATCAATCTCTGACCGTTCATGGATTAATTCTTATGCATTCCATTTTCCTATAAATAGAAGCTCATTACTTCATTATTTTCTTACTTAATTCATTGAAACTCTGTAGAGAGAAATTATAGAAAGAAGTTTATATAGAGAGAAAATTATGTAAAAGAAGAGTATTCTCGCTACTTCACTACTTCTATATTCATTTCTTTTTACTAGTAGTGGGTGTTATTCTTTCTTCTTGAAGAGAACTTCATTATTCCATTCATTATTATTACATTGAATAACTCAGTAAAGTGGTATACCCTATACATAACTCAGATATGCCGGATACCCTATACTTGGTGAAATTCTTATGTTATTCCATTCATATTTATTCATTGGAATAACTCAGATACGCTATTACCTATACTTGGTGACATTCTTCTATTATTCATTGGAACATCCATGCATGTGTTTTACAGGACTGGATTACATCTTTATCATTATCATTCTCTTGGAATATCCTATCGTGTGTTTTACACCGGATCTGGTTCCGTCTTTATCATTCTCTCGCTGGAATATCCTATCTCGTGTTTTACACACGGATCGCAGTTCCGCCTTTATCATTCTGCTGGAATATCCTATCGTGTGTTTTACACCGGATCGGTTCCATCTTTATTATTCTTGGAACATCCCGTTGGTGTGAATTTCACGACACCGTTTCGTTATTATTATTCTGTTGGAATAACTCGTCTATCTGCGCGGCAAGTCCGCATGCATGGTGATTTCTTTGGTTATTCCATTCTTTATTATACCCATTGGTTAAAACTTTGACTTCTATACTCCATGAAATTAGTAGAATATCCTTGATATTTGCGTTTCATCCAAAGATCTTTTCATGGAAATATTCTTCCGATCATTCTTGAATTTTACTCTCTGAAACAAGATCATGTTGACAATAAGGACGTTAATAATTCATGGATTAAATAATTCTTGAACTTGTTTTATTGAATTATTATGTCATTGTCATCATCCTCATGTTATATTATGTTATCTTTGGCTTACGTGCATAGATGAACTTAGTATGATTATGACCAGGGATCATTCGGTATAATCATGACTTGATATAAATGATGTGACAAAAAGTCCTCGGTGGCACATAATGCGATGATGGACAATTTTTGGTATGATTATGACCGGGGGTGATTCGGTATATAGTCATGCCCATTGATAATTTGATGAAAATCCTTGACCAGTAGTGCGAGGATGATTAGATGTGGTGGTTTATTTATTAAAATTTGAGTCTCAAATGATAAAAATTGATGAAAATCTTTTAAAACCTAAAAGATAGTAGACTTTATTCTCTACTTGACTCTTTTAATGGATTGCTTATTCACCGCAGCTAAACCGGTTTGCCATTGTATTTTATCGGTTTAACACTGCTTTAAGGCTAATGATAATTTATTCTGCATTATCTTAGTCATAATATTTCTTCTTTGGGCTAGTTGAGCTCACCTTTCTTTCACCGTTCTCTTCAGAAAATGAGAACATAAATTGGACGTAGTCGAGGAACGAAGTAATGGTCCGTAGGATAGCATTAGTAGTCCTCACTATTCGTGAAATAAAGTGTGATAATAGTTGTAATGAGGACTCCTTTTGAGTTTGTATAATATCTAGTAGACAATATTTGTATTCAAACTCACGCTTTATGTCGTATTGTATACGGCAGTTAGGTTAAGTAAGTTGTATTTGAATTTATGTACCATGTAAGTGGCGACCCAAGATGGGTGGCGTATACCTAATTTTGGGCGTCGCCAGGTTGGTATCGAGCCATAAGTGTGAAGAGCCCCGAGCCTCTCGTTGGTGACTTCCCGTTGATGGGGAATGCACCGAAGCCGGACTTCCGTAGGGGGCGCCGTCTTTGGTGGGCAAGGTGATAGTACTAATGTGAGGTCTTGACACAAGTTGGTGTCCAGTCGTCACAACAGTATCGTAGCTTAGGGATATGATCCCCAGCTAAGATGCGAGATAAGAACTAGGAGGGAGAGAGACGGGAATTCCTTCGCTAGTATGACCTACCTAAGTTTATTTGTTATTTAATTGGTCTGGCCGTAGTATAGGGATAATATTTGATATATTAATTAACCCTTTTGCTTCATAATTCCTTTCAGGATTAATAAGAGTGTAGCTAGGTCGAGTGGGGGTAACAGTGGAATAGAATGGTGGTCATCATTTAGTAGTTATATTTGGTGAATCAACTAGGGTGAGGCAAACCCAATGTTGGAAGAGTGTTTTGCCACTATCATACAAGATGTCTAATGACATACAACCTCGTGTCATCATAAGACAGGGTTGTGCTCATCCACTTGCTGAGTATATTTACGAACACTACCTATATGATCTTGGTGTTTGTTTGAAGTATAATTCTCAATTTGAGACAGTGGAGATAATGATAAATCAAGAGAAGACTCACCATTGGGAAGAATATGATAGTAATCTTCTCATTTTTCTTTAGGGGTCTATTGGGTAAACCAAGAATAATTCGTGGCCATATGATATCTATCATAACCTAGAAGCATGGCCTCCCATGTACGAAGGTTTCCTTGAGCACTTCCCAAAGATTCTAATTTCTAAAACAGTTTTTGACTATACATTTATGTAAGGTGTCATTGTGACGTGCTATCCAAAGTTGGGATGAAAGTCACAGTTGGTATCAATGTGACGTACTATCCAAGTCTTGGATGAGAGTCACAGTTTTGAATGATATTTCTATTATTAATAAATTTCCTGGCGTATTCTTGAAGACTTCTTAGCCTACTTAGAGCGTGAAATCGAATTTTGTATTGACCCGTGCATAAAACCCATTTCTTAAACCCTCAAATATTTCTTCAACTAAATGAACAGTTTACGTGGTTTATGATGAAAGTCATAATAAAAGCATTGGACTAATGAAAATCATGGGTATTCGTGGTATTAGTAAGTGTTATGATGAGTTATGTTGATTATTATGTGAAAACATGAAAGTTTCTTAGAAATCACAAAAAGTTGAAAATCAGATTTTGGTGAAAAACGTAACATAAAATTCAATTGACCATATCTCCTATTATATTTTGAATTTTTGAGTGTGGTCAAGTCCTAGAGTTAGATCTATGAGTTACCTAACTAATCCAAGTGGAATTACTGGAAAAGGTGTTGTAGATTTTTGTGTGGACTGATTTTAGCAAAGGAGGCCAAAGCTGTAAATTTCAAAAATGCTACTGCCCAGAAACTTTAAGGGGCTGTTTCGGCCACTTAAATTATGAGAAAAATTCTGGGTTTTTGGGACATGAAAGTATATGGTATAAAGTACCTCCTGTCCAAAAATGAGCTCATTCTGACTTAAAATGAGCAAGTTATGACTATTTCAATATTTAGGTTTTTCCTATGAAAAAATGCTATAATCGAGTTCTATAACTCCGATGACCATGAAATTTAAACCGAAGCTCACGTTAACATGTGTAAGGTCCTGCCAAGATTTGGGAATTTTGGAGTTAAACTTGAGGTAGCTAATTTCTTAAGGAATTAAGTGGAAATTGATTTTAAAAATAGTAAATGAATTTTAAAAATTACGAGAAAATATATTTTCATTATGGGACTATATTATGTTAAATCCCAGAAAAGAAATATTTTTGGGGCTGATTTGGTATTTTCATGAAAATAGTTTAATTCTGAACATATGAGTTAAATATGTTATGTGAAGTAATGAAAGTTGAAAATAGGATTTTATATGGCTAGAGAATCCTATATAGAGTATATGCATATTTTTTTGATGAGGATTTGATAATTGGTGATGATATTTTACGAGTATGGCATTTTGAATGATTAAATGCATTATATGGTAAAGCGTAAACAATTGAGATAAATTGTTTATAAATTTAAGAAGTGATTAAAATATTATTATAATATTAATGTTATTAGATTATGAGATTATTAAGTGAGTGATAACATGGGGATATTCTTGAATCTGGATAAATTATATTATAAATGTTTAATATTTATCCTTTATCTCATTTGATTGATTCTTTATATCATTATCCTCATGTTTATATTATGTTGAAAGTCATCTCGTGTATTGTGAAGTGCGTAGATGGACTTGGTATGATTATGACCACGATTATTATTGATATAATCATAATCAGTAAATGAATACACAATTATCTTTGGTAGTAGTGCATGGATAATTTGTGGTCGTGATACTAATGAATACACAATTATCTTTGGTAGTAGTGCATGGATAATTTGTGGTCGTGATACTAATGAATATCCTCGGCACGTAGTGCGGGGATGATTCGATGATGTGGATTAATTATTGAAATGAGTCTCAAAGAATGAAATATTAATTCACGGATGTGTTCAAAGTCATCTCGTGGGTTACGTGTGCATAGATGGACTTGGTATGATTATGACTGTGGATTGTTTTAGGATAATCATAATCAGAATTGAAAACACAATTATCTTTGGTAGTAGTGCATGGATAATTTGTGGTCGTGATACTAATGAATATCCTTGGCCCGTAAGTGCGGGATGATTCGATGATGTGGATTAATTATTGAAATGAGTCTCAAAGAATGAAATATTAATTCATTGATGCGTTCAAAGTCATCTACATGGCTTACGTGCATAGATGGACTTGGTATGATTATGACCGAGGATTGTTCGGTATAATCATAACCGTAATTGAAAACACGAATATCCTTGGCCAGTGGTGCATGGATAATTCGTGGTCGTGATACTATTAAGCTGCGTCTTAGCATTATTGGTTTTATAGTTGTATATCTTTAGCCTGTAGTGCAAAGATGAATTGTTAATGAATAGCTTTGGCAGATTTCAAAGATGAATTTAATATTTTTAAACGATAAAGGTATTCAAGGTATCCTCATCTCTTTATCATACCAGTGCATCGCACTCTAATTTCGAGGGGGCGAAATTCCATAAGGAGGGGAGATCAGTGAGACCCCGATTTTATTAATAAAGATTTAAATTTGGTCGAAATAATTTTTAATATTATGGTGTGAATTTGAGATAATATTATAGTTGTGGGTAGTATTTATAAATTTTACAAAGTATCTGAGTGGTTATATTATATTCGATTGGTCTGGGGAATATTCGGTTTAGCGGGGAATATTCGTATACAACTACTCAATCATTGGTGGATCCCATAATGTAATTATTGTTTGATTGAGAAAACGACAAAAATATTTTATTGAAATAACGGCGGAAGTTTCTACCGTGATTCTTGTTGAACTACTCGGTAGTAGTAAAAGTACGATACGTGTGGTTGCATAGTAATGCACACGGTATTGATTATTGATTCTTATGTGAGAAGTCACTCGGTTTGATTCCATTATTGTCGATTAATAATATGAATTATTATAGCGATAATGACGTTTTGTTTTATTCAGATTATTAACGTAATAAAACGTAAACATATTTTATATAAAATAGAATACTTTATTAAAGTTATTCTATAAATAGAATATATTATATTTTATTGTGCGTAGTGTTGCATAGTGCTTTCAGCGTAGTGTTTTGCATAGTATTGCATAGTGTTTTGCATAGTAAAATGTTTTATATAAATAGAATATATTATATTTTATTTAAAAGATTTTTCTTTAAATATGGACCGTCGATTAAAAGTAAATCAATCTGACCGCTCATGGATTAATTACTTATGCATTCCATTTTCCTATAAATAAAGCTCATTCCTTCATTATTTTCTTACGAATTCATTGAAACTCTAGAGAGAGAAATTATAGAAAGAAGCTATAGAGAGAAAATTATAGAAAGAAGAAGAGTATTCTCGCTACTTCACTACTTCTATATTCAGGTTCTTTTACTAGTAGGGGTGTTATTCTTTCTTCTTGAAGAGAACTTCATTATTCCATTCATTATTATTCTGGCTGGAATAACTTTTGTAAAAGTGGTATACCCTATACATAACCCTGTGTATATGCAGACACCCTATACTTGGTGAAATCCTTATGTTATTCCATTCATATTTATTACATTGGAATAACTTTGATACGCTGGTTTACCTATACTTGGTGACATTCTTCTATTATTACGTTGGAACATCCCATGCGTGTGTTTTACACGGACTGGTTCCGCTCTTTATCATTCTCGCTGGAATATCCTATTCGTGTGTTTTACAATCGATCTCGGTTCCGCCTTTATCATTCTCATTGGAATATCCTATCATGTGTGTTTTACACCGATCCGTTCCGCTTTTATCATTCTCGTTGGAATATCCTATCATGTGTTTTACACCGATCCGGTTCCATCTTTATTATTACATTGGAACATCCCGCTTGATTGTGAATTTCACCGACCGGTTCCGTTATTATTATTATTGGAATAACTTTTATACATCTGCAATCTGCATGCATGTGGTGATTTCTTTGGTTATTCCATTCTTTATTATACCCAAATTGGTTAAAACTTTGACTTATACTCCATGAAATTAGTAGAATATCCTTGATATTTGCGTTTCATCCAAAGATCTTTTCATGGAAATATTCTTCCGATCATTCTTGAATTTTACTCTACTTAAAGCAATGATCGTGTTGACAATAAGGACGTTAATAATTCATGGATTAAATAATTCTTGAACTTGTTTTATTGAATTATTATGTCATTGTCATCATCATCCTCATGTTATATTATGTTATCTTTGGCTTACGCAAGATAGATGAACTTAGTATGATTATGACCGTGGATCATTCGGTATAATCACGACTTGATATAAATGATGTGACAAAAGTCCTCGATGGCACTGTAATGCGTTGATGGACAATTTTTGGTATGATTATGACCGGGGGGTGATTCAAGATAGTCATGACCATTGATAATTTGATGAAAATCCTTGACCGTGGTATACGGGGATGATTAGATGTGGTGGTTTATTTATTAAAATCGAGTCTCGTGATAAAAATTGATGAAAACCTTTTAAAACCTAAAAGATAGTAGACTTTATTCTCTACTGACTCTTTTAATGGATTGCTTATTCATTGCGCAGCTTAAACCGGTTGTCTATTGTATTTTATCGGTTAACATCATTTTTAAGGCTAATGATAATTTATTCTGCATTATCTTAGTCGTAATATTTCTTCTTGGGCTAGTTGAGCTCACCCTTTCTTTCACTTTTTCTCTTGAAATGAGAACATAAATGGGACGAGTCGGGGAGCAGTAATGGTCCGAGGATAGCATTAGTAGTCCTCACTATTCTGTGAAATAGTGTGATAATAGTTGTAATGAGGACTCCTTTTGAGTTTGTATAATATCTAGTAGACAATATTTGTATTCAAACTCACGGTTTATGTCGTATTATACTACGGATTGTTAGGTTAGTAAGTTGTATTTGAATTTATGTACCATGTAAGTGGCGACCCAAGATGGGTGACGTATACCTAATTTTGGGGCGTCACACTGGGTATAATAAGTTGTACATGGAGATAATGTATGATCGATAAAGAATCTACCACTTCTAATAAAGAAGAGAAATGTCCTATGTGATTCGATAAATGACAACCCAAAGAGTCCTTGGCAAGGCGAAATGAAATTAGAAAAGAGTTTCTAATTTGCATTATTTGGTGTTGTGCATTTAAGAGTCGAAATACATATAATTAAATAAAATAAGACTTGACAAAATTCCATGTCTTATATTTAATTGGGACATCAGTATGGTGGAAGGATTGAATTGTATACGTAACTATTTACTCAAAGGTTCTTTTATGATTAATGTTGAAATCTAAATTATCCGGAAAGTCGTTGATCGCTAGGAGGCTTATCCCTATCAGAGAATAAATATTATTTATTTAAATTAATTAATTATTTAATTTATTTATTTAAATAAGATTAGAATTGTTCTAATTGATTTATTCACAACCTAGGTTTAATACGGAGAACCTAAAGGGTCACACCATAAAAAAGAAGAATAATTATTTAAGAAGTTAATGGCATAATCGTAATAATATAAGTTATGTATATTTAATTTAATCTATGGTGATAGAATAAATTAAATAGCTTAATATTTATTATTTAATATTTTAGAAATATTAAATATAAATTAATAAGAGGAGTCTTATTAATATTATTACAATTATTATTATTTTAATTTCTAAAAGAGTTTAGGAATTAATTTAATATAAGTACTCTCATTTATTCCTAATTGGATTAGGAAGGAAAATTAGTTAAAGGAGTTTAATTAATTATCCCTAATAAGATTAGGGAGTTTAATTAATTAAAAGAATTTAATTAATTAAATAAAACCCAATTCCTTAATTATTAAGATGGGTTGCCCACATCTATAAATAAGAGGAGTCTTATTATGGGTGGTAAGGGTTGTTGACTTTTACAACGACATAATTCCAATTTGTTGGAGAGTACCCTTTTCTATAGAGATAGAAAACTAGGGTTTGAGCCAAATACACCATCTTCTTGAATTCTTTATTTTTCCTTGGTGGATCACCTCTGAGAGCCAAAACATATGGGTGGCTAACGTTGATCAAAGGAAGGAACAAAACCCCAGTGGATTCAAGTTGAACGCGAAAGGATTTGGAGGTGAACTTGTACCTGAGGAAGCTCGATCTTCAAGGGTATGATTTTATTCTTTATCTTTTCGTTTAATTAATAATTATGCATAAAGGGTGATCCGGGTATATGGTTTGTAATTTTTTTTTTTTAAACTCTGATTTTTATACGCTTCCGCATTATTTTGCAATTTGATTGCGTTCATGAATATTACAAACCTAACAGCAGCAGCACCAACAACAAATTCTAGGGGAGGAGAACGACCGCCAGTTAGATGTTATAAATGCGGGAAAGAAGGACATATCAGCCCAAACTGTCCACAACAATCCAATGTATGTTACAACTATGGAAAGGAAGACCACATAGCTCGGGATTGTTCTGTAGCAAAACCAAGTTCAACGGGGATGGTGACTCCAAGGGCTATCCCGGATAAGTCGAAATCACCGTTCTCGAAGAAGCGTTTATCGTGGATCGGCAAAACACGAGGAACCCGAACGAGGTGATTACGGGTAAGCTAATATTGAATTCTTGTGAAGTTTATACCTTACTTAGATACTTGGTTCTATCCATTCTTTTATCTCTCCCGCTTGTGCTCAATGTTTAAACTGACTCGGAGAAATTAGACTTTGATTTATCGGTGGAGACTCAGTTGGGTAAAACTTTCGTTACATCCACTCGCTTATAAATCTTGCTTAATCCAAGTTAGCACTATCACATTACCCGTTGATCTTATCTTTTTAAAGATACTTGCTTTTGATGTGATTTTAGGAATTGATTGGTTAACCACCATCATGCCAAAATTGATTATTTTCGTAAGGTTGTTAGTTTTCATATTCCTAACCAACCACATCATACAATTCAAACAACTAAACCACTAAAATCACCACTATCATATCAAGCCATATAGCTATTCGTTTATTGAAAAATGGATGTCAAACTTTCTTAGCCCATGTTATGGATTTGAACAAAGACAAGTCAGATTTGAATAATATTTCTGTTGTTAGAGAATTTCCTGATGTATTTCCTGAAGAACTTCCCGGTCTACCCCCAGAACGTGATGTTGAATTCTTTATTGACCTTGAGCCAAAACCCATTTTCAAAACCCCATATCGAATGGCTCCTATTGAACTTCAGGAGTTAAAAGTCCAACTACAGGAATTGTTAGACATAGGTTTCATTCATCCTAGTATATCTCCTTGGGGTGCTCCTATTTTATTTTTAAAGAAGAAAGACGGGAGTATGCGACTTTGTATTGACTACCGAGAATTAAACCATGTCACCATCAAGAATAGGTATCCGCTACCTCGCATTGATGACTGTTCGACCAACAGCAATGAGCACAATTCTTTTCAAAGATCGATCTTCGCTCGGATATCATCATCATTGATTAAAAGCGAGGATATTCCAAAGATCGCCTTCGAACTCAAGACGGGGCATTATGAATTCTTAGTCATGTCTTTTGGATTGACTAATGCTCCTCGCCGCTTTCATGGATATGATGAACCGTATTCAAGGAATATTTGGATCGGTTTGTTGTTGTCTTTATTGATGACATCCTCATCTATTCCAAAAGTCGTGAAGATCATGAGCACCATTTGAAGTTGATACTTGAAAGGCTTCATGAAAACAAGCTTTATGCCAAGCTGAAGAAATATGAGTTCTGGCTTGAGGAAGTAGCATTCCTTGGGCACGTGGTGTCAAAACATGGAGTATCTGTTGACCGAAGAAAGATTGAAGCAAGACAAAGTTGGAGCAACCAAAATCGATGGCAAAGTCAAGTGTAACTTTCGGGCTTAGGTGGTTATTATCGGAGATTCGTGGAAGAATTTTCTCAAATCGCTACTCCGTTAACTCAGTTGACTCGGAAAGATACAAAATTTGTATGGAGTGAGGAATGCGAGAAGAGTTTCCAAGAGCTCAAAAAGAGACTCATTTCGGCACCTATTCTGGCAATACCATCTGGTTCGGATGGATTTGTTATATCTGATGATGCTTGACGTGCAAAGGGTTAGGATGCGTTCTCACGCAACATGGGAAAGTCATAGCCTATGCCTCACGATAACTCAAAGAATATGAGAGGAATTATCCTACTCATGATTTAGAGTTGGCAGCAGTCGTTTTCGCGTTGAAAATCTGGAGACACTACTTGTATGGGGAGAAAGTAGAGATTTATACGGACCATAAAAGCCTCAAATATTTCTTCACCCAAGAAGAACTCAACATGCAGCAACGACGTTGGCTCGAGCTGTTGAAAGATTACGATCATACTATTCAATATCATCCTGAAAAAGCGAAACGTAGTAGTCGGTACGCATTGAGTAGAAGATAAGATCATACGATCTGAGTCGCGATATTGTCAATCAAAGGCCCATTCTGTATGACTTGCAAAAGGATGGAGGTAGAATTAAAGACTCTGTGGACCCACATGATGATAGCGAATATACGAGTAGAACCGACTTTAATCGATAAAGTTAAAGTCGCTTTCAAGCTACTGACATGGAGTCGATCGCGTGAAGAAGAAAGTGCAAGAAGGTGCTATTCCAGAAGCAAGAATCGATGAAGAAGGAATACTTAGATTCAACTCCAGACTTTGTGTTCCTAACGATTCTGACTTGAAGCATAGAATCATAATGGAAGCACACAATACACCGTTTGCAATCCATCCCGGGAGTACCAAAATGTATCATGATCTTCGACATACATTTTGGTGGAGCAATATAAAAAGAGAGATCGCGGAGTTTATCTCGAGGTGTTTAACTTGTCAACGTGTAAAGGCGGAGCATCAAATGCCAAAGGGTCCATTACAACCACTTGAGATTCCGAAATGGAAGTGGGAACACATTACTATGGATTTCGTTATGGGTCTTCCCAAGGTTTCTCAAGGCATAGATGCGATTTGGGTTATTGTTGATAGATTAACCAAGTCTGCCCATTTCTTACCGATACATGAGACTTATTCCCTTGAACGTCTTGCTCGCATGTACGTGAATGAGATTGTGAGATTGCATGGCATGCCAGTATCCATAATTTCGGATCGTGACCCAAGATTCACTTCACGATTTTGGGTTAGCTTGCAGAAAGCTATGGGCACGGATTTACGATTCAGTTCGGCATACCATCCTCAAACGGATGGATAATCAGAGAGGACTATTCAAACCCTTGAAGATCTATTAAGACATTGTGTCCTAGATTTTAAAAGAAGTTGGGATAAGTACTTGCCATTGGTGGAATTCTCCTACAACAACAGCTTATCGTTAAAGTATAGTAATGGCTCCATTTGAGGCATTGTATGGACGAAAGTGTCGCTTCTCGAAGATGCTTACGGGCGAGGTGGGAGAAGCAACGTTGTTGGGACCAGAGTTAAGTCTGCATGACTACGAAAAAGATCCAAATGATTCGACAACGTATTCAAACTTCACAAGATCGACAAAAGAGTTATGCTGATCTTCATCGAAAGGACGTGGAATTTAATATTGGGGATCATGTATTGTTACGTGTTGCTCCATGGAAGGGAGTTACAAGATTTGGAAAGAGAGGAAAGCTCAATCCACGATTTGTTGGTCAATTTGAGATTCTTGACCGAATAGAAATGTGGCCTATAGACTCGCATTACCTCCAAGTATGTCTCATGTTTCATAATGTTTTTCATATATCCATGCTTCAGAAATATGAAAGACCCGAACCATATTATTGCGTTAGAACCGCAGACGAGATAATCAAGATTTAACGTCACGAAGAAGTACATGTTAAGATCTTGGATAGGAAAGAAACATGTCCTACGCACTGAAGTTATACCACAAGTTAAGGTTACGTGGAGAAACCATGCTATTGAAGAAATGACCTAGGAGTTGGAATCGAAATGAAAGCGAGGTATCCTCACCTTTTGAAAACACCGTGCACGTATGTCAATTTTGAGGACGAAATTTCATAAGGAGGGAGGTTGTAAGACCCCAACTTATTATAAATAAAATCGAATTTTCTCTTATTATTGTGAATAATAAGGTATTAATTTGATATAATTCTCTAGTTATGGGTGAAATGTGCAAATTTTACAAAATAAGCAAGTGGTTATAAAATAATCATTGTTGTTTAGGGAATATTCGTTTGGTCGTGGAATATTCTTATTGTTTGGGAATATTCGTATGCGATGGCGCAATCGTTTTTGTGAGCCCCATAATAGAATAACCGCTTGGATGAAGAAAATGACAAGTTTGAGTTTTTATAAATAATTCTGGCGTAGATATTCTACAAGTAACACTTTGTTGGAATACCGTGGGTTAAAATACAAACATATGCGTGGATGCACAAAAGATCGATGAATTATTGATCCTTACGTAAGAAGGCACTACTCAATAATTATTACAGTAGTTACTGTTCAATATTTTATTTTATTGATTCAATAATTGCTGCGTTTATATCTTATATTATTGTTATTTCAATAATTGTCACTGCACAGTATTTCCCATTATCAAATCAATAATTCATATTATTTGAATAATATTATTAGATAGCATTATTGACAATGTCTAGAAAGTTTTGTCAAGGAGAGGTTTGGTCACCTAATTGCGCGCCAGTAAAGAGAAATTCTTATTGGAAAGCCCCCTCTTTCTTGGGAACGGCCTGGTTGTCATAATTGTGATTCTGTAATATTATTTATGAATAATTAATTATTGATTCATATGATAAGGAAATATTTATTTTATGTGGATATAAATGTTGGATATATTTATTGTGGTAAAAAATGAAGGAGTTAATGTTGAGGTGTTTTATCGATTTTTTGTTTGAATGGAGGTATTAAAAATTAAACCAATTGTATTTGAGATATATTATGTGAGTTATAATTTTTAATCCGACCGTTGGATCGTTGTAATTTTTGGATATGTTATACATATATAAGTTGAGTATATGTCCACAAATTTTGAACCGTTAAAAATGAACGTATGATTTGTTATGAATTTTAAGAGGTGACTAGTTTAGAAATTGTTGAATTTTTGGAATTTATCATTTTGGTGAAAAATTCTAGAATTGGTGGGCCTCACTTTTGGTTGGTGAAGAAATGTGCTGAATTTTATTTCAAATGTGGTGGGTGGGAATAGTAGCAGGTAAAGCCATCAGGTTGTAGGTTAAGTCTGTTTTGGCATGCTAACATTTTCCTATAAATAGAGGACTAAGTTAGAATTGAAAATCACATCAGAAATAAGTTTTCTCTCTTTCTCTCTCTAGATTATTGAGTGTATTTTGTGAGTATTTAAATATTTTGTGAGTTTCTATTCATCAGTGCAAGTTTCCTTCAGCCTTATACCGATATTCCGATCAGAAGTACTGATATTTTGAGGTAAGGGGTGTTATATTCTTCTTAAAATGATATTTTCTTCAATATTATTATACCAAAATGTTGGTATGAACTTTTTATCAAATTTGAAACTTTTTGTGTCGGGGTTACTATTCACGATACTCAGACTATTCACGAATACTAAGACTATTCACCTAAAAATGAAATTTTCTTCTTTTGTCCAAGATGTCTATTATGGTTACTATCTTTGATTGATCCATGTTTTGATCTTTATTCTTGAATTTTGCTTTAAAATTGGTTATTATGGAGTATTATTGATCTTGGATAAACATTATACTAATCCCTACTATTTGTCCTTCCATCTCAATCGGATTCGCTTTTCTTTAAAATATTTTTCATCATCCTAAGTCCTAAATGATGATATTACTAAATATCTTTGGCACAGTAGTGCAAAGATAAATGATTAACTGATGAATATCTTTGGCACGTAGTGTAAAGATGAATAGGTGTTGAGATGAACATGACCAATCGGTGATATGAATGAATATCTTTGGCACAGAAGTGCAAAGATGAATATTTGATTAAAGATGTATATTGATTGTTGTTCTGAGGGATAAAATATTGATGATGGGCTTTTAAATCTTAGAAGATAGTGGAATTCTTTCTACTTGACTCTTCTAATGGATTGTTGTTTCATTGCGATTGTTGATCTAAAACTTGTTGCTCTATTATATTTTATCGATTTTTCCCTCATTGAAGACTAATGATAATTTGTTGTATATTATCTTAGTCATAATATTCTTTTTTTGGGCTAGTTGAGCTCACCCTTTCCTTTTTATTCCATTTTCTTCTCGGGAGGTGAGAACATGCAGAATCTAGTCGGGGTATGGAGTGATGGTTCTAGAAAGATGTTGTAGCGATCCTCACTATTTACGTAAAATAGTGTTTGAATAATTGTAATGAGGACTTATTTGAGTGTGGATATTGTCAGAAGACAATATTTGTATTTAAACTCACAAAGATGTGTTGTCGTATTTTGCACGACAATTGTATTATTGAAGTTGTAGTTTGCTTTCTGTACCATGTATTTGACGACTCAGAATGAGTGTTGTATACCTATCTTGGGGGCGTCAAACAAAAAGTCTAAATTAATTGGCGGTGACCTTTTTAATTCATTTGCCGTTAATGCCAAAGAAACACGAGTGCTCGATATGTGGGGTCATTTGCGCTAGGCCAAGCTCTCGGGGGATACATGAGGCGTCACCGTGTAGCCATGGAGACTTCTATTAAGGCTAATAAGAAGACATCAGTGCCATTTTTGAAGAGGTGTAATAGCAGCAACCGAATTTTGTGTTTGGATTTGAATTTGATGCCATAGGAGATTGATTTAAAATTAGGATGGTAACTTATTTGTACATATGTTATTAGGGTTGAATGAAGAAAAAGAGTGATGACTAACTAATGCAGTTGTTCTAGATGAGGAGAGAGAAGAAGTCATGGGATAACTAATCCCTAAATTAAAGAATTTTAATTGCATACTAATTCCCTAAATTAAGGAATCCTAATTGCATTAATTTGTAAATAAATATAAAATTGTATTAATTGTGTAAATATTTTATGAGTACACTATTGTTATAATTATTTTCAAAAATATAATAGATTATGTAATTCATCCAAAGAAATAATGTAAACAGTCTACTAAAACCTTTAAATAAACCCAAAATAAGGGTTGAAAGTATAAGACGACCCATTACAAGGGTTTCTTAGTGGGTTTTGACTTCGAAAATGATATCAAATGGGCTCACTTAGTTTTATCAAGTGTCACCGGTGGCGAAGTCAAAAAATTTATTTATTGGAGTCAAAATATTATGATGCTATAAATAATTTAACAGAGGTTTAGGAATAGCGTCTCAAGCTAATTTTTAGTTATTTTTTTTATTTTTTGACTAGTTGCATATGTAAAACATGTATTTGATTGCAATATTGTTAAAATAACAAATAATAACATTATATATACACACACACCCTTTATTGACCCCTAATACGTCTTTCTAATCACAAATTTGTTAATAAATATTTAAATTTCTTACATTATAAAAATAATATAAATTAGATTATTATTCATTTTAAAAATATTAAAGTAAGATGCATTTATCAAGAAGTAGAAGTAATATGAAATTGAATATTTTATAAAAAAATTTAATTTAACCCCATATATTAAAAAATTAAAAATTTATAAAATTTCAATTGGGATGAATTTATTCATTACACTTAGATTTCTTCTAAATTTATCATATATTATAAAATATTTTTTTTCCAATAGGGTCAATTGACCCCACACTCTAATATGGCTTTGCCACCGAGTAACACCAGTGTAATTTATTCTAAAAAAATATTTAAAAGACTAAGTAAAAAAAATAAAACAAGAAAAGATAAAATAGATATAGTTTGAGTAAATAATCGACTAAATTGATCTTATATTTCTACTCATCTTATCTAGTTATCCATCCTATTTTAACTAAAAAGAATTAAAGTAAAAAAGAAAAAGGATAAGCCTCCCAAAAAAAACCGCATCAACCCCTTAGCCTTGAACTTAACAAATTGATATTTTTATATACTAAAATGATATTTGTCTCTCTATGAACATAAAAGTCACTTAATATTTATGTACGAGAGATCATATAAAAATATTAATTTTTATGTGAACCCTTAACCATACGGATTGGACCAAATTAGAGGTGGGCAAAAGTTTCGGTTTTTCTGGTTTTTTGGACCGGACCGAACTGATTAGTTTGGTATAAAAATAACCGATTTAGTTTCAACAAAAAAAATCCAGATATACCTTGCTTTTCTAGATCGAATTTTGTAGATTTCGAGTTTTTATGGTTAGATATATCAAACCGCAATCTAGATATATCTAGGGTTTTCAATTTCTTTTTTATTATTAATAAATAATTAATAATAATAAAAAAAATTAATGATTATAATAATAAAATAATAGTAATAATAATAATAATAAAATAATAATAATATTAATAATTATATTAATTTTAGGTATTTATTCGTTAAAAATTAATACCAAACCGATAAATCAATTCAGTATATCGGTCCAATCGATACCGATATTAATATTAAAATTTAACTAATTTTGATACCGATTCAATTCGATACCGGTTCGATTCGAGCCGGTATTTACCGGTTGAACACCCATAGACCAAACAACAATCCAAATGAAAATTGAAAATTGAAAAATGAAAACGGGCCCACGTTCACCAGTAAAGCACGGGATGTGAAGTTAGAACTGTCCAAAAAGGAAGATGCTTTTGAATATTCCGTTTCTCCTAAAGACCAATCCAAATCCGATCCACATCTCTTTCTCTCTATCATTCTTTTCTCGGATATATACACCATTGTCCCACCATTTTTACCGGTTCACCCTTCCCCTTCTCTCTATATATATACAGCACTAGTAAGTATTATTTTATCACTCATAATCATAAAGTGTAACAGCCGATTCAATATCCTCTGTATTCACTTTCAAAGTTAATTCAAGCATGTCTTCGTCTTGTGATTCTACATCCAAATCCCATGAGGAACAATTCCAACTCCTCGATAAACTTCGAGTCTTCAAGATCCAAGGCCGAGATAAACGCGGCCGCCCGATCCTCCGCATCATCGCCAAATTCTTCCCTGGTACTATATTTATACTGCTCGAATTTTGTGAACCCATCTGTTTATGTAATATTGTTGAATCTGGTGGTTTATTTATATGTTTAAATTTTGATCAGCTCGAACGGTGAGTGTTGACGTTGTGAAGAAATACTTGGAGGAAAAGATTTTCCCTGAACTGGAGAAACGTCCCTTTTGTGTGTTATACGTTCACACCGATGTGGAAAAGAGCCAGAATTTTCCAGGAATCTCAGCCCTCCGATCCATTCACGATGCGATTCCGGTGGATGTCTTGCAAAATCTCGACGCCCTTTATTTTCTTCACCCGGGCCTACAAGCCAAGCTTTTTCTCGCCACCTTCGGCCGCTTCATGTTCACCTCTGGGTAATTTAATTTCTCTGTATTTCTTATTTTCTTAATTTAATTTGAATAATTTTGGAAGTGGTGGTGGGACTAATTGTGGGGTGGGGTTTGATTCTGTGTGTAGGTTGTATGGGAAGCTGAGGTATGTGAGCAGGGTGGATTATCTGTGGGACCATGTAAGGAGGAATGAGGTTGAGATGCCGGAATTCGTGTACGATCATGATGAGGATCTGGAGTACCGTCCGATGATGGATTACGGACTCGAGAGTGATCATCCTAGAGTGTACGGTGCACCTGCAGTGGATTATTCGCCTGCGGCGACTTACTCCACCAGGTGTATCTCGTAGTATAACGACGTCGTTCGTGTTATGTAGGGATGATGCCTGCCTGCCTACCTAAATTAATGTTATACTAGGTTTTTTGTTTGGGGTTTTACTAGGGATGTTTGTGCATATTATCTTGTAGAAAAGCTAAGAAAAAAAAGTTCAATTTTAATGAAACTTTTGTGGAATGCTTCTTGAGATGAATTTAATTAATTCCAAAGTTTGGTTCTTTATGTTTGTAGCAATTTTTTTATATAAGTATTGGTCAATTTGATAGTCAATTGATTAATTTATCATAAAGTTAATTAATTATAGTATTGATCCGGTCATAATTAGGAGTAATTTTTAATTTGAGATATTTTTCTAAAGTTATAATTAATTTAATTTTGTTTAGTAAAACTGTTTTAATTAAATTTGTTTTAGTTGACCCCAAGGCATGGGAAAAATCGAACTTTGAGCCCCATCCTTGGGCCATGTTTACAAAAAGAATACTTTGATTGAAGTAGACAATAATTTAATAGGACCAGTAGTCCCCACTCCCGGCCATTATTGATTAGAGTCATCCTGAAATATATAATTCATAATCACAAACAGTAAGTCTACTATCACATAAAATTATTTATATACCGTTTATATATATTTATATGTATATTTTGATGATCCGCAAACTTGCATATTTTAATGGCCCACATCACGTGACCCGAGATGTAGACAGATTAGATTGAGTGGTGGTTGTGGACTTGTGGGTGGAGGAGAAATCGAGAGGGAGAATTAGTGCAGATAGTGATGAAGGTATTGGGCCGGTTTAATTCAAATTTAAAAGGGCTAATGATAAAAGTATCTCTCCAAGTTACACCCAAAATTAAATAATTGGAACAATTATATTTTCTAATATATTTTTAAAAATAATTACATTAATAGTGTACTCATAAAATATTTACAAATTAGTGTATATGTAATATTTTATTTACAAAATTAGTGCATTTTTATCCCTTTAATTTAGTTGAGTGTTTAATAGGTTGTAATTTAATAATTATTTTCGCCGTTCTAGCCTTCTATTCTTGTTCCTTAATTAGTCTGTCATACTCTTCTCTCTCTCTAAAAAAATGTCAAATTACAAACTCCTCAAAAACCCAGCTCGAATCAAAGACATTCTCTTTATCACCTCTATTCTACTCATATTCTTCCTCCACCACAACCACCGCTACCCCAACATCCTGGTAGCAACAATCAACGGCGACGCCGCAACCACCACTCCCACCACCGTCTGCAAACATTAAATGCTTTAGTATTTCTCTCTCTTCTTAACAAACAGAGATAAGAGAGAAGTATGTGGTTGAAATACAAATTTCGAAGGATATGAGTCATCTTGAAGCAGATGAAAGCCTCTAGTCAACAAAGAAATCTCGGAGAGAGAAGTATGTGGTTGGAGTTTGAGGGAGAATAAGAAGAAGCGAATAGAATAATTATTAGGGGGAGAAATGAATGAACACTTTTGGGCCTTCGGCCCTTGAAATATGACTTTATTAGGGCATGTGAGAAGTGTTTGAAAAGAGTTTGATATTTTCAGTCGGCTAAAAGACAGATTTTATTTGATAATTTTTTCAAAGTGCAGTTTATAGCCAAATATTTATACCAAGGTAACCAATTCAGTATTATTAGGTTACCAATTTTTTTGAATGTGATGCAATTGGTAGCCAAACCTTCAAGTAGTTGGTTGTCAAACTTTTTATACCAAGGTAACCAAACCTTTATACTAAGGTAATCAATCTACCTCCACACCTGCAGTATGAATTGGTTACCTTTGGTCGAAAAGTTTTAGCAACCAACCGTCAATATTTGGCTACCAATCGCATCACATTCAAAATAAATTTAAACTTAATAAACTGAATCTACATTTTGTGATGAAGGTACGGCTACCCATCGCTTAAAAAGTTTGGCTAGCCTCACCCAAATCTACCCAATCAAATTCCTTCTTTTTAATATCCCTTCCAAACCTTTTCACAAATTTCTTATCTCCCCTCCATATCTCATCCCTCAAACTTTTCAAACACTACTACTTCACTCCCAATCTCTATCACAAACTGCCAAACAACAAAACACCCTTTATCCCTTTATCTCATGGCCACCAACTCCTTCCAATTTCTCCACCACCACACCTCCCTCTCACAGCGGCGCCACCCAACAAACTGCCATCCCACTACCATCTCCTCGAACTCCCTCTTCCTCAAACCCAACAACCCCACCATTTCTCTTTCCTTAAATCTCTTCCCCACCACCCATTCTCTCTCTCCTCCACCACTCCCTCCACCTCCCAACCCACCACCACCTTTGACCTCCTGCAAACCCACCTTGCCGCCCAAAACTTTCGGCAAGCCGACGAAGAAACCCATCGCATCCTCATTGCCCTCGTCGGCGACGCCGCTGTCAAGCGCGACTACATCTTCTTCTCTGAGGTCCAATTTATCACCGAATCCGACCTCAAACCAATAGACGAGCTTTGAAAACAACACAGCAACAACAAAATTCGGGTACAGTGTCTAGAAAAAAATATGGAACAAAGTGAACAGTGGAGCAGTTTTCTCCTTGAATTAAGGGCTTTCTATTTTTGTTGGGTTGGATAATATGACGTGTATTGCAATATTCTTGATATTATTATATATTATTGCACTGTTATTATAATTACTTGATTGATGCACTATTTTTGTAATTATTTATTTTTGTTGTATATTATTGTAAAGAACCCAAAATAATTTGTCTTTTAAAATTTAAAAATCGTGAATTATTACATCTAAATATTTTATAAAATAATCTTATTCCTTTTCACAGATTTAAATAAATTTTTTAATACCGAAAATACAAATTGACTAGTTTTTTTAGTACTTTGACATTCGCAATATATTTGGCTCAGTATTTGATTTGTATTTAATAAGTATTTTCTCAAATGATATTATTCTCATTTCTCCTTCAACATTCAAAATTAAAAATAAAATCTTAGCATTATTTATAAAATAAATCAATTATAATAAATAATAAATTAAATATAAATAGAATTTCCTTTAGGGTTACACATTACCTCTATCTATAAATAAAATACTTTCATGAAATCTATAAATACAAAATAAATAACAAAACTAAAAAAAATCAATATAAAAATTATAACTATTTAAATATCTTTCGAAAGTCTCTCTTTAGAGAAGAAACTAAAATAAAAACAAATTAAATAAAATTTAAAACAAAATCATAACTTGTACAAAAAATCAGTTACAAAATAACAACAAAATCAAATGATAATGTAAAATAACAACAAAATCAAAAGACCCATTATTATGTAGTATAATAATGAAAATAATAAATATTGCTTATTTTTAACTTTCTCTGCTCCACTAAAAAAGTTTAGTTGATTTTTTTAGTAAATCTATAAAATTCTGTGAATTTAATCAAGTTTAATTAATACAATTATTAATATTGTATACTACTACTTAACAAGTATTAATAAGTAAACATTATTGTTTTTAAAATTAAATTAAATTCATATCACAAATTAAAATTTAAGATTCACAAATTATTTAGAGTCAAAATCAAATGAATATTTTTTTTATGAAATGGAGGGAGCAATTGAATAATGAATACAATAATTAAAGGAAATTGATAAATTCACAACAGAAAATTATATTTTTACATGAAAATCGTCGTTATAGATCTTATATAGACGGTTTTCACCGTCACTATAAATTTATAACTACGTTTTTATTTAAAAATATCAAAAAATATCGTAAAAATATCATTTTTTTAATTAAAAAGAGTTTAGGAGTTGGGGCAAATAGCCCAAATCCCCAATAGAGAGGATAATCTGAACATGAGCAACACTTGTGGTGGTCCCTGTGTACTTTGGGTAGGAGAACAGTGAGATTTGAGGCCAATTTGCAGAGGAAGTGTGAGGATAAAAAGAGCCCGGGCAGGTATGTAGGATTATCCGAGGCAGGAACTTCTACGTATACATAAATAAAAAATCGAGCAAAATATAAATTTTATAAATATTAAAAAAAAATATATCTTTAGCGGTTCCACAATATTTATGAAGTGATCAGTAATTTTATTTTTTTATATTAATGGACATCACTAAATAACATAATTACTCTTCATTTTATATATTTTGTCTCTTTCTTTTGAGAACAAAAATAATTATATTTCTAAGAACGAAAGGAGTATATATTTTTGTATGAAATGGCAATCTCATAAATATTGGAGGATACTATATATATTAAACACGGACCGGATATGCCGGTTGGACCGGGAACAGTCTTATATCTGGTTCTATTTGACCCGATTCAATTAATTTGGTCAAGAGCCGGTTGACCACCGATCGAACTGATTGAGTTGACCTAATGAACCGGTTTTTAATTATTTTTTGTACCAATTTTTTTAAATTAAAAATTAATCACTTTTAGTATTATTATAACTCAACTTTATTGTGTTTTAGTTCAAAAAAAATGAGAATTTTAAATTTTTATTAATTATTAATAATATATATTTTTTGTTTTTATGACGCCACCTGTTCAATAATTGTTCCATCAAAATAATGACTTAAAGTCTTAAACCACTAGTCCAATAGTATCTTCTTGGATCATCTTAACACATCATAATCTCACCCAAAAGGTCATAACCGGAGTATTATTGGTAGTAACTTAATTCTTTATATACAGATAAATTTTTGTCATATGTTTCGATCTGAGACTCGAGTGTTGCACTTAATATTTTTACAAATTTTGTAAATGTAACTCTTTTTATTAAATAGATATAGTATGAGGAAGAGAACAAAAATCAGATTGCAGTTGAGATGTTTGTGCAATGTCTCCCTCTAGGTTTGCTAGTCCAACCTACCTCCCATTGATTTTCATTATATTTCCTGTACCGAGGCCTTTACTAGTGCATTTGAGGGATCTTTCATTTTTCATAATCTGTTTTATATTATCCATGCTTCTGTTTTGGGACTATATATAGCTAGCTAGTTTCTCTGCAAATTTTTTGGTGCTACTGGTTGAAATCATGTTACACAGGACCAAGGCAAACTATATGGTATATCTCAGTAATGATTTTTTGTTTGTTTGTTTGCATATGTTAGGCTCATCTGCTTCGGTCTGTTCCATGAATCTATGCCACCGCCATTTTGTGCTTCTTAAACCCATGAAAGTCGGTTACCATTAAGACTGGAAATGGCAGCTTCCTATGTTGTCTTTAAGGGATGAACCTTGACAAAAAGATGTCAAAGTGTGGAGAGTGAGATGGATCAAGATTTAGATGGATATAGTTGTCAAGGCAAATAAGGAATACAACTTTAATAAATGTTTGCACGAGTGGCATGTTTTCACAATGTCCACGCTGCGGTTTGGTACCTGCAATATCAGATAATTTAGTAGGAAGAAATTAATAGGCTTGTTCCATGATTATATCTGGTTGTTCTTGCTATAATTTTTGAATTTAGATTGGTGCTAATGGTTGAAATGTTACCCACAAGGGAAAAGGCCAAGTCTAACAAACTGCTTTATATATGACATTTCCAAAAATCTCAGAATCAAGGAGACAAATGAATGAAATGATATTGAAGTATGCAGTTTTGTACAATATAAATGTCTGTTCAAATCAAAATCAACATCTAAAACTCGGATGCTTTTGCAGGATTACTGGTAGACTATGTTCAGGAGAGAGGCTCTTGTTCTAATCAAGCACCTAAACATGCGCTCCAAACCATTCTCAATGCCCACAACACCAGCCTCCAATGCCTCTAGTCTTTCCTGTTCAATATTCTGCCCTGCACTTGAACCATATATGCTCATCACCGCATCCATCCTATCCAATTCATTCGCATTATGCTGTCGAGCTTCACAAGCTACCTTGCCCTTGTGCAGCATCAGTCTTGAAACTAGGGACCACTTTGTCACCTTCGGCTTCAAAACTGAGGAAGATAAGAAGAACAATGCAGATTGAAAGACAGAAATGCTCGCCAGGGTAACTTCCTTTAGTGTTCTAACTAGTGCATGGCTTTTGCTATCGACTTGCTTCAGAGTTGAAATCAGCCTCTTGGCATCCTTCTTTATCTTGTTTACGAACGATGTGTATTTGGGAGGAATGCTACTTTCAGTGCTTAAATCTCCCTTTCTCCTTCGTAGAGAAGACTGAAGCTCTCTCGCTTGTGCTTTAATCTGTGCCGTGATCTCTCTCATACTAGCGCAGATATCTAAAAGGTTCACGGATCCATCCAACAGCTCGTGTTGATGGCGAGAAAGGGCTCGTCGGTTCACAGGCAAATTGAGGAGATCGATCATCTGTGCATTTGTACAACTCTTCCAGTATGGACAGACCGTTGTAGATTGTCTCAGCTGCTTTTGGCACAGATGTTGCTTCGGCTTCCCATGTTTTGAATCTGTTCAGCTCCTCTTCGATTTTACAAGTACTAGGATGCAATCTGCAAGGAAAACTAATTGATCGAGTGGAATTACGTTCATTGGATTTGGAAGAAGTAGCCATTGTTATTCTAAACTTTTGAGGTGGTAAGGAATGATACCTCAAGTTTCTATTTTCTCATATTTATACAATGAAATATGCATATGATAGCAAAGTGGTGGGCGAGTTATAATAATTTCATTAATTTGCTATTTTTTAAGTCTCCATTATTATGTAAAAACAATGAGTCATTGCCCTGTGGCATCCCCTGGATTCAGCTATAAGTGCCACATTTCCCTCCTTTTCTCACCTCTTTATACGTGTCCTATCAAAATTGTATTAGTGGGAAAAACTGAAATCATCAAATTAATTAACTATAGATGTAAAGATACTGCAGATTTTGAGATCTTTCGAGGGATTAATAAAAAATAAAGGTGAAGATGAGATAATTTTATAGAGTCCTTCCAGGGGGAAATTATTCTAGTGATATTGTAGCAACATTTTTGTAAAAAATAGTGTATAGACAAGAAATATGGTCTGGATAGACCATGTTTCTTGTATGTATTCAAATTACATCTAAAACACTATTTTTTACAAAAAAATCTAGTTAGAATAAATATTATACATTTTTTGAGAAGTACTACCAAAAAAAAAAAGTCACTAGAAATGTCACTAGAACAATGTCCCCCTAAACTTATTGAATTTTATATTGTCCCAAGTTGTTGGGTAATGTATTGTTTTATTTTGTCATGTGTTAATATATATATATATATATATATATATATATATATATATATATATATATATATATATATGGTAAAATGGAGTACCGTACAGTAAACTTTTAAAGTTACACCTGCCTTTCACGATCGTAGAAGTTACGATCGTAGAAGTAGTCACTCTACGATTTGTGAATTCACTCTCTACGATCGTGACTATTTCTACGATCGTAGAGTGAATTCACTCTACTATCTCTAATTCTTTCTACGATCGTAGAGTGAAATCACTTCTATTTATCGTAGAATCGTATGAATCTTTAAAAGTTACACTACCGCTGTCTCCATATTCCTCTCTCTCTCTCTCTCTATATATATATATATATATATATAGGGTCCGCTTCTCGAGCGAACCTAGGGGACGGACCAAAAACGAATTTAATTTAGCGACGGACAAAACCGTCGCTAAAGTATAAAAAACCGGTTTTTATGCTTAAGCGACGATTTTGTCCGTTGCTAAATTTGGTTCGTTTTTCGTTCACCCTCAATTCGCTGGAGAGAGCTGGCGTGTATATATATATATATATATATAAAATCTCACTGCTTATGGAGTTATGGTTTGGAAGCATGCTTATGACAGCTCCACACAATATGCTGAAGTGGAGTATGTCACATCAGCAGTTTATAAAATGTTTGTAGAATAGTTTATGTCTCTAGTATTATTCATGTATGTAATGGGTATAGAGTAAATAATGAGACAAACCAGCCATCTCTCATTTAAGTCACTAACATGTGAAGACAGTTCTTTCTTTCTTTTGGTTTATCTTGTCTGTGTATTCTAACACCAAAGCCATAAACAATCCTATTTTTTTCTATTAGATTTATGGCAGTAATTAATTTAGTACTATATATCTCATCAATGATTTTTGTTTTATGCTTATTAATTCGCACATGTTAGTCTCATCTGCTTTGGTATGTTTCATGCATCTGTGCCACCGCCATTTTGTGCTTATCAATGGTTCCTCAATCCATGAAAGTCGATTACCATTAAAATTGGAAATGGAGGCTTCTTATGTTGTCTTTATGGGATGAACCTTAACAAAAAGATGTAAACAACCTTATTATTGATCAAATATTTTGATGGATATGGTTGTTAAGACAAATAAGGAATAAATATTTGCACGAGTGGCATGCTTTCACAATGTCCGCACTGAGGTTTGGAACCTGCAATATCGGATAATTTAGTACATGAGTAGTTAATTATTAAGAAATACATGCAGCTAAATATGCTTTGTACTTCATTTATTTTTTAATTCTGTTGCAGCATTGACATCTTCTTAGTTATCAATATTCTAGTTTTGAAAATGGGTGATATAATATGTTTGTTTGCAAGAATTATAATTTCGGGATTATAATTCCAAGACTATTAATCCTAGGATTATAATCCTGGAATTTCAAACTCTTCAAGTTCTCCAAATAAGGTAAGAGTTTTCATTGTGCTAATTGTGACCGAGTCTTGAAGTGTAGTAACCTTTGGAGCGAATCGCTTTGGCATGACTCTGAGAAGCTTTCGGTTGATTTCCTTTTGATCAATCTTTCGTCCGAGCATGCTTAGAGAATTCATTAGAGTAAGAAATCTTGCTTGGGCATCTCTAGTTGATTCATTTTTCTCCAATTTGAATAGTTCATATTCGTGCATTAATATGCTTAGCTTGACTTCCTTCACCTTAGTAGTTCCCTCGTGGCTCATGATGATTGTGTCCCAAATTTCCTTAGTCGTAGTACAAGAAGAGACTTTATCTATCTCTGACTGAACCATGCCACTTAAAAGTGTATTCATGGCCTTGGAATTATAAGATACCATATACAATTCATTTGAGTCCATTTCCATGAGATTCTTTGGCTTACCATCATCATGTCGCGGAATAACTGGTCCATTTTCGACAACCCACCATTCCCATGGGTCACGGTTAAGAAAAATCTTCATTCTAAACTTTCAAAAGTTGAAGTTTTCACTTAAACAACAAATGGTGGCCTACTACTTGTGGACTGACCTTCTTGAAAGTTTTGGTGTGCCATAGGATCTTCCCCTACGACCTGCAATGATCAATATTAGTAGAGCCTTGCTTTGATACCAAATATAATTCTATGTATGTGCACACCTGGGGGGGGGGGTGAATAGGTGTGGTTAAGCTAAAAGTGATAAACGGTGAAAACTTTTTGAAATTTTCTGCTACAGGTATAATTTAGACAGCTACGCCTGTCTACTTTAGTGTCTGCTTTAGCTTATGTTCTTCGTTTCTGATTATCAGACAGCTACACCTGTTTGCTTTAGTGTCTGGATAGTGGCGTGAATAACAAAACAGTGCAGAACGTGAATGACAGTTAAAGAGATAAACAGAAGTAAAAATCACACCAAGATTTTTACGTGGTTCAACCCCTATCCTCTAATTTAGTGGCCTAATTCACGTCCAATCCCAACTAGGATTGGAGACTCTTTTTATTTCAATTTAACTTAATTAAATACAAAATAACTCCCTGTTTGAGAAAGCTTTCCGTTGGACACGATCGCCTTTCTTGCACTCTCGCAATCCTTCTCACCATCGAGACCTCTCACTTCGCAAATTTTTGAAAGCTTGTTTACAAATAGATCCTATCAACTCTAGATAGACCAATGCGATACACACGCTTAAACTAAGAACAAGGATATTGATTACAGATCATCAAGTTTCCAAAGATAATACAATTTAAGAACAATACAAAATGGTTGCTGGAAAGAAACTTAGAATTGCTATTGAATAGAACGTATGAGACTAATTGAAGCTTTTCCAAGTTCTTTCTCCCAATAGCCGAGCAGGAGAGATATATATAGTAGCGCTTCCAATGGCTATGAGATGGTTAATTCCATGAAATCCTCAGTCACAAGAAATCAACACCAAATCAATAGATATATTGTTTCCTTGATAAGCTCAACCGAAAAGATATGATATCAATCATCTGATATGAAGAGATACGAAAGATATGGTTTGTTAACAATATACTATATTTAGAGCATATACCTTTTGAAGCTTCTAGAACAAATTTGAATCAACTAATCAACAACCAAAATTCATTCCCTCGTCAATCAATTGAGATAAGATTACAACAATCATGCAATATATATTTATATGGATCAAGTTATATGTAACCATAATGTCCACCCACAATCCATGCATATAATATAATATTATATATTGCCAATATTCATGCATATTATATTATCATATTATAACAAACCATGAACCATGCACATGTCTAATATACTTAAATTAGTCATCATTCAAAACATCATAAAATCAAAAACCAACAGAGCGAGTACGAATCGAGCCTGAACTGTTTGCTCAATTTACAGCCTTAATTATAATCTAAAGATTATTAAGTCATTTTATAATCCTAGACTAATAGTCTTAAGTCTAAATTTGAAAACAAACAAGACACTTGAGATTAATAGTCTTATCCAAAGTATAATTCTTGCAAACAAACATAGCCTAGAAGCTTGATCACTTGCCTGTGGGTGTGTTTAAGGGTATAAATGAATTGAATCGAGCCGAATATTGAGTTGCTCAGATTTAGTTCACAAAATTTATCGAGTATAAAATAAGGTTTGATTGAGGTTCGTTTAGTTATCGAGTCGAGCACAATCTCGAATCGAGCCCGAACAGTTTGAACTTTTTGAACGAATATGATTAAGTATCAATAGAAAATTACAATTTGAAGATATTCGAGTAATTTATTGAACTTTAAAATTTGCTCATATTTGAATCATTTATATTTCGAGTCAAGTTCGAATCGAACTTTTTGTCGAGCGAGTACGAATTGAACCTGAATTGTTTGTTCATTTTATAGCTTTAGTTGTGTTCTACATTGAAATCTTTACTCTCCTGGTTGTGCTAAGATTAACTCTCAGAACTTGGTATTTAATAAAAAAAAGAAAATTCTTACCAAACCTCCGAAAGTATAGCATTTCTCTGAAAATGATTTCCATGAATATGCTATTTTTGGAAAACATTTTCCTTTTATCCTTGAGATATTGAATAGCCTCCTATGTTGAATTATGGTAATTTAAGCTGATATCAACCTTTTGAGACCATTAGAAAATAGAAGTTCATTGGCTAAGAATTAAACCATTACCAAATATAGATGAGCACAAATAAAAGATGTTTCTGTTCATTTCTTAAGCCCGACTGCATACTTCAGTCCTACAGAGGTTAATTTCTTGTTTTTTTGCCAAAGGACTGCATGCACTAAGATGTATTCTAAGAAAGAGAAGAAATAGCATGATAAATGGAAATCTTATGCACATCGACACTCGTTTTGGACTTGGGAATGGAAGATCTATCAGCATCATAAGTGGGAAATGATATTTAGGAGAGATGCCCTCGTTCTAATCATTTGCCTGAATATGCACTCAATTCCAGTCTCAATGAATTCAATACCAGCATGTAGCACCTCAAGTCTTTTTAGTGCAATTTCCATCTTGTCCCCTTCACACGAATCGTATACGCATGGAGTGCATAGTGCAGAATCGACAATTTCCAACTCATTCATGTTTTCAAGTTGTTCTTCACATACTGAAGTCCCCTTATTTATCAATTTAGAAACTAGTGACCATTTAGTTGGCTTGGAGTTTGAAACTGGTGAAGACAAGAACAACAAGAGGGATTGGAAGACTGAAATGCTCCTGGTGCTAACTTCTCTTACTACTCTGATCACCGCTGGGAGGTGATGATCTAAATCTAAGATTGATGAGCACAAAATCTTGTTATCCACTTGCTTTAAATCCGCCATCAATCTTCTGGCTTCCTTTTTCATTTTCTTTCTGGAGGAAGTGAATTTAGCAATGCTGATTCCAATGCTCAAGTCCCCCTTTCTTCTTCTTATTGCTGATTGAAGATCTATAACATGTTCCTTAATCTGTGACAAGAAATCCCTTATGGTGCTACAAATATCTAAAAGCCTCCCGGATACATCCAACAACTCGTCAACCCATTTCTCTTGTTGATGGTGAAAAAGGGCTTGTTGGGTAAGCGGCAAATTGAGAAGATCATCTATACATTTGTACAGCCCTTCTAGTCTGGATAGGCCATTGCAAATTGTGGCTGCTGTTGGAGGATTTGATAGTTCTTGTGTTTTGAGCTTGTTCAGCTCCTCCTCCTCTTCAATTCCAACTATATTGGGATTTGATCTACAAGGCAAACTAACAGATCGAATGTGGTGGCTGCTGTTGGATTGTGATGCACTTGCCATTTTTGTTACTTTTGGAAAAGAACTCAAACTTTTCATGGTAACTAAAAGCTGTAAGCTTTGTGCTGTTTATACATACGATTGGTAGGAGACAAGATCACAGCATGTGATGCTACTGTGGGCTCTCCCTTAAAGTTTGTTAATTTATTAGAATTTGGCAAGCAAAGTTTTTATAATTTAATATGAGGTGTCTTATTATTTGGAGATGGCAAGTAATGATACCTCAAACTTTTATTTTCTGATATATATATATATATATATATATATATATATATATATATATATATAGAATGAATATACATATGCTAAGAGACAAGATGAGGTATAAACTATTGGTAGCAATGTGGTGGGCATATGATGAATCTGGCATTTTCCTTTGAATATGATTTTCTTGTCTCCAGCTAAGTTATATAATAATTTGCTATTTTTTTGGTCTCCACAAAACAGTGAGTCATTTTCAGGCCTCCTCTGGATTAAGCTATAAGTGTCACATTTCCCTCTTTTTCTCACCTCTTTATACCTGTCCTGTCAAAATTGTATCAATGGGAAAAACCTGAAGTCATCAATTTTTTAACTATAGATGTAAAAGTACTGCAAGTTTTGACATCTTTCTAGGGATTAATAAAAAATAAAGATGAAGATGAGATACTAAGAGTGGGATTAAAAATTCTTGAGCTAGAATAGATATTGAGAGTGAGTCGGTGATAATTATACACGTGTCTCCATTGTATTGGTCAATGCTCCATCCTTGTAGATATCAGTTAGATGCCCAACTTGCTTGCTACTTCTTTTGGTGAGTCATGTTTCCTATCAATTTTTTATGTTCTGTCCCAAGTTGTTGGGTAATGTATTGTTTTATTTTAGCCTCTGATGATATATATTAACCTCACTTCACTTATGGGCTTGGAAGCATATTTCAAGTATTTTGGAAAATATTGGCAATGGGTAGCAAATTTCTAGACAAACAGCCATCTCTCATTTATGTCACTCATTTTGGTAATGGGTGTAAATTTTTTAATGCATGTGAAGGCAGCAGTGTGGCTCTTTCTATCTTTTGGTTTATCTTGTCCTGTATTCGAAGAACAAAGGCAGCTATAAACAATACTTTTTTCCATTAGTTTTATGGTACCGATTTAGGTTCTATACATATCATTAATGATTTTTTTTGTTTTTATGCTTATTAATTTGCATATGTTCTCATCTTCTTTGGTCTGTTTCATGCATCTGTGCCACCGCCATTTTGTGCTTATAGATGGTTCTTAATACATGAAAGTTGGTTACCATTAAAATAGGAAATGATGGTTTCTTATATTGTCTTTACAGGATGAACCTTGACAAAAAGATTCAAAGAATTGTGAAGAGTGAGATCTAGAGAGATCACAAACCTTATTATTGATCAAGATTTAGATGGATATGGTTGTTGAGACAAATAATGAATACATGTTTAATTAATGTTTGCACGAATGGCTTGTTTTCACAATGTCCACACTGAGGTTTGGCACCTTCAATATCGGATTGTTTAGTACATGAGTAATTAATTATTATGAAATACAGCTAAGATGCTTTGTACTTCATTTGTTTTTTTAATTCTGTTGCAGCATTGACATCCTCATAATTATCCATATTATAATTTTGGAAATGGTTTGTAGGTTGATATCTTTTCCTTTTGATATTAATTTATGTTTGGTTTTTGTTGTTGTTTTCTTGTTTTGGTTGTGGCCTTAAGGAGAATTACTGGATGGCATACCTATGGAAGCCAACAAGAGTTTAGAGGCAAAGCAAGTAATTAAGGTTTGGCATAGTTCATACATTTCATTTGTACATGAATTGTTGTCTTTTGTGAAGTAAATCTAAGGAAGTAATTGATGGTAAGAACATCTGTATTACCATGTGGGATGACAAAAATGTACAAAATTGCTGATTCTATATAAATTAAGATATTAATGGTCTCCTAACTCCTATGATGAATTCTTATAATTTAAGCTGATATCAACCTTTCGAGACCCTTTAGGCCTTTAAAGATATACATTCATTAATGGCTAAGAATTAAACCATTTGTAAGTATGGATATATACAACAGACTTAATTTCCAAGGTTTAAGACCTCTGAAAAATTTAACTAATTTAACTGGTATAAATGATGTGTATGTTCATTTGTTGAAGTCCAAGTGTATTCCTCAGTCTTACATGTGTAAATCTCTTATGTTTTGGATTTGCAAGCACTAAGATGTATGTTCTAGGAAACAAAAAATAGCATGCACACCCAAACACACAAACAGAGAAGAATGGAGTATAAGATAAAAAGTAGTATTAATTGTATAACTACAAATATATATACATATATATAGTTGTTTTAAGCACATCCTGTAAAACTTGGACGCTCATGCTGCTGCTGCTGGACCAAAGAACCAAAGATCTATCAGCATCATAAGTGGGAAATGATATTTAAGAGAGATGCCCTCGTTCTAATCAAGCGCCTGAATATGCACTCCATTCCTGTCTCGACGAATTCAATGCCAGCATGCAGCGCCTTTCTGTGCAATTTCCATCTTCGCCGCTTCACACGAGTTGTACATGCATAGAGTGCATAGTGCAGAACTGACACTTTCCAACTCATTCTTGTCTTCAAGTTGTTCTTCACATATTAAAGTCCCCTTGTGTATCAGTTTAGAAACTAGTGACCATTTACTTGGCCTGGACTTTGAAACTGGTGAAGACAAAAACAACAAAAGGGATTGGAAGACTGAAATGCTCATTGCACTAGCTTCTCTTACTACTCTGATCACTGCTGAGAGGTGGTGGTTTAAATGTAAGATTGATGAGCACAAAAAATTGTTATCCACTTGCTTTAAATCTGCAATCAATCTTTTGGCTTCCTTTTTCATTTTCTTTCTGAAGGAAGTGAATTTAGCAATGCTGATTCCAATGCTCAAGTCCCCCTTTCTTCTTCTTATTGCTGATTGAAGATCTATAACATGTTCCTTAATCTGTGACAAGAAATCCCTTATGGAGCTACAGATATCTAAAAGATTGACGGATCCCTCCAACAACTCATCGACACATTTCTCTTGTTGATGGCGAAAAAGGGCTTGTTGGGTATGCGGCAGATTGAGAAGATCATCGATACACTTGTACAGCCCTTCGAGTCCAGATAGGCCACTGCAAATTGTGGCTGCCGTTGGAGTAGCTGATAGTTCTTGTGTTTTGAGCTTGTCCAGCTGCTCTTCGATTCCAACTATATCGGGGTTTGATCTAGAAGGCAAACTAATGGATCGAATGTGGTTCTTGCTGTTGGATTCTAATGCACCAGCCATTTTTGTTTCTTTTGGGAAACAACTCTGAAAACTGTTTTTGGAAACTAAAAGCTGTAAGCTTTGCTATTTATACTTGCAAATGGTAGGAGACAAACCCTTAAAGTTTGTTAATTTGTTACAATTTGGGCAACAAAATTTGTATAATTTAATATAAAGTTTCCTATTATTTTTAGCTAAAATGAAAGAGTCGTCTCCTTGTATCTTCCCTTACATTCTGCTATGACTGCCACCATTACCAAGTTGTTATTATTATTATAGAATTGATGCTGCCTCACCTCCAAATAAGTAGCCTGGCAATGCCGTATCATTCGGAAGATTTTCGTGTCATTATAACAGCAACACAACATATTCTTTAATAGATATGAATATTCTGAGAGATTTAAAAATATTTAGAGTTGAAGATGGAAAATAAAAAATAATAAAACTATTAGAAAATGTGCACACGAATTGGCAATTGTCCATATATCGCCATTATAATCATACAGAGAAGGTGTACTATAAATTGAAATCTAGAGAGATCATCAAGAACCATATTCATAAGTAATTCAAGATTTAGATGGATTTGGTGGTTAAGGCAAATAATGTAGATATTATTTTATAATTGTCCACGAGTGGTATGCTGTCATAATTCTCCCCTAGGTTTTCAGCCTGCTAAGACAAAGAATAATTATTTGAGTACACTTATTTATAGACACAACTAATATTTCATTAATTATTTGATATGAGATCCTACCACAATTTTTGGATTTTTCTTATATAAACACATAATTAATTGGACTGCGCATAATTATGGAGGTTTGATCTAAGCTGAAGTCTATAGGTTTCATTTTCTTTATACCTTTAATTTGATCCTGTCAGGAAGCGCTGATTAAGTGCTATTAGTTACTTAAGGCTATTTTAGTCTTAACATTTGGTACAATAAGAATTTGTTAGTCTTTATCTTTCTAAGTCAGTTAGCTAGCAGTATTAATACTGAACTATTGTATGGAAATGAGTATGAAATATATGATATGTTTTCTTTCCCAATTCTCTGAATTCTCTCTCTATCTTATGCACTCTTCTATCTGTCTTCCTCCTATTATATGTTCTTCCTTTAGATCTCTCTGGATTCTCATTTTCAGTGGAATTGGCAGTTTAATTGAGCTCATCTGTTGAGATAATTAAGGAACTGTGATCTCAGTTCCTCACAATTGGTATCAAAGCTACTATGATTCAGACATGGCGACTAATAATCAGAGGTTTAGCAATATCGAAACATATGTTACCAAACATAATACTTCAATTCAGTAGTTGAAGGTGCAGCTCCAGGACTCGATTAGCAGTTTGAATCAAAATTTTGAAACTCAAATGGAACAGAAAATGCAGCAAATGTTGAAAGGCTTTGAAGCATTGCTTTCAGTTCGATTTCCTGTAACACAGACTACAGGTAATCATAATACAGATTCTGGTTTAATTCTAGGATCTTTTGAGGATGAAACTTCTACTGAAAAATCTAATAACAACATATTCAAAACAATTAAGTTTGAATTTCCTAAATTTAGTGGAGTTAATCCTAGATCATGGATTAGAAGATGTAATAAACTATTTGCTCATCACATGGTGGATAAAAATCAGAAATAGTATTTAGCAACAATGAATCTGGAAAGAGAAGCTAAGGAATGGTATTCTGGTTTTGTGACTGAGGGAGTTGAATTGAATTCGAGTGGTTTTATTGAAGAAATTTTGGCTAGGTTTAGCTCTGAGGTTCAGATTAATCCAATAAGAGAACTTAAAAATCTGTAGTAAAATGGCACTGTTGATGACTATAAGAGGAAGTTTGAGGAGCTTAAGAGTTGGTCTCTTGCTAGGAATCCTTTATTAAATGAGCATTTCTTCATGGATTGTTTCATGGGAGGACTTAAGGAAGAAATTAGATTGGGAATTCAAGAGTTAAAAATTTCTTCTCCTAAGGAATTGATTAGAATGGCTAGAGTTAAAAATTTCTTTTCTTAAGGAATCAATATTAAGTTGTCATAAAAATTTCTTCTCTTAAGGAATTGATTGGGAATAGTACGAATATTCCCTGATAAAACGAATATTCCCCGACCAATCGAATATTTTATGACAACTTGTTTACTTTGCAAAATTTATAAATATTATCCATAACTATAACATTATATATCAAATCCACACCATAATATTCAAAAATAATATTAGAGAAAAATCAACTTTTATTCATAAATATTGGGGTCTTACAACCTCCTCTTCTTATGAAATTTCGTCCTCGAAATTGGTGTATGTACCTGGTATGTCGAAGAGGTGAGGATACCTTGATTTCATTTCAGATTCTAACTGTAAAACCCCAACTTTTTGAATAAAGATGAATTTTCTATAAATATTACTTTTGAATATTATGGAGTGAAATTGATATAATGTTATGGTTGTGGGTAATATTTATAAATTTTGCAAAGTACGCAAGTTGTTATATAATATTCGATTGGTCTGGGAATATATCGCTTTTAACAGGAATATTCGTATAACGATTACAATCATTGGTGGACCTCATTAAACGGAATTATTGTTTGATTGAGAAAACGACAAAAATACTTTATGAAAATAACTATGAAGTTTTACTGCTTAACTGTTGAAACACCCTGTTAAAAGTATAAGAATACGCGTGGTTGAATAGTAGCACACAAGATTAATTATTGATGCTTACGTGATAAGTCACTCAGCTTTTGTTGGTATTATTAATGTAATAATACGTAAAAATCTTTTTATATAAAATGTAATACTTTTATAAAGTTATTCTATAAATAGAATATATTATATTCTATTATGCATAGTGTTGCATAAAGTATCTGCATAATGTTTTTTTGCATAGTAAAATATTTTTATATAAAATAGAATACTTTTATAAAATTATCTGCTTTATTAGACAATAATTAGAATATATTATATTTTATTATGCATAGTATTTGTATAAGGCTCGATAAGGTTTTTGCATAGTAAAATCTTTTATAAAGTTATTCATTTTATTAGATTATAAATAAAATATATTTTATTTTATTTAAAAGATTTTGCTTTAAATATGGACCGTCGATTAAAGTAAATCAATCTGGACCGCTCATGAGTTAGTTACTATGTAGTCCACTTTTCTATAAATAAAGCTCATTCCTTCATTATTTTCTTTACTAATTCACCAAAACTCTGTAGAGATAAACTATATAGAGAAAGAAAAAGTATTCTCGCTACTTCACTACTTATATATCCAAGATTACTTTCTTCTTAAGGTAGGGAATATTATTTGTTGTACTCGTAAGGGGTGTTATTCTTTTCAGATTCATGAAGAGAACTTATGTTATTCCATTCTTTATTATTCTCATTGAATAACCTATATACGCTGCTACCCTATACTTGGTGACATTCTTCTATTATTCCGCCTTTTATTATTTTGTTGGAATATCTTGTCGCTCATGCATTTTACGCCGAACCTGGTTCCGTCTTTACTATTATTTTGTTAGAATATCCTCGTATGCAGGCGCTCACGCCGGACCGATTCCGCCCTTATTAGTATTCTCGTTGAATAACTCTGTCTATGCTGAGTACCGCATGCATGGTAATTTTTGTTGTTATTCCATTCTTTATTATTTTGTTGAACATCCCGCTTGCGGGAATTTCACCGACCGGTTCCGTTATTTAGTATTCTCGTTGAATAACTCGCCTATCTATGCAATCACCGCATGCATGGTGATTTTTTTTGTTATTCCATTCTTTATTATACTCAAATTGGTTAAAGTTTTGACTTCTATACTCCATGAAATTAGTGGAATATCCTCGATAATCAAGCGCTTCATCCAAAGATCTTTTCATGGAAATATTCTTCTCGAGCATTCTTGAATTTTACTCACAAAGTAGTATCATGTTGATAATTTGGACATTATTGGTTCTTGGACAAATTAATTCTTGAACTTGTTTTATTGAATTCTTATATCATTGTCATCATCCTCATATTTATATTTTTTGAAAGTCATCTGTGGCCCAGAAGTGCATGATGGACTTGGTATGATTATGACTGTGGATTATTTAGTGTAATCATGACCGTAATGTTACAAAATGATGTGGTAAAAGTCCTCATTGGCCCTGTAGTGCATTTATGGACGCTTATTGGCATGATCATGACCATTAATGAATACACAAATATTCTTGGCCCGTAGTGCATGGATAATTGTGGTCGTGATACTAAAGAATATCCTCGGCAGTAGTGTGGGGGTGATTCGATGATGTGGATTATTTATTGTCGAGTCCCAAAGAATAAAATTGATGAAAACCTTTAAATCATAAAAGTTAGTAGATTTTATTCTCTACTTGACTCTTTTAATGGATTGCTTGTTCCACCGCAGCTTAAACTTGATGGTTGTTATATTGTATCGCTTTAACAACGCTTAAGGCTAATGATAATTTATTCGCATTATCTTAGTCATAATATTTCTTCGGGCTAGTTGAGCTCACCCTTTCTTTCACCGTTCTCTTCTGTGAAATGAGAATATAGATGGAACGAGCCTGGGAACGGAGTGATGGTCCTAGATAGTGCATTAGTAGTCCTCATTATTCTATGAAATAGTGTGATAATAATTGTAATGAGGACTTCTTTTGAGTTTGTATACTCTCTAGTAGACAATATTTGTATTCAAACTCACAGCTTTATGTTTTGTCGAATTGTATACCTGACAAACAGATATTATTAAGTTGTATTTGATTTCGCATCATATGTATTTGGCACTCAAGATGGGTGATGTATACCTAATTTTGGGGTGTCACAGTTGGTATCAAAGCTTAGGGATATGATCCTGCGCTAAGATGTGAGACTAGAACTAGGAGGGAGAGACGGGAATTCTTCAGAGTATTTACCTACTTAAATTTATTTTGTATTTAAATTGGTTGGTTAGAGTTTAGAGATAATATGATACATGTCAACTAACCCTTGTTTTGTGGCAGTATCTGAAAATGACATTCGAGAATGTTGAGAATAGCAATGGAGCACAAGAGACCGTTGAGTCTCCACATATCAATAATCAGGATAATGTGCATCAGGAAGGCGACAATCCTCATGCAAACAACAATACGGACCAAATGATGAATGATGGATTGTTCAGAGGCTTTATGTAATTCATGCAGCATTAGGCGAGAGCGGCTCCTGTCCGAAATGTAGGTGGAAACACTGGAAACTCTCTGACGGACCGCTAAATAAACGCTTCAGGAGCCGGGACCACCGGAGTTTATTGAGAGCCAAAACCACTTAAAGCGGAAGCATGGATAAAGCAGATCACCAAGATATTTGATGTCTTGGGATGCTCCGAGAGCAAAAGGTTCCTTCGCCACCTTCATGTTGCATGAAGAGGCAGACATCGGGTGGGAATCAGAAAACGTACTCAAATTGACGCACTCAAGATGTCTTGGGAGAAGTTCCAAGAGCTATTCAACGACAAGTACTTTTCCGAGAGTATTCTTCATATGAAAGAAGTGGAGTTTATCAAATTGGAACAAAACAATATGATCGTGTCGCAATACGAGGCTAAATTTGCGGAGTTATCCCGGTTTACATCCCATTTGGTCGATAATGAGGAGCGAATGACGTGAATGTTTTTAAGAGGTTTGAAACCAAAAATACGTCAATATCTTATTTCTCATAAACTGTGTTTGTACTCAGATGTTGTAAATATGGCTCAGTTATTGGAGCGCGATAACGAGTCAACGCAACCAAGAGAAAGCAGCCGGCAGCATGAAAATACCAGTGGTATCAGTCATCGAAACGGTGACAACAAACGTGGAGGGAATTAACATGCCAGAAATGGTAACCACTTCGGTGGTAATCATAGCCAAGACAGTAAAAATGAACATTTCAAGAAAAGGAGATTCAACAATGATGGAAGGACGTCAGCATCAGCACCCATTGTTAAGGAAGGAGAACGACCACCTATCATATGCTTCAAATACGGAGGGGAGGGACACATCAGTCCAAACTGCGCGATGCCGGCCAAAGCATGTTATAATTGTGGAAGAGAATGTCACTTAGCCCGATTTTGTCGTTCACCAAAGACAAGTTCAGCCAGGATGGAGGCACCAAAGGTCATCCCCTGTAAAAGTCAAAGCCAGAGTGCAAGGGAGAGCGTTTGTTGTGACCTCCCAGTAAAGCAAGGAACCCGAATGAGGTCATCACTCTAAGCTTAAGTCTATAACTTATTTGATACCGGCTTACCCATTCTTTTATTTCTCCTACTTGCATTTCAACGATTAAATTTGACTCGAGAAATTAGATTTTGACTTATCTGTTGAAAGTCCGCTTGGGAGAAACCTTCATTAACATCCACTGCTTATAAGTTTTGTTTAGTTCAAATCGGACAGATGCAATTACTGTCGATCTTATTTCTTTGAAAATACTTGCATTCGATGTCATTCTAGGGATTGATTAACTACTCATCATGCAAAATTGATTTTTTTTTTAGTAAGGTTACTTTTCATATTCCTAACCAACCTATTATGCGAATTCAAGCAACCAAACCATTAAAATCAATCACTGTTATCTCAAGCCATAAAGCTATTCGTTTATTGAAAAACGGATGTCAAGCTTTCTTAGCTCATATCACGGATCTAAATAAAAATACGTCAGTTTTGAATGATATTTCTATTGTTAATGAATTTCCTGACGTATTCCCTGAAGAACTTCCTGGCCTACCCCCAGAACGTGAGATTAAATTTTGTATTGACCTTGAACCCGGTACAAATCCCATTTCCAAAGCCCCATATCGAATGACTCCTATTGAACTTCAGGAGTTAAAGACTCAACTGCAGAAATTGTTAGACATTGGCTTTATTCGTCCTAGTACTTCTCCTTGGGGTGCCCTGTTCTTTTCGTGAAAAAAAAGACGGGAGTATGCGACTTTGTATTAATTATCGGGAGTTGAATCATGTCACCATCAAAAATAGGTACCCATTGCCACGTATTGATGACCTTTTTGACCAACCAGTAAGGAGCCAAATTCTTTTCAAAGATTGATCTTCATTCCGGATATCACTAATTGAAGATTAGAACCAGATGACATTCCAAAGACGACTTTCGTAACTCCTAGACGGCATTATGAATTCCTAGTCATGTCCTTTTGGGTTGACTAATGCTCCTCCGCCTTCATGGATATGATGAACCAAGTATTCAAGGAATATTTGGATCACTTTGTGGTCGTCTTTATTGATGACATCCTCATATATTCCAAAACCCGTGAAGATCATGAACAACACTTGAGGCTGATACTCCAAAAGCTTCGTGAATATAAGCTTTATGCTAAGTTAAAGAAATGCGAGTTCTGGCTTGAGGAAGTAGCATTCCTTGGGCACGTGGTATCAAGTCATGGAATATCTGTTGACCCAACAAAGATTGAAGCTATTCAAAGCTGGGAGCAACCTAAATATGTGACCGAAGTACGTAGCTTTCTCTCTTAATGGTTATTATCGGAGATTCGTAGAAGGGTTTTCTCAATCGCTACTCCACTAACTCAGCTGACTAGGAAAGATACAAAGTTTGGTTGGAGCGAGGAATGTGAGAAGAGTTTTCAAGAACTCAAGAGGAGACTCATTTCAGCACTTGTTCTGACAATACCATATGGTTCGGAGGGATTTGTCATCTACAGTGATGCTTTGGGCAAAGGGTTAGGATGTGTTCTCATGCAATATGGAAAAGTCATAGCCTATGCCTCACGACAACTCAAAGAATATGAGAGGAATTATCCTACTCATGATCTAGAGTTGGCAGCTGTTGTCTTCGCACTAAAGATTTGGAGGCATTATTTGTATGGGGAGAAAGTGGAGATCTTTACGGATCATAAAAGCCTCAAATATTTCTTCACTCAAAAAGAACTCAACATGCGATAACGACGTTGGCTTGAACTATTGAAAGATTATGATCATACCATCCAATATCATCCTGGAAAAGCGAACGTGGTAGCTGACACATTGAGTAGAAGATCATATGCAAGTGTGAATGCGATATTGTTAACGCAAAGGCCCATTTTGTGTGACTTGCAAAGGATGGAGATAGAGTTAAAGACTCCAGGGACCCATGTGATGATGGCGAATATACGAGTAGAACCGACTTTAATTGATAAAGTTAAAGTCGCTCAAGCTACGCACTGAGCCGATGCGTATGAGGAAGAAAGTGCAAGAAGGTGCTATGCGCTTAAGTAAGAATCGATGAAGAAGGAATACTTGAGTTAACTCCGCACTTTGTGTTCCTAACGACCTTCGATTTAAAGTATAAAATCATGATGGGGAGCATAACACACCGCTTTTCAATCCATCTCGGAGTACCAAAATGTATCATGATATTCGCATATATTTTGGTGGAGCAATATAAAGAGAGAGATATACATTGCTTATCTCAAGGTGTCTAACGTGTCAACGAGTCAAGGCGTGAGCATCAAGTACAAAAAGGTCCATTGAAACCACTTGAAATTCCAGAATGGAAGTGGGAGCACATTACCATGGATTTTGTTACCGGTCTTCCCAAAGTTTCTCAAG